>SJYW01028804.1:717353-734338 GCA_006410735.1 Raphicerus campestris | reverse complement strand
AAATTTGAGTGACTTTCTTATTTGAATTCAAAATGGGTTGTAAAGTAGCAGACACAACTTGCAACATCAATGACATATTTGGCCCAGGAACTGCTCATGAACCTATAATGCAGTAGTGGTTCAACAAGTTTTGTAAAGGAGACAAGAGCCTTGAAGATGAAGAGTGCAGTGCCTAGTCATTGGAAGTTGACAACAACCCACTGAGAGGCTCATCAAAACTGATCCTCTTACAACTACACAAAAAGTTGCCCCAAATTCAACATTGACTAGTCTATTGTCTTAGGACATATGAAGCAAAATGGAAAGGTGAAAAAGTTCAGTAAATATGTGCCTCATGAGCTGACCAAAAAACAAAAACAAACAAACAAACAAACAAACAAACAAAAAACCCACAACATTGTTTTGAAGCATCATCTTCTCATTCTATGCAAGAACAGTGAACTATTTCTAGATAGGACTGTGATTTGTGATGAAACGTGGGTTTTATACGACAATCACTGACAACCAGCTCCGTGATTAGCTTGAGAGGAAGCTCCAAAGCACTTCTCAAAGCCAAACTTGTACCAGAAAAATCTCATGGTCACTGTTTGGTGGTCTGCTGCCCATCTGATCCACTACAGCTTTCTAAATCCTGAACATCGGAGAAGTATGCTCAACTGATCAATGAGATGCATCAAAAACTGCAATGCCTGCAGCTGGCATTGATCAACACCATGGGCCCAACTCTTCTCCACAACAACACCCAACTACATGTTGCATGTTGCAAACTAACATTTCAAAAGTTTAACAAATTGAGCTATGAAGTTTTGCTCATCTGCCACATTCTCCTCACCTCTACCAACTGACTGCCACTTCAAGTATCTCGACAATTTTTGCATGAAAATGCTTCCACAATCAGCAGAAGGCAAAAAATGCTTACCAAGAATTTGTTGAATCCCAAAGCATGGATTTTTATGCTACAGAAATAAACAAACTTCTCATTGGAAAAAATGTGTTTATTATAATGGCTCCTATTTGGATTAATAAATATATTTTCAGGCCTAGGTATCTTCAAAGCTTATTTGGCCTCATGTACTTTATCCGTTCTAAAAGTAATCCTTTCTGTTATGAAGTGTTATCCTAGTCATTTAGATAATAAACACAGTAACATATTGATAAAATATCTAATTCCAGATATATTAGCTTTTTAATTGAAGAAAAATATGTAATGAATGAAATCAGAATGGGTAGTATTTTTATATTCAGAAGAAAAGAACTGTATTCAGAAGTATTTAGTATTTCAATTAGTATTAAATTAGTATAAATTAGTATTAAATTAGTATTTAGTATTTAAATTCTGCTGCTTATATCTAATAACCTGTTAATCTGAGTATTAAAGAATGATCATTTTAAAAAGTAAATTATTTTAGTGTCTTATTTCAATCAATTTTGATGATATGTTTGTGGATCTCACTTTATAGTCAACTATAACTTGGTTATATTAAATTATTAGAGAAACCTCAGTGCTTAATATATTAATATAACTATAAAAATTATATTTTAATAGCATGTTAACAGTTTGGTAGAAAATAGTATCAAGCATGCCTGATTAGATACAAGAAAGGCTTGGTTGGAAAAAGGAAGAAATATAAAAACACATATTTCTCCAAAAATTTTGATTTAGTTAGAGTTTCATATTTATGGAAAACAAGAATGATTAATTGTCTATTACCACCCTGTGACCACTATATTTATCACATGTTCTTTCAAATTTAGGCCAATTAAGGTATAGTAAGAACATTTTTATTGAAAGCATTGTATAAATATCCCTCCTTAGCTGCTTAAGATTTTCAGTAGTATCACAGAATGCTCCTTTAGCTTTATGCTGTTCCTTAACCTTCACATTCTATTATCACTTTTATGCTATTCTTGTTTGCTCCCTCTTGTGTTTTTCCATTATTCCTTTAAAAAATCAGTTGTGGACTGTACAAATTGAAATGTCTTTGAAACCGTGTTTCAAAAGAGACCTGGGATCCATTTAATTGAAATGACAGAATGTTAAGCATGGTATACGAGACCACAGTGGTTTTCTTGTGAACTCAGTTATCCTGTAAGTTCTGCTTAACAAGCCACTATTTCCTAAGTGAAGTGTTAGGTGTAGGGTGATGTGGTATGGGAAGGAATGCTTGAGAGCAGTAATTTTCAAAAGAGAATATAGCTCAAGTGGTTCTGCAATATTTTCTTAAAGAAACTTTTGTTATCTGAGGAAATACTAGACACAGTTGGAATTATTCAGAAATTCTTCAATCAATGAATCTGCAAGTTCTTAATAGCAACACTGCACTAGAAGGGGTGAAACTATTAAAATATAAAAAACCCCATTGCTAAGGCTCCCATAGCATGTAAGTGAGTAAGTAACAGGTAGTTATAAGTAGTAGTTGGACAATCTACACATGGACATCACCAGATGGTAAATGCCAAAATCAGATTGATTATGTTCTTTGCAGCCCAAGATGGAGAAGCTCTATACAGTCAGCAAAAACAAAGCCTGGATCAGAATGTGACTCAGATCATGAGCTCCGTATTACAAAATTCAGACTTAAATTCAAGAAGGTATGGAAAATGACTAGGCCATCCAGGTATGACCTAAATCAAATCCCTTATGGTTATACACTGGAAGTGACAAATAGATTCAAGGGATTGGATCTTATAGATGGTGCTGAAGCACTATGGACAGAGATTCATAACGCTGCACAGGAGGCAGTGGCCAAAACCGTCCTAAAGAAGAGGACATTCAAGAAGGCAAAATGATTGTCTTAGTAGACCTTACAAATAGCTGGAAAAAAAAAGAGAAGTGAAAAGCAAAGAAGAAAAGGAAAGATATATCCAACTGAATGCAGAGTTCCAGAAACCAGTGAGGGGAAATAAAGTCTTCTTAAGTGAACAATGCAAAGGAAGAGAGGAAAACAATAGAATGGGAAAGACTAGAGATATTTTGAAGAAAACTAGAGATTCCAAAGGAACATTTCATACAAAGACGGGCACAATAAAGACAGAAATGACAAGGACCTGACAGAATCAGAAGAGATTAAGAAGAGATGTCAAGAATACATAGAGGAGCTATACAAAAAGGGGCTTTATGACCCAGATAACCACAATGGTGTGGTCACTTATCTAGAGCCACATAGCCTGGAGTATGAAGTTAAGTGGCCATTAGGAAGCATTACTATGAACAAAGATAGAAGAGTTGATGGAATTTCAGCTTCACTATTTCAATCCTAAAAGANATTACACTCATCTCACATGCTCAAAATTCTCCAAGCCAGGCTTCAGCAATATATGAACCATGAACTTACAGATGTTCAATCTGGCTTTAGAAAAGGCAGAGAAACAAAGATCAAATTGCCAACATACACTGGATCATCAAGAAAGCAAGAGAATTTCAGAAAAAATATTTATTTCTGCTTTATTGACTATGCCAAAGCTTTTGACTTTGTGGACCACAAAAAACTGGAAAATTCTGAAGGAGATGGGAATACCAGACCACCTGACCTGTATCTTGAGAAACCTGTATTCAGGTCAGGAAGCAATAGTTGTAACTGGACATGGAACAACAGGTTGTTTCCAAATAGGAAAATAAGTACCTCAAGGCTGTATATTGTTATCCTGCTTATTTAACTTATATGCAGAATACATCATGAGAAATGCTGGGCTGGAAGAAGCATGAGCTGGAATTGAGATTGCCAGGAGAAATATCAATAACCTCAGATGTGCAGATGATACCACTCTTATGGCAGAAAGTGAAGAAGAACTAAAGGGCCTCTTGATGGAAGTGAATGAGGAGAGTGCAAAAGTTGGCTTAAAGTTCAACATTCAGAAAACTAAGATCATGGCATCTGGTCCCATCACTTCATGGGAAATAGATGGGGAAACAGTGGGAACAGTAGGTGACTTTATTTTCTGGACTCAAAAAACACTGCAGATGGTGAATGTAGCCATGAGATTAAAAGACACTTACTCCTTGGAAAGAAAGTTATGACCAACCTGGAGACTGCTAAGTCACTTGGTCATGTCCAATTCTGTGCAACCTCATAGATGGCAGCCCACTAGGCTGCCCCATCCCTGGGATTCCCCAGGCAAGAATACTGGAGTGGGTTGCCATTTCCTTCTCCAATGCATGAAAGTGGAAAGTGAAAATGAAGTCGCTCAGTCTTGTCCAACCCTCAGCGACCCCATGGACTGCAGCTTTCCATGCTCCTCCATCCATGGGATTTTCCAGGCAAGAGTTACTGGAGTGGGGTGCCATTGCCTTCTCTTAATAGTGTATTAAAAAGCAGAGACATTACTTTGTCCATAAAGGTCTTTCTAGTCAAAGCTATGGTTTTTCTAGTAGTCATGTATGGATGTGAGAGTTGGACTATAAAGAAAGCTGAGTACTGAAGAATTGATGGTTTTGAACTGTGGTGTTGGAGAAAACTCTTGAGAGTTTCTTGGACTGCAAGGAAATTCAATTAGTCCATCCTAAAGGAAATCAGTCCTGAATATTCATTGGAAGTACTGATGCTGAAGCTGAAACTCCAATACTTTGGCCACCTGACTCATTTGAAAAGACACTGATGCTGGGAAAGAGTAAGGGCAGGAGGAGAAGAGGATGACAGAGGATGAGATGATTCGATGGCATCACTGACTCAATGGACATGGGTTTGGGTAGACTCCAGGACAGGGAAGCCTGGCGTGCTGTGGTTCACAGAGTCACAAAGAGTCGGACACGACCGAGTGACTGGACTGAATTGAACTGAATAACCTTTCACCTCTCCAAACAAACTTTACAATCACTTTGCTGCTTTCCACAAAATTACGTGAAAATTTGCTACTCAAAATTTGCTACACAAATTTTGAGTAGCATTGCACAGATATTATTGATTAAGTTGAAAATAGCTGACATCTTGACTATATTGAGTACTTCTGCCCATAAGCATGCAATATGTCTCCATTTATTCAGTTACTTGATTTTGTTCATCAGAGCTTTTTAGTTTTCTTCATATAGATATTATACATATTTTCTTAGATTTACATTTAAGCATATCATTTTGTGGCATGCCAATGTAAAAATGCTGTGATTTTAATTTCAAATTTCACTCAGTCATTGTTGATATACAGAACTTTATATATTGACTTCTGTATATTAACTTGACTTCTGTATATTAACTTTGTGCCCTGTGTGAGTCTAATTGGCTTCAGTTGCATCTAATTCTTTGCTACCATATTGACTGAAGCCCACCAGGCTCCTCTATTCATGGGTTCCCCAGGCAAGAATACTGGAGTAGGTTTCCATTTCCTCCTCCAGGGGATATTCCAGACCCAGCGATCAAACCTGCATATCTTATGTCTCCTGCATTGATAGGTGGGTTCATTACCACTAGTGCAATCTGCGAAGCCCTTGTATCCTATTACCTTGCGATAATTTCATGTTAGTTGCAGAAGTTTTTTGTCAACTATTTTGTATCTTCTACATAGACGGTCATGCAAGGATAAAGAGAGTTTTATTTCTTCCTTATTAATCTATATACTCTTTTCTTTTATTACATTAACTAGAACTTTCAATAAATGCTGAAAAATAGTAATGAGAAGAGATACACCTGTCTTTACCTGATTTTGGTGGGAAAAATGAATTTCTCATCAAATGAATGTTAGCTGTAGTGTTTCTGTAGATACTCTTTATCAAGGTGAGATAGTTCATTCCTTTTCCTAATCATTGAGAGGTTTAATTATGGTTTTCTTAAATACTAATACATGTTTTTCTTATATTTATATGACCATGTAATTTTTATTTTCTAGTCTGCTGATAAGATGAAAAACAATAACTTTCAAATGTTGAACCAGCCTGGGAATACTCCACACGGTCATGGTATATAATACATTTTTATACACTGATAAATGTGAATTCATATTTTTTGAGAATCTTTTATGCATGTTAATAAGAGATACAGATCTATAATTTTCTTTCCTGGTAGTATCTTTGTCAGGTTTTGGTATTGGTGTAATGTTGGCTACTTAGAATGAGTTAAGAAATATTCTTCCTGTTTCCATCTTCTCAAAGAGATTATAGATAATTGGCATAATTTATTTCTAAATTATTTCATAGAATTCACACTGAACCCATCTATATCTGGTATTTTCTGTTTTGGAAAGTTGATATTGATTCCATTAAAAAAAAAAAACAGATTTAGGTTCATTGAGATTATCTGTTTCTATTCTTGTGTGGATTTTGTCTTCTTGTGTGAATCTTGTGTGAAGTTTCAGATTGTGTCTGTCAATGAGTTGGTTTATTTCACCTAAGTTATGAAATGTAACAAGACATACATTCAAAATTTCTTTGTCAAGTAAGTATTTTTCTCCCTTTACTTTTGAAGGATAGTTTTGCAGCAAACAGAATTCTAGGTTGGTGGGTTTGTTTGCTTGCTTGTTTTGTTTTTCTCTCTCAGGCCTTTAAAATATTTCAGTCTTCTTTTTTTGCATAGTCTGAAGAGAGATCAAATATAATTCTTATCTTTGATTCTCTATAGGCATTTTTCTCTTCCAGGATTTTTTTTTCTTTATCTTTGATTTTCCGTCATGTGAAAATAATGTGCCTAGGTATAGCTGATGGCGTTTCTCTTGAATAATGCTCTCTGAACTTCTTGAATGTATGAATTTATGTCAGACATTAATTGAGAAATAATTCTTAGGCATTATTGTTCCAAATATTTTTTTTTTCTTTTTGGTTTTCCATTTTGATGTGTTAGAAAGAGATGACACCTTTTTCAGTTGTCCCAAGTCCTTGTCATTTCTGTTCTGGGTTTCTGTTTATTGGGTGTTTTTTTAGTCTTCACTCTTCTTGGCTTTTGAAGACTTTATTCTGTTTGAAATTTCACAGATTCTTTCCTCAGCCACATAGAATCTACTAAGCCTAACAAAGACATCCAACAAAGACATTCTGTGACAATGTTTTTAATGTAGAATTTATTTTTCACTCTTTTAGGATTTGCATGTCTATACTTAAATTGCCCATCTGTTGTTGCATATCTTCTACTTTCTCCATGAAACATCTTACAATATTAAGAATACTTTTGTTAAGTTCTTGATCTGTTACTCCCAACATCCTAGCTTTGTATGGTTTGGATATTTGCTCTGACTCTTCAAATTGTAGTTTTTTTCTTTCTTTCCTTTTTTTTTTCTTTTTGGAATTTTTTGCAATATTTTCCCCTGATAGTAGGATATGATGTTCCCAGTTAAAAAAAAAAATCTTTTGTAAACAGGCCTTTAAGCCAAGTGGTGCTGAATGTGAAGAGAATGGAAAATATTCTATAGTGCTACAATATTGTGAATTTCAGAAGTGTTTCTCAGTATTGTTCACCCCCCCTTGGGGAGAAAGGATGAACTGGAGCCAGTAAGAATTGGATTATTTCCTTTCCCTAGAAAGTTAAGCTCTGATAATACCCCAGCAGATTAGCCTCTAATTAGTTACCCCTAAGGCAGGTCTTATTAGAAAGTGAAGATTGCCCTGGAATATTACAAAACTGTTAATTTTCTTCTTCTGGATGAACAAGGAAATTTTTCTCTAATATTTGTTATGTAAACCTGGTACTTCTTACAATATTGTGCAGGCCATAGTATGAGTGGGCTCCCCTGATATTTTTAACTCAGACTTATCCACATTTAGTCTCCAGCAATTTGTCAATTTGGGTTTATGTTCTATTCCTCTGGCACTGATTCCTGTGAGAATTTTATCAGTCCCTGCCCAGGTAGGCCGTGACTCCATATATTCACTTGTTTANACTTATCCACATTTAGTCTCCAGCAATTTGTCAATTTGGGTTTATGTTCTATTCCTCTGGCACTGATTCCTGTGAGAATTTTATCAGTCCCTGCCCAGGTAGGCTGTGACTCCATATATTCACTTGTTTATCTCTCCAAACTTGGGACAGTGGTTTATCCTATGTCCTCCCCTTTCTTGTAGAGCCAAGAAGAATTGTTGATTTTTAATCTGTTGTGTATTTTTTTTCTTATTAAAATGAAGTGGAAACTTCCAAGGCCCTTGTGGAAGTAGAAACAAGAAGTCTGGTATCATGTTTTCCTGCATTCAGAGTCAAGATGAAAAACTGGCTCTTCTTTACTCCCAAGTCTGTGGACTTTCAGGTTTGTCTTTGGACTTGTACTTTTTGAATTACGTCACCTTGCTTTCTTGAGTCTCAAGTTTGCCTGCTGCAAATCTTGGGACTTCGTAGCCTCCATTATTACATGAGCCCACCTCAACTCCCCCCCCCCCATATAAATACATAGACCCATTAGGTCAGTTCAGTTCAGTTCAGTTGCTCAGTTGTGTCTGACTCTTTGCAACCTATGGACTGCAGTACAACAGGCTTCCCTGTCNACCTCAACTTCCCCCCCCCCATATAAATACATAGACCCATTAGGTCAGTTCAGTTCAGTTCAGTTGCTCAGTTGTGTCTGACTCTTTGCAACCTATGGACTGCAGTACAACAGGCTTCCCTGTCCATCACCAACTCCCAGAGCTTGCTCAGACTCATGTCTATTGAGTTGGTGATGGCAGCCAACCATGTCATCCTTTGTCGTCCCCTTCTCCTCCTGCCTTCAATCTTTCCCAGCATTAGGGTCTTTCCTAAATAGTCAGTTCTTTGCATCAGGTGGCCAAAGTATTGAGTTTCAGCTTCAGCATCAGTCCTTCCAATTAATATTCAGGACTGATTTCCTTTAGGATGGACTGGTTGCATCTCCTTGCAGTCCAAGTAACTCTCAAGAGTCTTCTTGAACACCATAGTTCAGAAGCATCAATTCTTCACATCCATACATGATGACTAGAAAAGCCATAGCTTTGACTATATGGACATTTATCAGGAAAGTAATGTCTCTACATTTCAATATGCTGTCTAAGTTAGTGATAGCTTTTCTTCCAAAGAGCAAGCATCTTTTAATTTCATGGCTGCAGTACCATCTGCAGTGATTTTAGAGCCCAAGAAAATAAAGTCTGTCATCACTGTTTCCATTGCTTCCCTAACTATTTGCCATAAATTGATGGGACCAGATGTCATGATCTTAGTTTTTTGAATGCTGAGTTTTAAACCAGCTTTTTCACTCTCCTCTTTCACTTTCATCAAGAGGTTCTTTAGTGCCTCTTCATTTTCTGCCATAAGGGTCATGTCATCTGCATAGCTGAGGTTTTTGATATTTCTCCCTGCAATCTTGATTCCAGCTTGTGCTTCATCCAGCCTGGTGTTTCACATGATGTACTCTGCATATAAATACCTATATGTTTCATACACATACATACATGGAGATGGTTAAGTCATTAAGTTGTGTCTGACTCTTATGACCCTCATGGGCTTAGCTTGCCAGGCTCCACTATCCATGGAATTTCCCAGCTAAGAATGCTGGAGTGTGCTGCCATTTCCTTTTCCAGGGGATTTACCTGATGCAGCAATTAAACTTGGGTTTCATACTTTGCAAGCAGTAATATTGGATTGGTGGCAGATTCTTTATCAACTGAGTCAGTGGGGAAACCATATGTATATGGAATTCCCTGATGGCTCAGTCATTAAAGAATCTGCCTGAAATGCAAGAGACTGAGGTTTGATCCCTGGGTTGAGAAGATCCTCTGGAGAAGGAAATGACTACCCACTCCAGTATTCTTGCCTGGAGAATCCCGTGGACAGAGGAGCCTGGTGGGCTTCAGTCATTGGGTCACAAAGAATTGGTCACAACTGAGTGACTAATATATATATTAGTGTGTGACACAACTAAGCGATACATGTGCGTGTGTATACACACATATATCCCATTGTTTCTGTTTCTCTGGAAAATCCCAATGAATACACCACTCTTCTTTATTTTCCTTTTATCTATTAGCTAATTGAAGATAAATGAAAAAGATTCTTTTAAGCTTTGCTTAAAAAAAAAAAGAAATACCTAGAGCAGGTGTAAGAGGAAAGCTTTCTTCAATAATTAGTGTAAATAGTGTTTCTCTCTTTCTCTTTTTTCTGAAGAAATGAGTCTTGCTTTTAAATCAGGTGGCAAAACAGAGTGAAAATATATGAGAACAGTGGGAGTGTGCAACAACAATAATAGTACCTTCCCCGGCATAGTAGTTTATCATTTTCAAAGCATTTTCGCATAGACTTGAGTCACACAAAATAACAAGAGGATGGGGAGAATAGGTATTTTCATCCTTTACAGATAAGAAAAATCAAGGCATTACTGAGGAAAGTAAGTGGCAGATCTAAATTTTCAAACTGAGTCTTCTGACAATAAATCAAGTGTTCTTAACAACTGAATGACTCTGCTGTGGACAGAACTGCATTAATTATATGTTTCAAGAGGGAGTTGACAGTCACTCAAAAGAGAAAGGACAAATAAGACCTAGTGGATTTCTGCTCCAGAAGGCAATGGGGATGATTTAAATTTAGTGAAACTAATAGCTACATTAAAAAAAAAAGTTATGGTGAGTTGTAGGTCACTGCAAAGAGGCATTTAATGCAAGGAGTTTCAACAAGAATATTACCGAAAAAGTAATATTAACAATAGTGGTATCAAAAGCCTGCATTTACTGAACACATGCTAAATCTGAAGAATCTTCCAGGAATTTTTGCTATTTCTAAAAACATTTTGGCAAGAAAAAATGTTATTATCTCATTTTAACAGTTTTTATGTAACAGACTAAGAGATTAAATAACCTCTTCAAAATATATGCCATCAGCAATATGTTATGTTGAAAACCAGGAATATTTCTAAAACGAAAGGAAAACAAACCAGTAAACCTTTTTGAGAAGCTTGAAATTATTAAATAACTTCACAGAGTATTTAATTTCTTTTTCACTCACTATAAATCTAGTACTAGAGCTTACAAATACAAAAGCAAGAATTAACTATATTATGTGCTACTGTCACAAATTGTCTTAGATTTTGTTCTCCTGAAATCAGTCTCAGACAATGACTCCTGTAAAAGTTAAGAAAAATTGCTAAGAAAAATTGCTATGAGCTTAAATTGGTCAGGGAGATGGAAAGTGAGATTAGGAAGGGAGGAAAACAAGGAAGTCAAGCAAGGTGCCATATAGAGTAGGCATACTTGATGTTATACAAATGATTTAGAAAAAAAAAGTCATGTCTTAACACTCTTCAATTGGTGAATATTTATTTCCCTGAGAACCTCATTCATAGGCTAAAGGCAAGGGTGGATAGACAGAGGGGACTTTGGTTCTCCTAGACTGGAGACCAAGAAGATGGTGGCAGCCTGAGGGCAGTTCTCTAAAAAATAGGGCATATGCTGGCTATTGAGTGAGAAAGTCACCAGAAACCAGCTACTAATATAAACCAGCTACAAACATTGAAAATTAACTATAGGATGTAGGCAAACCACTGATATAGCAGTTGCTCCAGCCAAGTGATTATTCAATAATGCCTTTATATGAAACACGTGGGTTTATTCATCTCATTCCTCAGCCTCTTCTCTTATGCTGCACCTCTCCTCTAAGCATGGACCACTGATCACCAAGGACAGTTATTTGAGATGGAGGAGGAAATCTCTTCTGGTATGTTTTAAATTCCACAAGCCTGTGAATCTTCTAAGGTAAATGTAGGTTTTTCAGAAAGTTTCCCCAGACTTTATGGTTTAAACTATAAGAAACTAACAATCTTCACCTGTGCTTGGCTGTTACTTTGTTGTCAAATGAACACCTTGAGTGATTCTTTAACTCTGGCCTTGGTGAGATAATTTGCTTTAGTCGACGGGCAGATGGGTGTTAGCATATTAATACACAGACTTTTGACAATAATTTGCATATATTGGGTTTGTCCTCTTAAAACAGTACCTCTTGCTACCTAGCTTCCAGGTTATAACAAATCACAGGATATTTTACTAGAGAGAAAGGGGCCCTATTGAGAGGCCTTGGAGGTTAAGACACTGTTACAGCAAGAGATCTCAAGGAAGAGAAGCAAAGTGTCTCAGTTGATTTCTCAACTGAACACAAACATGCAAATGACCTCAGGTTACAACAAGAGGAGTAATTGCCCAGATGATCTACAGAATCATAAAAATAACTCTTCTTTCTGCAAGCTACTAAACATTGGTGTGTTTTGTTACACAGAAATATATAATTAAAACTTTGAATCACAAGCTGGAATCAAGACTACCAGGACAAATATAAACAACCTCAAATATGCAATGATAATCATTCTAATGGCAGAAAGCAAAGAGGAACTAAGGAGCATCTTGATGAATATGAAAGAGGAGACTGAAAAAGCTGGCTTAAAGCTCAAAACTCAAAAATCTAAGATCATGGCAACTGGCCCCATGATTTCATGGCAAATAAATGGGGGAAACAGCGACAGGCTTTATGTTCTTGGGCTCCAAAATCACTGCGGATGATGACTGCAGCCATAAATTAAAAGATGCTTGTTCCTTGGAAGAAAAAGTATGACATAGCAATTGCGGTGTCATGTTAAAAAGCAGAGACATCTTTTTGCCATCAAAGGTCTGCGTAGTCAAAACTATGGTTTTTCCAATAGTCATGCATGGATGTGAAAGCTGGACCATAAGGAAGGATGAGTGCCAAACAATTGATGCTTTTGGATTGTGCTGCTGGAGAAGACTCTTGAGAGTCCTTTGAACTGAAAACAGATCAAATCATTCAATCCTAAAGGAAATCAACTCTGAATATTCATTGGAAGGACTGATGCTGAGGCTGCAGCTCCAATACTTTAGCCATCTGATATGAAGAGCCAACTCATTGGAAAAGACCCTGCTGCTAGGAAAAATCAAACACCAAAGGAGAAGAGGGCAGTATAGGATGAGATGGCTAGATAATATCACTAACCTAATGGACATGAGGAAGCTCCGAAAGATAGTGAAGTACAGGGAAGCCTGGCATAATGTAGTTCATAGGGTCGCAGAGAGCTAGACATGACTTAGCAACTGAATAACAAAAACTTTTCCCCTATCAAAGTAATAACTTCACATGATTCAAACTAAAATTATCAAAAATAATAATCACATCAATTTCCATAGGAATCTCTACCAGTTATCCAGTCCTACTTTGGCTAACACACCCTATTATTTTCCTTCCAGTTATTTTATGCTGTGAGACAGATTTTAATGTCTAATCCCAGAGGTGAAGTATGAAGCCTCAGAGAGGTGAAATGACCTGTCGAAGGCAAGGTAGTATTTTGCAGAGTCATAATCTGAATCTACATTTGCCTGAATTCAAAATCTCCCCTTCCCACCCTGCTTCAAATTGCACTTTCACATGAATCCTTAAGCATAATGGAATAAATTGCCATCAGAACTGTCAGTTTACAAAAGCAAAGATAATGTGCATGGGTTGTATGCTCTGCAAATCTGTTGTTGAAAATCCTTTATATCTAGGAAGGATTAGAACAAACTAGTGGAAATGATCCTCATTTCCTTCCATGCAAAAATTATTCTCCTCTTGAGGGTTACATAGTGAAACAACAACAACAACAAAAATTATATCTTTTGGTAATTGAATAATTTGCATATTTGAACTACTTCAACTGTAATGATAAGAAAATAAACATTTAAAACTTTCCCTAGCAAAATGGCACTGTAGCATATTGAAATGTTCAGGCTACAGAGTGAGAGTGTCTGAAGTAAATCCTGGTTATTTTTCTTACTTGCTCTGTGACCTGAACAAGTTATTCAAACTCTCTGAGTCCTCTGTTTCTTCATCTATAAAATGATGATAGTAATACTATCTACCTCATTATCTTCATTAGTTCTAGGGTCAAAACAATTATGTGAAGCACTAAGAATGGTACCTAGCATAGGGCACATATTCTGTGTTATTACTATTATTATTACAGTTATTGCCATTATTATTATTAATTTCCTTTTAGAAGTCAAAGTAATCTTGCATTCATAGATACAAAACCACTCTCAAAAATTTTGTCAGAAGTTTAGTTCCCAAACAACTATTTTGTACAGTAAGTGTAACAGACTTGACAGAATAAAGGGATTTGCCATTTAAAAGGGATAACATCAACGCTTATTTAATTTCTTTAATATAATATTAAAAATGATAAAATTTTATGTATATTTTATTTTATGAGTTCAACCTACTCCTGGGCATAATGGGAAAATATGCTTTTAAATAGAGAAGAAATAACAAATCCAAAACAAAAGAGTTACAATAGTAACCTTGGAAGCAAAAAGACTACAGCTTTTGATTTTGATATTGCACTATCTTCTATCACAAGGAACCATTTCTTGTCTATGTTTTCACAGGCTCTTTGTTTTTCTTTAATATAACATTTAGTAAATTTTACAGAGGTTCATTCGCAGGTGGTTTTCTCTGTGACTTATTGTTCTTTGAATCCAGAGCCTGCTTATTCAACATCATCACTTTTGTGCTGAGATGCATTCTTGGCACTGTCAGTTCAGAAACTATTTGTTGGATGAATGAGCAAATAAACTAAAAGTTGGATGATTCATTATCATTTGACACTTAATTCTTTTGGTTAATATTGATTTTATCTAATAGAACTTTCTCAAAATTCATGATATCAATGGCTATTATAAAAGGTAATAAGAAAAAAAAGGTAATAAGAAACTGACTTACATGAAAATATATACACTAAATTCTAAGTGTTTTCCTTCAAGTGACATTTCTTGATAGTCTTTCTTAATTCCTTGGTAGCAAATGATAACAGTCATCCAGGGCACTGTAATGATGAAATGCTCTCAAAGCTGTTGACTCTATAATTTAAGGGAACACTCATCTAGCAACACAAGTCTTCAAAAGCCACATAGACATTTTCCCAATTATATATGAAAGCTTTAATGAAGGCATTTTAATGAACAGTCATTGAGATACAAGGTAAAACAAAGAAATATGTGTATATCTGTGGCAGATTCATGTTGATATATGGCAAAACCAATATAATATTCTAAAGTAATTAATCTCTAATTAAATAAATTTATATTTTAAGAATAACCCATTAAAATAAAAGATAATAAATTCAAAAAAGAAACTGTTATGACTTGATCATTAATTTATCATCAGTAGCAAGAGTTGGACATGACTAAGCGACTACACTTTCACTTTTCACTTTCATGCATTGGAGAAGGAAATGGCAACCCACTCCAGTGTTTTTGCCTGGAGAATCCCAGGGACGGGGGAGCCTGGTGGGCTGCCGTCTATGGGGTCACACAGAGCCGGACACGACTGAAGTGACTTAGCAGCAGCAGCAGCACTTTGAAAAAAATACTTATTGGAGTACAGTTTACATAATGTTGTGTTAGTTTCGGGTGTACAGCAAGTGAATCAGTTATGCATATACATATAACCACTCTGTTATTTATTTATTCATTTATTATTTTTAGGGCATCCCTAGTGGCTCAGTGGTAAAGAATCTGCCTGCCAATTCAAGAGATGCAAGAGATGCAGGTTCAATCCCTAGCTCAGGAAGATTCTCCTAGAGGAGTAATTGGCAACCCAATCCAGTATTCTTGCCTGGGAAATCCCATGGACAGAGAAGCCTGGTGGACTACAGTTCAGGGGGTTACAAAAAGCTGGGCACAGCAGAGCATGAACACACATAGTCTTTTTTAGCTTCTATTCTTGTATAGGCCATTATAGAGTACTGAATAGCGCTCCCTGTGCTATACAGTAGGTCCTTATGAGTTACCTATTTTATATATAAGTAGTGTGTGTGTGTGTCAATCCCAATCTTTCAGTTTATGCCTCCCTTACCCCTGACCTCCTGGTAATCATAAATTTATTTTCTCCATCTATAATTCTTTTTCTGTTTTGTAAATAAGTTCATTTGTAGCCTTTTTTCTTTTTTTTTTTAAGATTCCATGTGTTCTTGACCTAAGAAAGCTCCCTTATGTTACCAGTGAAATCAAATACTGGCCTTATTCACTGTATATCTTCATAAAATGCAGCTCTGTGCATCTCTCCTATTTTATTCTAATTTTTTTTTCAGTGATCGAATTTTAAAGTCTCCTGTCTAATGTAAGCTTAAGACACCCAACACTTTCCTTCTGACTCTGCATTTCAGAGATATTATGTTTCTGTGATAATGAAAATGAGCATCAGTTTCTGTGTTTGGCTTTCTGTAATCCTCTGAGTAACTCACACTTCAGAGTGATTTTATTAGGATCAAACTGAGGTTAAATGTAAAGCAAACATCATGAGAACTTCTTTGCCCTAGTAATTAGTTGGTCTAATGAAGACTATTTCAGTTGTCTCTTGCCAATCGTTGAAGGCAGTCATAAAAATAAATTTCTCTGTAGAAATTTCCATATCAGGAAATCAATGTGATGTAAATTAGAAAAAGGGATTCACTGTTGGTTCTAGAGGAGGAGAAATGGCCTCAAGTCAGAAGTTACTCCTCTTAACTAAGTGTGTGAACTTGTCCACCTTAATTAGGCTTTGGACGAACAGCTGAACTAAGATACCTCCATTGCCTGAGAGCAAAGAATTAGATCTTAAAAGTGCAACTTAGCCTCCAAATTCTAATTCAATTTATTTGAATTATATTAATACTAATTATATTAATGTCATGTAGGGCCACCCAAGACAGATGCGTCATGGTGAAACATTCTGACAAAATGAGGTTAAAAGAAGCTAGGGAAAACCGCTAGACCATTCAGGTATGACCTAAATCAAATCCCTTATGATTATACAGTGGAAGTGAGAAATAGATTTAAGGGACTAGATCTGATAGATAGAATGCCTGATGAACTATGGAATGAGGTTCGTGACATTGTACAGGAGACAGGGATCAAGACCATCATCATGGAAAAGAAATGCAAAAAAGCAAAATGGCTGTCTGGGGAGACCTTACAAATAGCTGTGAAAAGAAGAGAGGCGAAAAGCCAAGGAGAAAAGCAAAGATATAAGCATCTGAATGCAGAGTTCCAAAGAATAGCAAGGAGAGATAAGAGAGCCTTCTTCAGCGATCAGTGCAAAGAAATAGAGGAAAACAAA
>SJYW01028804.1:644015-660171 GCA_006410735.1 Raphicerus campestris | reverse complement strand
CATAAAACTAGTTAAACTGCTTTGTTTTTTTCTGATGTTTTTATGGCAAAGACTAGGGAAAGGAAATGCAGTAATTTCTACTTTTCCTTTAACAAATATTAGTCTCCTATTTTCAGATCTTTTTGATATTTTGCTAAGATTAATTTCAATATTACTGTTGTTACTTTCATATTTTAACTTTTTTCCATTAGCTCTCAATTTTATAGTTTTTTAAATATAAATTTATTTATTTTAGTTGGAGGTTAATTACTTTACAATATTGGTACTGAATAACCAACAAATCACAGAAGAAATCAAAAAGAAATCAATTTTATAGTTTAATGTACACACAGTCATTCATCAGTAGCCTTAGTGGGGGATTCCAGGGCCTCCTGCAGATACTACAATCAAGGATGCTCAAGGAACTTGTATAAAATGGTGCAGTATTTGCATATAATATATACAAATCATTTGCATGATATACTGTAAATATTATGCTTTATGCGTGCATGCTCAGTCGTGTTTGACTCTGTGACTCCGTGGACTATATCCTGTCAGGATTTATCTGTGAAATTTTCCAGGCAAGAATATTGGAATGGTTTGTCATTTTCTCCTCCAAGGGATCTTCCCAACTCAGGGATCAATTCTGCATCTCTTGCAAATCATGCATTGGCAGGCAGATTTTTTACCACTGTACTACCTGGCAAGCTCTAAATACTTTATACTTTAAATTATCTCTGCTAAAAAATATATATATAAATAAATAAATAAAAAATAAAAAATAAATTATCTCTGCTGCTGCTGCTGTCACTCCAGTCATATCCAACTCTGTGCAACCCCATAGATGGCAGCCCATCAGGCTCCCCCATCTCTGGGATTCTCCAGGCAAGAACACTGGAGTGGGTTGCCATTTCCTTCTCCAGTGCAGGAAAGTGAAAAGTGAAAGTGAAGTCGCTCAGTTGAATCTGACTCTTAGTGACCCCATGGACTGTAGCCTAACAGGCTCTTCATTCCATGGGATTTTCCAGGCAAGAGTACTGGAGTGGGTATCATTGCCTTCCAGGTTACTTAAAATAGTTAATACAATATACATATTATGTAAATAGTTATAAACACAGTGTAATTGCCATCTAAATGGTTGCTGGCATGTGGCAAATTTGCTTTGCTTCTTAAAAAATTCTGGGATTTTATTTTTAATATTTTTTATCTGTGGTTGGTTGTATTTGCAAACACAGAACCCACCACATAAAAGGTTAACTATATTACATACAGCTATTGAATCCATTTGATTCCTGGGTCAACTCTAACATACACGCTTGTTAGTAAATGAAAGCAAATATGATAAATAGATGTTGATGAATGATCTAGAAGTGCATCTTCACAATATATTTTAGGGATGAAATATGTAAAATCTTTAAAAATTGCTGTTGACTCCAAAATCAATGACAGTCTGTCTAAATCAGTTTGCATAAATAAAAGTAGGAAGCTGCAGATAAATAATCAGAACTCAGGATAGATTTCAACTACGATTCCTTTTACATTATGACATATTGAAATATGTCCCTATTACTTCCCTTCTTTCCATTAGTAATGTATCTTTCTAAATATAGGTTCTTAAATGATTATCCATGACATTTCAAACTAGTTTTTTGGTTTTTTTTTTTGAACTTTCTGTCTTTCCCAACAAATACTGCCAGTGCTTGCCTATGGAGACCTTCCTCTCCTGCCATCAGAGAAATCAATAATTGCAGAATTATCAACAGTAATTTTAAAAGATGCCAAAAGAACAACAGATATCAATAGTCTTGCCCCAACATACTTAGAAGCATCTTTTTCCACACTTCTCCTGTATATGGAGCTCAAACTAAAATCAAGTTGAAGTATTTATTCTTCTCAGTGGACGCCAACTTCAGTTCAGTTCACTTTCATTTACAATGTTCTCGATTTCTGGAATGTCCCTTTGATATGCACCAGTGCTCAGTCCTACCCCAGATTCCTTGACTTCAGAAGGACCAGCTCTGGCCTTAAGCCAGGGCAGAGAGGATGAGAGGTCCATGAAGTTCANTATTCTTCTCAGTGGACGCCAACTTCAGTTCAGTTCACTTTCATTTACAATGTTCTCGATTTCTGGAATGTCCCTTTGATATGCACCAGTGCTCAGTCCTACCCCAGATTCCTTGACTTCAGAAGGACCAGCTCTGGCCTTAAGCCAGGGCAGAGAGGATGAGAGGTCCATGAAGTTCAGGAGATGTGTTCAATAGGGTTCGATTCCACACATCTAGACCATATAGATGCTAACAGGACAATAGAAAGGATAAAGACTCTCAAGGTCAGCTGAATTTGCTGAAGAGAAGATTAGTGAACTTTTGGTTTAAGCAGAAATTCTAATTACACATTACAAGATGAAATTACTAAATAACAAATACCCTTACAACATCCACATGAACTTTAATCTTTACAATATCTCTGTGCTACAGGTTTGATGATTATACTCATTGTATGTAAGAAAATGGAACATAACATTTTATGAAACTTGCCTAAGCTATACATGGATTTTCATCCAGGAAGTATGACTCCCTAGTAAAAAACTCCTAAGTAATGGGGTCACTAGAAATAAGACTTAGCAAGCTAGAAATATAGNTCATTGTATGTAAGAAAATGGAACATAACATTTTATGAAACTTGCCTAAGCTATACATGGATTTTCATCCAGGAAGTATGACTCCCTAGTAAAAAACTCCTAAGTAATGGGGTCACTAGAAATAAGACTTGGCAAGCTAGAAATATAGATCTCTGTGTCCTCATTTGGTAGCAGCATAAAGTAGCAGGGCAAATGTAAGGAAAATAAGTTCATAAAAAAGGAAAGAGTATAAAATATTACAGTTTCTAAAACTGAGCTTTAACCTACCTATTTTGGTTTCCAAGAATTATGGAGACTTTTTTTTTCCCAACAACGTGCCTACCAACTATATAATTAGGAGAATGATTCGAGAAATAAATGACTTGAATTCCATGTTTACTCCTTTAATGGAAGAACTTTTTACAATTTTCTAACACCTCTTTCAGTCCTTTGATTTCCTTATAGCCATTTATTACCATGTTTAATTTTTTTTATAATATCACAACTAGATGTACTATACAAATTAAGTGAAATATCACATAAAGCTTCCCACATTTGCCAAAATAGCACTTATATTAATAGCATTTCCCTGAGAGTTATTCTGCCTACCTGTCGTTGCTGCTTGTTGTTTGAGTCGCTAAGTCACGTCTGACTCTCTTGTGACTCCATGGACTGTAGCCCTCCAGGTTCCTCCTTTGATGGCCATTGAATGAAAGCTATATATTACACAGTGCAAGAAATCTTTCTTGGGATTTCTGGATGAGAAAATTATGGAGTTAACCAAACTTTTATTTGAATGATAAAAATAATTTTTTTAAAGAGAAGGATTTTCTTCTTTTATATTAAGGCTTTATAAAACAGTGCACCGTTCCTGTATCTGCTTCCTCTTCTTTTGAAATTGCAGACTCTCCACTGTCACAGAAGATAAATTGAGGCATCTTTTCACCAGGCCCTTCTGACTTTCAGATTCTCTAAAATCTAGTTCTGATTGTGAATATATAAAACTACTTTGGCAGACAGTTGCCTCACTCTTGTTTTAAGAAATATAGGTCAAGTATTTAATCATCAAACAACCACAGGTATTTAAGAGGCTCATATTTTTCATGATAATAGAAAAGCCTAGGGTTATTTTATAATGGAGGAGGTTATATTACTCCTAGTTCAAGGAACTGTGAGTGCTATTTTATTCAGAATATTTGAATTCCTGATGGGAGGGGACCCTTACATCTGAATACTCATATTATTTTTATATTTTGGGGTTTCAACGCAAATATATAACCTAAATGTATTGTTAATAGTTCTATAAGTTTGTTCTACTAAGCTTGGATTTTAGTTAGGCAGAATTTTGGATTCCTTTTTCCCTTTTTATTTTAAGCTTTTATTTATTACAAAATCAATATGTGCTGGATAAGCCATCATTAATATAGATTTGCTATTTTCTGCTACATATATTCTATTCACATGTAGTTTGGTTAAAACTTTGCTGACATAATGAAATGCATTATTTTTAATTAAAAAACAAAAAGTGTTTCTCTTTTTATTGGTTTGATGAATGCTTCAAATTATGATATAAA
This sequence comes from Raphicerus campestris, assembly GCA_006410735.1. NCBI lineage: Eukaryota > Metazoa > Chordata > Mammalia > Artiodactyla > Bovidae > Raphicerus > Raphicerus campestris. The sequence continues at coordinate 655,998 of SJYW01028804.1, read as the reverse complement.
AGCTTGCCAAAAATTTCCCATTGTCCTTTTATTTTTTCTAATTTGCAAGAGTTTGTTTCAAAATTATTTTAAAGCATTGACTGAGAAACTCAGAAATGTTTTTGAATATTATGTTGTGTCACAAACATTCACTCTAATTTGCAACCCATGGATTTTGTAGTTCCCAGGCTCTTCTGTCCATAAGATTCTCTAGGTGAGAATACTGGAATGGGTAGCTATTTCCTTCTCCAGGGGATCTTACTGACCCAGGGATGGAACCCTGGTCTCCTGTATTGCAGGCAGATTCTTTACCATCTAAGCTACAAGTGAAGCCCAATATATAAACATACATGCATCTATGTCCTTGCTCGGACTGTGTTCCCTCCTTATTTCCTCCTTGCTCCCTGTCTTCAGCCCCACAATGCCCTTATAGTCAATTAACATGGAAAATAAAGAATACTCCAGTATTCTTGCCTGGGAAATCCCATGGACAGTAAAGGCTTTGGGAACTTCCCTGGTGTCCAGTGGCTAAGACTGCTCCTGACAGAGGGCTCAGGTTCCATCCCTGGTCAGGGAACTGGAGCCCACATGCAGCAACTGAAAGTTCACAGGTGGCAAGATTGGGATTGGCACAGTCTAAATAAGTAAATATGTTAAAAAGAAAATTAAAGCCTTTGTAAGAAGTCCTCTGTAGGCTCAGAAGAAATCCTTTTTTATTGCAGTAGCATAGTATTTTCTATTTTCTCATCTCCTTCAGGTCCTTGTTCAGATGTCATCTCATTGGTGAAATAGTCTCTGTAAGTACTATTATAACATGTAGCCTTCCATGGTGGCTCAGTCAGTAAAAGAATCCACCTGCAATGGAGGATACTGCCTGTAATACTGGAGACATGGGTTTGATTCCTGGGTTAGGAAGATGCCCTGGAGAAAGAAATGGCAACCCACTCCAGTATTCTTGCCTGGGAAATCCTATGGGACAAAGGAGCCTGGTGGGCTACAGTTATTGGAGTCACAAAAGCCAGACACAACTTAGCGACTAAATCACCACCATCACCACCACTATGATAGTTGGAAAAGGCACTTTCTACCCCCTTACTTTATATAATTTTTCCCTTACAACTTCTGTCACCTCATCTGACATACTGTTATCCACAACTAGAAAGCAGTCTCCACTAAAGAACAATGCTGACTTTGTTCTGTTCTGCATTGTATTCCCACACCTAGGAAAAATGTCTGGAACATGGTAGACAATAAATATTTGATAAGTAAAAAGATACATATGTTATCAACCTATGTCAATCACAGATTTCTGTGTCAGGAAAATAGTAAGTAAAAGAGATTATTTAGATACTATCAGCAATAGCTTGTTAATATCACCACTGTGACCAACACCACTACCATACTCTACCCAAAGACACACACAGACACACATTGTGTGCTGAGCTGTAGAAACTCATAGTTTCACTATAGTACCTAAAAGTGGAGTACACAAGATGTTTGGTAGGGCTTGGCATGGGTTTTCCATAAAGAATGATGAGCAGATAGAAACTTGGTGTTAAGTGCTTACTCCTCTCATGGAGAATTACAGAAGCAATAGGGGTTCATTGGGGTTGCTTGTGATGTCAAGGGCAGAGAAGCAGTGGTATAGGACAACAAGCGTATGGTTAATAAAGAAGGAGTGAAGTTTCTATGAGTAAAATGGATGCCTCATGAAGATGGCATGGCCACCCTGAAAGGCATTTGCTCACTAGGGCAAGAGTGTTTGTGAAACGGAAATTAGGTGTGAAATAGAAAGTTTTACATTAGAGTGGAGGGTACTTGGAGAGATCCGAAAGTAGAGAAATTACGGAAGTTATGGAAATGCCATTACCATAGAGAAATATTCTAATTGTAAATAAATGGAAGGGCATGGGATCTATCCATGGTCCTACTGAGGGAAGGTCAGTAGTGATATGACAGGACACATTTGTAAGGGATAGAACAAAAAATAAAGGCACTGAGATCTTCTGGATTTGAACAAGTGCCATAAATTCTTGTTTTTGTATGTTACATATCTTAAATCAAATACCATCTGAGTCTGAAATTTCTTTTAAAAAAGGCAAGACAGCAAATGTCAAGGAAAAGTGCAAGAGCCACTTACACATATACACAAACACACTGGTCTTTGGAAAGCAAAAATCTGACACTTGAAAGAATAGCTTTAGGTTTATTCAAATCATTAAAAGAACTATTTTAAGTGAAAGTGTGTAAAGCAGCAATTGGAATTAGCTGTCACTGTCATGAATAAGAATCAAATTATATTTTACAATCAAAGCTTCAGCTGCATAGTAATCTTGACTGATTATTATAATTAAAAGCAAATGAACAATATGTTAACTTCATGAATTCAGTGTTTGTTAAAATGAATCACTTCTATATTGATGTGACTGATGTCATAGATACATTGCAACTAGAACATTTCTTCCTTGATATGGTTGATGGAATACTTCAATAGTGAAGCAATTATTTTAAGTAAAATTCTGTTTAAAAGCAGAAAAAATAGAGCTCTAAAAAAGATCTTCAAAAAAATAAAAAAAGATCTTCTACTATAACTTTTTTCAAAACATTATATTTTTCTTATTATTTAAATTATACCCTTAGAAAACTAATAAATAAATATGACATATAACTATTTATAGCTCCTTAAATAACAATAACAAATCATAAGTTATTATAAGTGGGAGAATTATTTACTTCCATAATCTAGAAATATATTTAAGCTACTGAATATATATAAATTATTATGGTGGTGTCAGTAGAGGAGACATATTTTATATGAGTTTTATTGAACTATAGTTACAGAGCTGGTTAAACTTTTTAAAACTGTATTAAGAATACATGTTGAGATGTACTCAGTAAGTTTAATTAATAGAAACTTACTTCCTTACCTATATTTAATTTGTCATCTCTTTTATAATTTTTTAGTAGATTCTACTACAGATGGTAATGAAAACCTAGAAGCATTACATAATTTGTACTAAGTTAGATGCTAGTTGTAAGGCAGTTGTTTCAATAAGAAATCAATATAGTATATATCTGTATTTTTAGTTTTTAAACCACTCATTTAATTTTCATATTTAATGCACAGGAAGTTAAATTTGCCAAGTATATGTTTAATATTTATCTTTGATACTAAATTAATCTAAAAATTTTATCTCTAAAACACCTAATATGTAAAGGTACTGTTACATATGCTTTGGATAATACAAAATCATTGNTTTCATATTTAATGCACAGGAAGTTAAATTTGCCAAGTATATGTTTAATATTTATCTTTGTTACTAAATTAATCTAAAAATTTTATCTCTAAAACACCTAATATGTAAAGATACTGTCACATATGCTTTGGATAATACAAAATTATTGATTTATTCTGAAATAATTTCTCAATAAACTTATAATGTTAGTGGAGAGACAAGTTATCCATGTATCAAATTTAAAAATACAATATAAATAATGCAGATATTTGAAGCTCCAAAAGTAATGTAGTTAGAGAATGATATTCTATTTGTGAATACACTTTATGAAGAAATAGTACAAATACTTCCAATAGAGCAAAACAGCATTTTGTTTTGTTTTGTTTCCATTTGATACCTCCTTGGAAGATGTACCTTCCTGAAATGCCTCTCCTCCCTGGTGGCGCTTCTGGTTTCCATTATTTACTAACTTGTTAAATTGCTTATGGGCTTCCCTGGTGACTCCGATGGTTAAAAAAATAAATAAATAAAATCTGTCTGCAATGTGGGAGACCTGGATTCGATCCCTGGATTAGGCAGATCCCCTGGAGAAGAGAACAACTACCCACTCCAATATTCTTGCCTGGAGAATCCCATGGACAGAGGAATCTGGTAGGCTACCAGTCCACAGGGTTATACTATCTTTCTTCTGAATATTCAAACTTCCTCATCAGTAGCAATTTGATGGTTTCTCTGGAGCGTGAGACTCTCCATGTGAAAAAATACACACATAAAATAAATATTTTCTTCCTTTTGCACCATCTCTAGCCACCACCATCTATCTCATCTTATCACCTCAAAGAGTATTTTACTTTTATATAAGTAACGCCACATTTACTGTCTAACTACTCTGACTCCTGCCCTCAGAACCCACTGAAACCATTCCATAAAATTTACTACCTACTTTGTCAACCTGGCATTTTAACACTTACTTGATGTCTCTAGCTTCTCTCCCACCCTGATCACTCTCTTTAATGTTCTCTGATGCACCCACTCTCAGTCATTCTCCTGATTTTAACTGTACTATATCCATCACACTTCTATACACACACATAAACACACCTTCTTTACTAGTCACAAAGAGCATGAAACTATTCTATTTAACTCACCAGCTAAACATAAGCAATTGGCAAGGTCTCGCCCACTCCAATACTCCCAGGCAACTGTTCTCTTATTTATTTTCTTTTTATTATTTTATTATTTATTTTTTACTTTATAATATTCTATTGGTTTTGCCATACACTAACATGAATCTGCCACAGGTGTACACATGTTCCCAATCCTGAACCACCCTCCCACCTCCCTCCCTATACCATCTCTCTGTATCATTNATCACCTCAAAGAGTATTTTACTTTTATATAAGTAACGCCACATTTACTGTCTAACTACTCTGACTCCTGCCCTCAGAACCCACTGAAACCATTCCATAAAATTTACTACCTACTTTGTCAACCTGGCATTTTAACACTTACTTGATGTCTCTAGCTTCTCTCCCACCCTGATCACTCTCTTTAATGTTCTCTGATGCACCCACTCTCAGTCATTCTCCTGATTTTAACTGTACTATATCCATCACACTTCTATACACACACATAAACACACCTTCTTTACTAGTCACAAAGAGCATGAAACTATTCTATTTAACTCACCAGCTAAACATAAGCAATTGGCAAGGTCTCGCCCACTCCAATACTCCCAGGCAACTGTTCTCTTATTTATTTTCTTTTTATTATTTTATTATTTATTTTTTACTTTACAATATTCTATTGGTTTTGCCATACACCAACATGAATCTGCCACAGGTGTACACATGTTCCCAATCCTGAACCACCCTCCCACCTCCCTCCCTATACCATTTCTCTGTATCATCCAGTGCACCAGCCCCAAGCATCCTGTATCCTGCATCGAACCTAGACTGGCGATTTGTATCTTATATGATATTATACATGTTTCAATGCCATTCTCCCAAATCATCCCACCCTCTCCCTCTCCCACAGAGTCCAAAAGACTGTTCTATACATCTGTGTCTTTTTTGTTGTCTTACATACAGGGTTATCATTACCATATTTTCTAATTTCTAATCTCTTGACCCAATTCCTTTCTCCATACATACCAGATCTCATTTTCACCTTTTTCATCTAATTCAAATCTCATAACTAGTGAGATCCAAGCCCAGTTTTAGCGATATAATCAACATATATGCCCTTCCTCTCCCTTTCATGGCCCTCAATGTTGCAATATTCTATATATATGTCTTCTACATCTAAGCCTATAGAAAGACATTAATAATTTATAGTTATAGATAATTGATAAAAACCACCCAGACTCATAGAGGATCCATTTACAGTTATGTCTTCTTACAACACTTTGGATCTCAAAACTATGCTGAAATCTTCTCTTCCCCTAGAAAGCTTTCTGACCAATACTCTCAGGGTATATGTCAGCATTCTTTTACTTTCCACAATGTCTTAATCCACCTTGTGCTCATACATGACCAGCATATGACTAAGCTATCTCATTAGGACAATAAAAGTCATGGTACAAAAATCAGTCCTCACTCAACTCATAAAAATTTATGCCTATCTAATCTTTGTTTCCTCCACCCTATATTCTGTTTATAATTGGTTATTCTACTAGATTACAAGCCATTTTTATTCACACCTCAGAAATCTAAAAAAAATTTTTTATAAGTTCAATTTCTACTCTACTAGCCTCTTCCTCTTAGTGTTTCAACATATTCAGATCTCTCCCATCAAAAGTAGCAAAGCAAATACAGAATATTCTGAATCCTATTTTCCTCTGCAATTTTTCCTTTCTTGGCCACAGACATCATTCTTCGCATTTCATCCCCAGCTTATTCCTCAATTCTTGTAAGCTAGCTAAATTCCCTTACATTTCAGCAGGCATTTCTTTTTAAGACTATCAGACTGATTTCTTTATGGTAAAGGCAGTGTGCATCAAGACATGCTGTGGCTTCCTGCAATGTTTGATGGTAGTGGCCTAATTTTCTTATTGGAAATATTCTGAATTTGGCTCAACATCAAAATGTGTGTTTTGTTTCATTTTCTTTCTACCTTTTGGTCATTTCTTGTTGACCTCTTAATCTTTTTACAAACCCTATCTCTCAGGGGCAGCCAGAAGAAGCCACCTCGCGCCCAAGGCCAGGGGCAGCGGGCAGGAGGAGCAACCTGAGGTGCAGTGGCTATGCAGGCATAGGAGAGCATAGAGGAGCTATCCCACGTTGAAGGTCAGGAAGGGCTGCAGTAAGGAGATACCCTCATCCAAGGTAAGGAGCAGTGGCTGTGTTTTGCTGGAGCAGCTGTGAAGTGATACCCCATGCCCAAGGTAAGAGAAACCCAAGTAAGATGGTAGGTGTTGCAAGAGGCATCAGAGGGCAAACACACTGAAACCATACTCACAGAAAACTAGCCAATCTAATCACATTAGAACCATAGCCTTGTCTAACTCAATGAAACCAAGCCATGCCCATGGGGCAACCTAAGATGGGTGGGTCATGGTGGAGAGTGCTGACAGAATGTGGTCCACTGGAGAAGAGAATGGCAAACCACTTCAGCATTCTTGCCCTGAGAACCCCATGAACAGTATGGAAAGACAAAATGATAGGATACTGAAAGAGGAACTCCCCAGGTCATTAGGGGCCCAATGTGCTACTAGAGATCAATTGAGAAATAACTCCAGAAAGAAAGAAAGGATGGAGGCAAAGTAAAAACAATATCCAGCTGTGGATGTGACTGGTGATAGAAGCAAGGTCCAATGCTGTAAAGAGCAATATTGCATAGGAACCTGGAATGTCAGGTCCATGAATCAAGGCAAATTGGAAGTAGTCAAACAAGAGGTGGAGGAGTGAACATCAACATTCTAGGAATCACAAACTAAAATGGACTAGAATGGGTGAATTTAACTAAGATGACCATTATATCTACTACTGTGGGCAGGAATCCCCCAGACGAAATGGAGTAGCCATCATGGTCAACAAAAGAGTCCAAAATGCATTCTCAAAAACATGATTCGTCTCCAAGGCAAACCATTCAATATCACAGTTATCCAAGTCTATGCCTCAACCAGTAATGCTGAAGAAGCTAAAGTTGAATGGTTCTATGAAGACCTACAAGGCCTTTTAGAACTAACACCCCCAAAAAATGTCCTTTTGATTATAGGGGACTGGAATGCGAAAGTAGGAAGTCAAGAAACACCTGGAGTAACAGGCAAATTTGGCCTTGGAATGAGGAATGAAGCAGGGCAAAGACTAATAGAGTTTTGCCACGAAATTGCACTGGTCATAGCAAACACTTTCTGCCAACAACACAAGAGAAGACTCTACACATGGACATCACCAGATGGTCAACANGAATGAAGCAGGGCAAAGACTAATAGAGTTTTGCCAAGAAAATGCACTGGTCATAGCAAACACCCTCTTCCAACAACACAAGAGAAGACTCTACACATGGACATCACCAGATGGTCAACACCAAAATCAGATTGATTATATTATTTGCAGCCACAGATGGAGAAGCTCTATGCAGTCAACAAAAACAAGACCAGGACCTGACTGTGGCTCAGATCATAAACTTCTTATTACCAAATTCAGACTCAAATTGAAGAAAGTAGGGAAAACCGCTAGACCATTCAGGTATGACCTAAATCAAATCCCTTATGATTATACAGTGGAATTGAGAAATAGATTGAAGGGCCTAGATCTGATAGATAGAGTGCCTGATGAACTATGGAATGAGTTCGTGGCACTGTACAGGAGGCAGGGATCAAGACCATCCCCATGGAAAAGAAATGCAAAAAGGCAAAATGGCCGTCTGGGGAAGGCCTTACAAATAGCTGTGAAAAGAAGAGAGGTGAAAAGCCAAGGAGAAAAGGAAACATATAAGCATCAGCAGAGTTCCAAAGAAGAGCAAGGAGAGATAAGAAAGCCTTCTTCAGTGATCAGTGCAAAGAAATAGAGGAAAAGAACAGAATGTGAAAGACTAGAGATCTCTTCAAGAAAATTAGAGATGCCAAGGGAACATTTTATGCAAAGATGGGTCGATAAAGGCCAGAAATGATCTGGACCTAACAGCAGAAGCAGAAGATATTAAAAAGAGGTGGCAAGAATAACAGAAGAACTGTACAAAAAAGACCTTCACAACCCAGATACCCATGATGGTGTGATCACTAATCTAGAGCCAGATATCCTGGAATGTGAAGTCAAGTGGGCCTTGAAAAGCATCACACTTAAAAAAGCTAGTGGAAGTGATGGAATTCCAGTGGAACTATTTCAAATACTGAAAGATGATGCTGTGAAAATGCTGCACTCAATATGCCAGCAAATTTGGAAAACTCAGCAGTGGCNATGGGGTCGCAAAGAGTTGGACATGACTGAGCGACTGAACTGAACTAATCTCTTGTTATCAAGATGTTATATCATCTCTCTCCTCAACCCAGAACATTTCTTTGACTAGGATTTTTTTTTCAAGTAGAAGAAAAGTGGCCAGTGGTGAATTCATGGTTTTGAATGCTATCCTAATTCTCTTTTTGACAGAAAAGTGGACACCTATCTTTCTCACTAGCTGTGTAGTTACAGTTTTTTAGGTAAGACATATACTTATAAGGAAGCTTTTCTTTTGTACAGTCTCTAAGTTGTGTCCAACTTTTTACAACCCCACGAACAGCAGCATGCCAGGCTTCCCTGTCCTTTACTATCTCCTGCTCAATAGGTCAGTTCATTTTTATGTAAGTTTCTAAACTAGATTGATAAATTGATAGTTGATATTCTTTTTAATCCCAAATGTAGAGGTCTTTTTAATTATTATTTTTTTGTCATATGAGAATTTCAATGGAATGGGAGTATGGTAAAGAATAAACCTGGGACATATTAACAAGCCTACTAAGACACTAACATTTTATTTATAAACATATAAAATCAAATTGTTGATTAAAAATTTAGATCAGAATTTAGAATCACATGTGGTTCTTGCAGTTGCATTGTGGACCTCACATAAACATCATCTAGGCAATTTGTTCTTTTGTCTTATTGAATATTCTCAATAACCACCAAACCCGAAAACCCTAACCAAATATACATGCTGATTATGAATGGCACATTGAAAAGATCTGCTTCCCAAACTCTTCTATTTAAGACCAGGGGTTATTTCAGATATAAAACAAGGCTCAGAAGTCACTAATATTTGCTCTATTTAGTTACATTTTTGTGCCATTAAAAAAAGATATGTATTTTGGTCAAATATTTTAAAAGTATTATTCTCTATCAACATAATAATTATTTTTCTATTTCTGTAACTCTTTTTTCTTATTAATAATACACATAACTGACTTACTAAGTTACAATTACACTGTTTTCATTTTTAATTCAGTAAAAGTTCTTGTTTTTTCTTATTTTCTTTCCAACTGTTTTCTCTTTGGACAAGCTTTTTCCTCTCTTAGTTATGCATATTTTTGTATGGTTGTATTTCTGGGCAAGAGGCCCAGTTGGTATAAATTTTGTCTTTTCCTCACATAGTATCCCAGATTCTATTTTGTTTTGAGAAAAGCACTGTAAATTAATAATATGATTGCAGTGTTACTCCCATTATTTATTTTCTATAGAATTTAGCACATTAAGGTATATTATTTGCAGTACTCAGCAATGAAGAAGGCCACATCTTGGTTAGTTTCCAGGCATTACAGTTATTAGCATCTATTTTTTTTTCTTTCGTATATTAGTCATACCCCTAATATCTTTTAGGAATATGAAATAGAACTGGCAAGGTTTTTTTCCTCTAAATTTAACATGAATGATAGCTCTTAATGATCCAGGTTGCATAATGTTCCCTTCATTAGAAATAGTACCATATATTTATTTATATTCTAATAATTATATGCATATAATAGAAAGTTCTTTGTGGATCAGCATGGGACACAGATATATCAAATTACACTAGGAATCAGGGCACCTGAGACACAGTTCTGCATCATTTACTAAGGTGTTGAAAAACTCATAGAAATGGAATTGATGACTGTAGGCTATAAGATATTGGTAACAAATTAAAATACCTTCTCAAAATCAAATATCCCCTATTCTTTTAACATTCAATTCAAAAGTGATTTAATGTATCTACTTCTGGGATGAGAAAAGCTGGAATCCCTAATATAGGAATTTATTATTGTCTAAACCATCTGGTTGGCAACAAAAATATACTAGTTTTCTGAGACTTATGACCATCTATCTTATTAAACCCAATAATGTACTTAGTTACTAGTTTCCCTAGGGACTCAGATGGCAAAAAATCTGCCTATAATGCAGGAGACTTGGTTCAAACTCAGGGTTGGGAAGATCCCCTGGAGAAGGAAATGGCAACTCACTTCAATATTCTTGCCTGGAGAATTTCAGGCACAGAGGAGCCTGAAGGAGTTGCAAAGAGTAGGACGTGGCTGAGGGACTAACACTAACGTATTTAGTTATTACTAGATCTTTCTTGATATGCTCGCATGTCATATATATGCCTTCACTTCCTATATGTATGGATTATTAATATTATTTGTGAAATTATGTTTTAACTATGTTCTACTTGATTCTTCAGGTTTATTCAACTTAGTAAAGTGAATTTGATCATTTCATATGGTCTGCAAATTAGTTGCCTTATTTTCTATTACACATAGTTTACCTGGAATCTAACAAAGCAAAGGCTATCAAAATTCGCCTCATTTCTCTTAACAAGTAGAGGATAAAATAGTCAGTATTAGCAGTCAAAACTTTTCTTGAGACATTATCCTGATTAGACAAATGTGGTAAAAACATATTCAGAAAAGGAAAGAGAGGTGGAAAAAATATGGTTGTTAAAACATTGTCACTCATGTGAAATGATGGGTCATGTACAGAGCAAGAGATCTGTGTATCAACAAGTGATCTAGGTTTATGCTCGTGGGACACTGGAATTGGTAGTCATGATCATGAATTCCGTTCATCTATGGTCACTGTAGTGATGTATTGAAAACTCTTTTATGATTGCTAGAATTTTGTTAAGGATTTTTGCATCTATGTTCATCAGTGATATTGGCCTGTAGTTTTCTTTTTTTGTGTCGTCTTTGTCAGGTTTTGGTATTAGGGTGATGGTGGCCTCATATAATGAGTTTGGAAGTTTACCTTCCTCTGCAAATTTCTGGAATACTTTCAGTAAGATAGGTGTTAGCTCTTCTCGAAATTTTTGATAGAATTGAGCTGTGAAGCTGTATAGACCTGGGCTTTTGTTTGCTGAGAAGATTTCTGATTACAGTTTCAATTTCCATGCTTGTGATGGGTCTGTTAAGATTTTCTATTTCTTCCTGGTTGAGTTTTGGAAAGTTGGAAATTTTCTAAGAATTTGTCCATTTCTTCCAAGTTGTCCATTTTGTTGGCATATAATTGCTGATAGTAGTCTCTTATGATTCTTTGTATTTCTGCGTTGTCTGTCGTGATCTCTCCATTCTCATTTCTAATTTTGTTGATTTGATTTTTTTCTCTTTGTTTCTTGATGAGTCTGGCTAATGGTTTGTCAATTTTATTTATCCTTTCAAAGAACCAGCTTTTTGCTTTGTTGATTTTTGCTATGGTCTCTTTTGTTTCTTTAGCATTTATTTCTGCCCTAATTTTTACAATTTCTTTCCTTCTACTAACTCTGGGGTTCTCTATTTCTTCCTTTTCTAGTTGCTTTAGGTGTAGAGTTAGGTTATTTATTTGACT
>SJYW01028804.1:601852-631963 GCA_006410735.1 Raphicerus campestris | reverse complement strand
TGTTTCATCATACATATATTATATATATATATATATATATATAAAATAAAGAATATAATATATTATATATATATAATAAAGAAAGCTGTATTGGTGCCCTTTGCATGCATACTGGGACTAGGAGAAAAAGGCAATTTGAGGATTAAATTTGATGATTTTTCTTACTGTCATAAATGATCTATATCTTTCATTACTTTATGAACTTAAATCCTCAGGCCATGGGTTCTTGAACAGAGTTTAAGTCAAACCTACATATTTGAAATAAATATAACTATGTTAAAAGTGCACATATGATATGTTGAAAAATAAAGAAACAAAATCAGTATCTCATTAACTTTAAATTATAGTTATTTGGTTTTGTCAAGCCACCATTAATGTTACATTCTGTTAGTTTAGAATATGCACCCAAAATTATTTTGAGATTTTTTATGCTTTGAGTAATTTCAGCAGTTCGGGGCCCATTGCTATTTAACTGTCACAAGTCTATTTTTTTTTCCCCTTTTGATATGTCATCTTGCTAAATAGGATATACTGTTGACCCTTGAAAATATAGGGGTTAGGGTGTTAACCCTCCACACAGTAAAACATATGTTTATATTGTTATATCCCAGGTTTTTGAATGCACAGTTTTACATCTGCAGATTCAATCACCTGCCTGTGGATTGCTTAGTACCGTAGCACTTCATTATGGAAAAAAAAAATTGCATATAAGTATTGCTTAAACAAACTGGCATAGAACATCTACAAAAGATGAACAATCACCATGCTTAATGCAGAAAGACAAATGTTTTCCTTTTACCCTAAGATAAGGAAATACACAGGAATATCTATTCTCAACAATTCCTTCATTATTGTGCAGGAGGTTCTTGTCAGAGAAATGAGGTGAGAAGAAGAAAAAAGTGCAAGCAAATTGGAAAGGAAAAAGTATAAGGTATTTCTTCACAGATAAAATATTCATCTATATAGGAAATCTGATTGAAACTATATAAAGTGAATATACTTAGTTCAGTAAGATTGCAAGTTATAAAAGCAGATACAAAGAAAATCAAATTGTATGTATACTATCAACAAAGAATCAGAAAGTTAAATTAAAACATATTATCAGTTATGACAAAGCAAAAATTTATGAAGCACTTAACATAAGCTGACAAAATATATGAAATATATGCATAACAAAACTATGAAACAAAGACAAGGATAATTAAAGTAGACCTAAATAAAATGAAGGAAATATTCTGTTCATGGGTCAGTAGATGTGATACTTTCAAGATGCATATTCTCCATAAACTCATTTATAGAATTAACATCATTCCAGATGAAATCGCAGTAAAGTTTTTCATCGAAACTGATGAACTAAAATGAAAATTCACAGAACTGAGAAAGAACAACCAGAGTGGCCAATCAATAACAACAACGGGGCCAAGAAATTAATAGAAAAAGGCTAGTCTTGCAAGACGACTGAGCACAAGCATGTAGCCCTGGGAACAATGATATTAGAAAAAAAAATTGGGTCTACGCCTTGTACCATACACCAAAATCAAAGTGGACCACAGACCCAAACAGAGAAATACCCTAAACAATTTAGAATAAAACGTAAGGTAAAAAGTGTGTGATGTTGGATAACATAAAGATGTATGAGATATGACACCAAATTTATATAATCTATATCTATACCTACCTATTTATCAAATTATTTATATGAAATATATGATAGGAAAAATAAAAAGACAAATGACAAAAAAGATTAATTACTTGTAAATAATTTTTCTTGTAAATAATTTATACTCATAATATGTATCAGTTCAGTTTAGTTCAGTCTCNCCTATTTATCAAATTATTTATATGAAATATATGATAGGAAAAATAAAAAGACAAATGACAAAAAAGATTAATTACTTGTAAATAATTTTTCTTGTAAATAATTTATACTCATAATATGTATCAGTTCAGTTTAGTTCAGTCTCTCAGTCGTGTCCGACTCTTTGCGAACTCATGAATTGCAGCACGCCAGGCCTCCCTGTCCATCACCAACTCCCACAGTTCACTCAGACTCACAACCATAGAGTCAGTGATGCCATCCAATCATCTCATCCTTGGTCGTCCCCTTCTCTTCCTGCTCCCAATCCCTCCCAGCATCAAAGTCTTTTCCAATGAGTCAGCTCTTCTCATCAGGTGGCCAAAGTACTGGAGTTTCAGCATCATTCCTTCCAAAGAAATCCCAGGACTGATCTTTAGGATAAACTGGTTGGATCTCCTTGCAGTCCAAAGGACTCTCAAGAGTTTTCTCCAACACCACAGTTCAAAAGCATCAATTCTTCGNGATTTAGGTCATACCTGAATGGTCTAGCGGTTTCCCTACTTTTTTCAATTCAAGTCTGAATTTGGCAATAAGGAGATCATGATCTGAGCCACAGTCAGCTCCTGGTCTTGTTTTTGTTGACTGTATAGAGCTTCTCCATCTGTGGCTGCAAAGAATATAATCAATCTGATTTCGGTGTTAACCATCTGGTGATGTCCATGTGTAGTGTCTTCTCCTGTGTTGTTGGAAGAGGGTGTTTGCTATGACCAGTGCATATTCTTGGCAAAACTCTATTAGTCTTTGTCCTGCTGCATTCCGCATTCCAAGGCCAAATTTGCCTGTTAATCCAATTGTTTCTTGACTTCCTACCTTTGCATTCCAGTCCCCTATAATGAAAAGCACATCTATTTTGGGTGTTAGTTCTACAAGGTCTTGTTGGTCTTCATAGAACCATTCAACTTCAGTGTCTTCAGCATTACTGGTTGGGTCATAGACTTGGATTACTGTGATATTGAATGGGTTGCCTTAGAAATGAACAGAGATCATTCTGTCGTTTTTAAGACTGCATCCAAGTACTGCATTTTGGACTCTTTTTTTGACCATGATGGCTACTCCATTTCTTCTGTGGGATTTCTGCCCACAGTAGTAGATATAATGGCCATCTGAGTTAAATTCACCCATTCCAGTCCATTTTAGTTTGCTGGTTCCGAGAATGTTGATGTTCACTCTTGCCATCTCTTGTTTGACAACTTCCAATTTGCCTTGATTCATGGACCTGACATTGCAGGTTCTTATGCAACATTGCTCTTTACAGCATCGGACCTTGTTTCTGTCACCAGTTACATCCACAGCTGGGTATTCTTTTTGCTTTGGTTCCATCCCTTCATTCTTTCTGGAGTTATTTCTCCACTGATCTCCAGTAGCATATTGGGCACCTACTGACTTGTGGAGTTCCTCATTCAGTGTCCTATCATTTTGCCTTTTCATACTGTTCATGGGGTTCTCAAGGCAAGAATACTGAAGTGGTTTGCCATTCCCTTCTCCAGTGGACCATAAAATCTCCAACTCGATAAGGGAACAGGTTACAAAGTTGGGAAAACATTTAAACAAAAATTTCACCAAGAAAATATATGGAAGCAAATAAGCACCTGAAAATATGCTCAACATTAGTCCTAAGAGAAATCACAACTAAAAGCACTAACTATTCTTTAACTTATATTAAAGTAGCTAAAACATGTGTATACCTGTGATGGATTCATGTTGATATGTGGCAAAACCAATACAATATTGTAAAGTAATTAACCTCCAATTAAAATAAATAAATTTATATATTTTTAAAAAGTAGCTAAAACCAAAAGATCAATCATACCAAGTATAGCCAAGGATGAACCTGAATTCTCAGATACTAATGGTGAGAATGTAAAATTTCACAATCACTTTCAAGACTAAATATATATTTACCATATAATGTAGCCTTTCCACCCCTTTTCATTCACTCTAGACAAAATAAAACATAATTCTGTACAAAGACTCTGTATGATGTTCCTATCCACTTCATTTGCCTTAGCTAAAATCTGGAAACAAATTAACTACCTCTCAAAAGATGAATGGTAAAATAATACCAGGGTATATCTGTACATGGAATACTACTTGGCAATAAAAAAGATCAGACTGTTGATAAATGCTTCTATATGGATAAATGTAAAGATAAAGATTCTTAATGAAAGAAGTTAGACAAAAACAGAACACATTATGTCATTCTGTTTACAAAAGTTTTAGATTATACAAAGTAATCTATAACACAGTGCCAGATAAAGAGATGGAAAGGCAGAGATATTTATAAAAAAGGGATTACCAATAGGACAGAGGAACTTTCCCAGATACTAGTAATGTCAATTGCCTTATGTTGATAATTTCACCATATGTATTTACTTCTAATCATATCAAATTTTATAGAATAAACAGATGTTGCTTTTAATGTCAGTTATACCTCAGCAATGTAGTTTAAATCATTTATTTTTTTTATTTTTCTAAAGTTTTATTTTTACTTTATTTTACTTTACAATAGTAAGAATATGAGATATTTAAAAATCTTCCAAATATATCTTCCCATCATCCTTGCTTATGTTTAAAGTCTCCTTAGGTCTGGGTCTTAATATCTGGATACAATGATGTACACATGTTATTAGTTGAACATGTGTTAAGGAAAAAATAGAGAATATGAACTTCTTGAAAGGAGAATTTACTGTGTTAATTAGTCTTAAATAAAGTGGAAATATATATATATTAGAGAAAACATTATTCAAATATTTTAAATACATATTTGAATATGAAAAGGGAAAATAAACAACACTACCATGATTGCTAATAGCAAAGGAAAAAAAATTGTAGTATCCAAATATAGCTTCGATTTGTTAGATTTTTAAGACAATGAAGTTAACAAGGCAGTTGGCTTAAAATGTAAAATTACTTAGTTGCCAATGAGAGAAATGTCTCAACATGATTTTGTATTCAAATTATGTATAAGAATCAATTGAGTCGGTATATATAAAAATTCTTTAAATGATAAAAATAGTGGACAAATTAATCTTCTGTATTACTTAGAAAAATGCTTCATGCATAGGTGTTCACAAATGGTTATTGACTAGACTTGATACATTACTAACTTTATAAATGTCGCTCAAGTTTTTTATAATCTTCCTCTATTTTAAACCAATAGCTTGAACAGCTGCTAAATAGGTAGCAATCTTTGAATTTAGTTCACAAGTTCAGAGGCAATTTACAATGTGGTAAGTTCTAAAGCAAAATACTGATAATAGTCTATAATTATACTCTTTTCTACTTGAATCCATTTTAACATCTGTAAAGCTATGTTAAATCTATGCTGTCTTCCATTTCCACAGGCTCTTCCCTGTGAGGGCTGAGGATATGGAATCTATTAAGGGCTCAGTTAACTACTTTGTGATTTCCAAATGCTTATTGCTATTTCATGCTGCTTGTTTACAATAGAAAGATCTATTACATACTACTTTAAGAATAGGAAACTATTTTACAAAAGTTTAATGACATAGAAAAACACAAAGTTGAGAGAGAGAGGAATTATAGAAAGGTTTATACAGTTAATCAGTGAGATTAGGAATCATTATGGTTTTCTTTTTTACCTTTTATGTTTCCTCCTTTTATGTAAAATAAATAAATAAAAATTAAATTAGAAGACTTTCTGAATATTTTATTTATACTTCTTTTGAAAATCTGTAAACAAGCTTATTACATATGCACTCTACCTTTGGGTAATGAAAGTAAAAGTGTTTGTTGCTCAGTCATATTGAACTCTTTGCAACCTCATGGACTGTAGCCTGCCTGGCTCCTCTGTGCATGGGATTCTTCAGGCAAAAACACTGGACTGAGTAGCCATTCCCTTCTCCAGAGGATCTTCCCAACCCAGGGATCAAACCCTGGTCTTCTACATTACAGACAGACTCTACCATTTGAGCCCCAAATGATAATTTTAAAAAATGCAAACAGATATATCTTTATTGAGATATTTATATGTGTCAGGGATTGCTTTGTTGTTTTCTCATTTGTTTTTGTAGATGATAAACAGTTAGGTGTAATTTTCTGTATCTTACTATCTCCTAAGTGCTAGAACTGAGATTTGTCCCCAGGTCTCAGGTTTCTTTGAACCCAGATTCCACATTTAAGCATATATCATTGCATTATGTCTGTCCTAAAAGTGGAGTTTCTGACATGGTGTGAGTGTGATGTGTGTTTTTCTTGCTGGCTGAGAGAGAGTTTAGGAATAAAGATGTACTGACTTTGATGGCAAAAATGATATACTATCTCACAAAAATAATAACTCCTAACTCCTCAGAGACATATGTACATATTTCAAAAATACACAAATCATGCTTATTTAGAAGCACTGTTTAAACTCTCAATAAATAATTGTCATGTAAACCTTATATCTGAAAGATTAGTTAAGAAGATTGAGGAAGCTGAGGAAATGAAAGTTACAGATTTAGTCAAGGATATGGGCTTCCCAGGTGGCATTAGTGGCAAAGAACCGACTTGCCAAAGCAGGAGACACAGGATAAATCATCCATAGGTGGGGGAGATCCCTTGGAGGAGGACATGGTAGCCCACTCCCATATTTTTTCCTGGAGAATCCCGCAGACAGAGGAATCTGGCAGACTACAGTGCATGGGGTCACAAGAGTCAGACAAGAGTGAGTGACTAAACACAGCATAACGTGCATGCACGTACATAGAACTATATACTAGAACTTTGTCTTACTGCAATCCCTAACTGCAAGTTGCCTGTTTCAGTCACAATAAAGCTATACAAAGGAATATTGGAGGACAATTACACTGTATACATCATCCAGATATAACAATTATGAACATTTTGGCATTTACGTTTTGTCTTCATATTTTGATGAACTCTTTTATCATAAATTTTAAAAAAGTCCTTCTAGATAGTAGGAAGCTTTAAAAAATACATATTCTTTCAGAATGTAAAGAATGATAGCATTATTATAACTAATAAAATGCAGTCATTCTGTGCCACCTAAGATAGAAATATTTCTGTCTCCAACTATATTTCTACATTTTTATTGTTTTAAACAGAATTCTGAGTCAAAAAACTGAACTTGATTGAGATATTCTTTTTAAGAAACTACCATTTAATGTTAATACATAAATAAATCAGAAGTCTAAATGAAATAAATATATCAATACAGTAAACTCAATCATCATGCTTCTCACTGTAACCTGAACCAATGAAACTGTATAGAGAAGCCTCAGTTCAAGAATTGGGTCTTTGGAACCACAAACCCACTCCGACTTCTAATTATTAAATAACGATCCTAAGGCAAAACACTGGACTGGAAGAAACACAAGTTGGAATCAAGATTTCTGGGAGAAATATCAATAACCTCAGATATGCAGGTGACATCACCCTTATGGCAGAAAGTGAAGAGGACCTAAAAAGCCTCTTGATGAAAGTGAAAGAGGAGAGTGAAAAAGTTGGCTTAAAGCTCAACACTCAAACAACGAAGATCATGGCATCCAGTCCCATCACTTCATGGGAAATAGATGGGGAAACAGTGGAAACAGTGTCCGACTTTATTTTGGGGGGCTCCAAAATTACTGCAGATGGTGACTGCAGCCATGAATTTA
Organism: Raphicerus campestris; assembly: GCA_006410735.1. NCBI lineage: Eukaryota > Metazoa > Chordata > Mammalia > Artiodactyla > Bovidae > Raphicerus > Raphicerus campestris. The sequence continues at coordinate 624,487 of SJYW01028804.1, read as the reverse complement.
AAAGGTGCTTGCTCCTTAGAAGAAAAGTTATGACCAACCTAGATAGCATATTCAAAAGTAGAGACATTACTTTGCCGACTAAGGTCCATCTAGTCAAGGCTATAGTTTTTCCTGCGGTCATGTATGGATGAAAGAGTTGGACTATGAAGAAAGCTGAGCACTGAAGAATTGATGCTTTTGAACTGTGGTGTTGGAGAAAACTCTTGAGAGTCCCTTGGACTGTAAGGAGATCCAACCAGTCCATTCTGAAGGAGATCAACCCTGGGATTTCTTTGGAAGGAATGATGCTAAAGCTGAAACTCCAGTACTTTGGCCACCTCACGCGAAGAGTTGACTCATTGGAAAAGACTCTGATGCTGGGAGGGACTGGGGGCAGGAGGGTAAGGGGACGACAGAGGATGAGATGGCTGGATGGCATCACTGATTTGATGGACGTGAGTCTGGGTGAACTCCGGGAGTTGGTGATGGACAGGGAGGCCTGGCATGCTGCAATTCATGGGGTCGCAAAGAGTCAGACACAACTGAGCAACTGAACTTAACTGAACTAAAGGCCCAGAAAGAGTACATTAATCAGTCAATATCATATAGCTAACAGGTCAAAAACAAGAACTGTCAGCAAAGCTTGGACCTCTGGACTCTCAGCTAAAGAATTTTGTGTTAAATTGAAAATGTATGGTTAATGGTTGAAATATTGAGCATTATACAGAATTTAGGAATTTTACTCAATATAAATATCTCAAAAAAGTCATCTTCAACATATGATTGAAAAAAGCAGGTAAATATAATTTACCATAAATGACAAGCAACATCCTTCCCAGGTGTTGCTAGACATAAAGAACCTGCCTGCCAATGCAGGAGATATAAGAGAAGCTGGTTGCTGATTTGACCGCTGGGTTGGGAAGATCCCTTGGAGAGGGCATGGCAACCCACTCCAGTATTCTCACCTGGAGAATCCCCTGGATGAGGCACCTGGCACGCTATAGTCCGAAGGATCCCAAATAGTCCGACGCAAATAAAGTGACCTAGCATGCATGCAAGCAACCTATAATCGAATAACAACCTCTCTTGATGGGTGCTGAATCTTGCATTTCAAATTCTGCTTTGCATGATCTAAACTAATATTTTCAGAATCAAACTGTCAGTCCAAGCCATGATACATAAAGCGAAAGTGAATGTTAGTCGCTCAGTCCTGTCTGACTCTTGGAACCTGTGAACTTCAGCCTGCCAGGCTCCTCGGTCCATGGACTTCTCCAGGTAAGAAAACTGGAGTGGATTATTATGCCCTCCTCCAGGGGATATTCCCCACCCAGGGACTTAACCTCCCGGGCTCCTGTATTGCAGATAAAGTCATTCTTTACCATCTGAGCCACCAGGGAAGCTTGAATGATACATAGGTGTGCACCAGATATTTTTCTGTTCCAAAAAGTATCTCTGATATGGTTATGGGTATGATTATAAGTTCAGCTAGGTGACCTTTAGACATCATCTGCATTCAGTATCCCAAGACCCTTAGGCCCATATTGACTAGCACCATCATTTTAATAGTGGAAAATAACAGTGAAAAAATATTCAAAAAATTGACTGCTTCCACAATGATAAAGATTTCCATTTTTAACAAGTTTTTAAATTTAAGAAATTAATTTAACCACAAGGAAACGACAGAATTTCTTATTTTAAAGAGGGTAAAAATGAAAATAATAAAGTTTACTTATGATGAAGAGATACAAATATCATATTTTTTGACACATGATTTTTAAAACTTTTGAAATTAAGGAAATTCATTGAATTTGTTTGAATTGTCATGATTTTACATAATGTGCTATATTTTTATTAAATAAAATTTGTTATTTATAAATTCCTCTTCTCTGTATCCAACTTTTAAAATCAATGGGATAAATAAAAAACCAAGATAATTTCCCCAATCAAGGCTGGGGCGGGGTGTGGGGGGTGGAGAGTCTAACTGTGCTAAGCATCAGTTTGACATGGAGTTGTAAAACTTAAAAATCTTAAGTTTTGTCTTGTTATCATAGCAGGTGATTTACTGGTGCCCAAAAGTTACATTAAATCAGAATAAAGGACCATTTGTTAGTAGATGTGTCTTCAGTTCTCTACAATGGCTTTTCTTGTCCTTGCAACACAGGCTTAATAAATAAAACCTGCCCTCACACTAAAATCAGTCCACACTTTATTTTACCTTCTTACAAAAACAAGCTGAATATACCATTTCTGCAATAATGTTGAAATAGTTGACATTATATTGTAGTATATTCTAGTTTAAAACAAGTGCTGGTATATCAAAGGAGATTCTAAAACATTTTTATATACCCATAAATATGCCTAGATTTAAATCTCAAAACAAATGTGACCAAAAGCAATTTATTTCTCTGAGGTAAAACAGAAATCACAACAATAGGAAGTTAAAAAGAACAGATGTCAAAAAAGCCTGTTGTGATATAAGAGAAAATTCTAAAATTATAGCCAGAAAACTGAAATGTGACTGCCCACTTGATTTAGATTGTTTACTAAGTTTTATTCTGAAGAAATGGGGGTATTAATACCTACCTCATCGGATTATGAAAAACACTCAGCCATATAATAATCTACATTGCAGCCCTCTGCCTGGTACTTGATACTGTAATTATACAAAATTACTCAGGGATTAAATAACATGATTTAAGATGGGTCACAGACCCCTGTTTAAACACACCACACCACACNCATCTGAGTTAAATTCACCCATTCCAGTCCATTTTAGTTTGCTGGTTCCGAGAATGTTGATGTTCACTCTTGCCATCTCTTGTTTGACAACTTCCAATTTGCCTTGATTCATGGACCTGACATTGCAGGTTCTTATGCAACATTGCTCTTTACAGCATCGGACCTTGTTTCTGTCACCAGTTACATCCACAGCTGGGTATTCTTTTTGCTTTGGTTCCATCCCTTCATTCTTTCTGGAGTTATTTCTCCACTGATCTCCAGTAGCATATTGGGCACCTACTGACTTGTGGAGTTCCTCATTCAGTGTCCTATCATTTTGCCTTTTCATACTGTTCATGGGGTTCTCAAGGCAAGAATACTGAAGTGGTTTGCCATTCCCTTCTCCAGTGGACCATAAAATCTCCAACTCGATAAGGGAACAGGTTACAAAGTTGGGAAAACATTTAAACAAAAATTTCACCAAGAAAATATATGGAAGCAAATAAGCACCTGAAAATATGCTCAACATTAGTCCTAAGAGAAATCACAACTAAAAGCACTAACTATTCTTTAACTTATATTAAAGTAGCTAAAACATGTGTATACCTGTGATGGATTCATGTTGATATGTGGCAAAACCAATACAATATTGTAAAGTAATTAACCTCCAATTAAAATAAATAAATTTATATATTTTTAAAAATTAGCTAAAACCAAAAGATCAATCATACCAAGTATAGCCAAGGATGAACCTGAATTCTCAGATACTAATGGTGAGAATGTAAAATTTCACAATCACTTTCAAGACTAAATATATATTTACCATATAATGTAGCCTTTCCACCCCTTTTCATTCACTCTAGACAAAATAAAACATAATTCTGTACAAAGACTCTGTATGATGTTCCTATCCACTTCATTTGCCTTAGCTAAAATCTGAAAACAAATTAACTACCTCTCAAAAGATGAATGGTAAAATAATACCAGGGTATATCTGTACATGGAATACTACTTGGCAGTAAAAAAGATCAGACTGTTGATAAATGCTTCTATATGGATAAATGTAAAGATAAAGATTCTTAATGAAAGAAGTTAGACAAAAACAGAACACATTATGTCATTCTGTTTACAAAAGTTTTAGATTATACAAAGTAATCTATAACACAGTGCCAGATAAAGAGATGGAAAGGCAGAGATATTTATAAAAAAGGGATTACCAATAGGACAGAGGAACTTTCCCAGATACTAGTAATGTCAATTGCCTTATGTTGATAATTTCACCATATGTATTTACTTCTAATCATATCAAATTTTATAGAATAAACAGATGTTGCTTTTAATGTCAGTTATACCTCAGCAATGTAGTTTAAATCATTTATTTTTTTTATTTTTCTAAAGTTTTATTTTTACTTTATTTTACTTTACAATAGTAAGAATATGAGATATTTAAAAATCTTCCAAATATATCTTCCCATCATCCTTGCTTATGTTTAAAGTCTCCTTAGGTCTGGGTCTTAATATCTGGATACAATGATGTACACATGTTATTAGTTGAACATGTGTTAAGGAAAAAATAGAGAATATGAACTTCTTGAAAGGAGAATTTACTGTGTTAATTAGTCTTAAATAAAGTGGAAATATATATATATTAGAGAAAACATTATTCAAATATTTTAAATACATATTTGAATATGAAAAGGGAAAATAAACAACACTACCATGATTGCTAATAGCAAAGGAAAAAAAATTGTAGTATCCAAATATAGCTTCGATTTGTTAGATTTTTAAGACAATGAAGTTAACAAGGCAGTTGGCTTAAAATGTAAAATTACTTAGTTGCCAATGAGAGAAATGTCTCAACATGATTTTGTATTCAAATTATGTATAAGAATCAATTGAGTCGGTATATATAAAAATTCTTTAAATGATAAAAATAGTGGACAAATTAATCTTCTGTATTACTTAGAAGAATGCTTCATGCATAGGTGTTCACAAATGGTTATTGACTAGACTTGATACATTACTAACTTTATAAATGTCGCTCAAGTTTTTTATAATCTTCCTCTATTTTAAACCAATAGCTTGAACAGCTGCTAAATAGGTAGCAATCTTTGAATTTAGTTCACAAGTTCAGAGGCAATTTACAATGTGGTAAGTTCTAAAGCAAAATACTGATAATAGTCTATAATTATACTCTTTTCTACTTGAATCCATTTTAACATCTGTAAAGCTATGTTAAATCTATGCTGTCTTCCATTTCCACAGGCTCTTCCCTGTGAGGGCTGAGGATATGGAATCTATTATGGGCTCAGTTAACTACTTTGTGATTTCCAAATGCTTATTGCTATTTCATGCTGCTTGTTTACAATAGAAAGATCTATTACATACTACTTTAAGAATAGGAAACTATTTTACAAAAGTTTAATGACATAGAAAAACACAAAGTTGAGAGAGAGAGGAATTATAGAAAGGTTTATACAGTTAATCAGTGAGATTAGGAATCATTATGGTTTTCTTTTTTACCTTTTATGTTTCCTCCTTTTATGTAAAATAAATAAATAAAAATTAAATTAGAAGACTTTCTGAATATTTTATTTATACTTCTTTTGAAAATCTGTAAACAAGCTTATTACATATGCACTCTACCTTTGGATAATGAAAGTAAAAGTGTTTGTTGCTCAGTCATATTGAACTCTTTGCAACCTCATGGACTGTAGCCTGCCTGGCTCCTCTGTGCATGGGATTCTTCAGGCAAAAACACTGGACTGAGTAGCCATTCCCTTCTCCAGAGGATCTTCCCAACCCAGGGATCAAACCCTGGTCTTCTACATTACAGACAGACTCTACCATTTGAGCCCCAAATGATAATTTTAAAAAATGCAAACAGATATATCTTTATTGAGATATTTATATGTGTCAGGGATTGCTTTGTTGTTTTCTCATTTGTTTTTGTAGATGATAAACAGTTAGGTGTAATTTTCTGTATCTTACTATCTCCTAAGTGCTAGAACTGAGATTTGTCCCCAGGTCTCAGGTTTCTTTGAACCCAGATTCCACATTTAAGCATATATCATTGCATTATGTCTGTCCTAAAAGTGGAGTTTCTGACATGGTGTGAGTGTGATGTGTGTTTTTCTTGCTGGCTGAGAGAGAGTTTAGGAATAAAGATGTACTGACTTTGATGGCAAAAATGATATACTATCTCACAAAAATAATAACTCCTAACTCCTCAGAGACATATGTACATATTTCAAAAATACACAAATCATGCTTATTTAGAAGCACTGTTTAAACTCTCAATAAATAATTGTCATGTAAACCTTATATCTGAAAGATTAGTTAAGAAGATTGAGGAAGCTGAGGAAATGAAAGTTACAGATTTAGTCAAGGATATGGGCTTCCCAGGTGGCATTAGTGGCAAAGAACCGACTTGCCAAAGCAGGAGACACAGGATAAATCATCCATAGGTGGGGGAGATCCCTTGGAGGAGGACATGGTAGCCCACTCCCATATTTTTTCCTGGAGAATCCCACAGACAGAGGAATCTGGCAGACTACAGTGCATGGGGTCACAAGAGTCAGACAAGAGTGAGTGACTAAACACAGCATAACGTGCATGCACGTACATAGAACTATATACTAGAACTTTGTCTTACTGCAATCCCTAACTGCAAGTTGCCTGTTTCAGTCACAATAAAGCTATACAAAGGAATATTGGAGGACAATTACACTGTATACATCATCCAGATATAACAATTATGAACATTTTGGCATTTACGTTTTGTCTTCATATTTTGATGAACTCTTTTATCATAAATTTTAAAAAAGTCCTTCTAGATAGTAGGAAGCTTTAAAAAATACATATTCTTTCAGAATGTAAAGAATGATAGCATTATTATAACTAATAAAATGCAGTCATTCTGTGCCACCTAAGATAGAAATATTTCTGTCTCCAACTATATTTCTACATTTTTATTGTTTTAAACAGAATTCTGAGTCAAAAAACTGAACTTGATTGAGATATTCTTTTTAAGAAACTACCATTTAATGTTAATACATAAATAAATCAGAAGTCTAAATGAAATAAATATATCAATACAGTAAACTCAATCATCATGCTTCTCACTGTAACCTGAACCAATGAAACTGTATAGAGAAGCCTCAGTTCAAGAATTGGGTCTTTGGAACCACAAACCCACTCCGACTTCTAATTATTAAATAACGATCCTAAGGCAAAACACTGGACTGGAAGAAACACAAGTTGGAATCAAGATTTCTGGGAGAAATATCAATAACCTCAGATATGCAGGTGACATCACCCTTATGGCAGAAAGTGAAGAGGACCTAAAAAGCCTCTTGATGAAAGTGAAAGAGGAGAGTGAAAAAGTTGGCTTAAAGCTCAACACTCAAACAACGAAGATCATGGCATCCAGTCCCATCACTTCATGGGAAATAGATGGGGAAACAGTGGAAACAGTGTCCGACTTTATTTTGGGGGGCTCCAAAATTACTGCAGATGGTGACTGCAGCCATGAATTTAAAAGGTGCTTGCTCCTTAGAAGAAAAGTTATGACCAACCTAGATAGCATATTCAAAAGTAGAGACATTACTTTGCCGACTAAGGTCCATCTAGTCAAGGCTATAGTTTTCCTGCGGTCATGTATGGATGAAAGAGTTGGACTATGAAGAAAGCTGAGCACTGAAGAATTGATGCTTTTGAACTGTGGTGTTGGAAAAAACTCTTGAGAGTCCCTTGGACTGTAAGGAGATCCAACCAGTCCATTCTGAAGGAGATCAACCCTGGGATTTCTTTGGAAGGAATGATGCTAAAGCTGAAACTCCAGTACTTTGGCCACCTCACGCGAAGAGTTGACTCATTGGAAAAGACTCTGATGCTGGGAGGGACTGGGGGCAGGAGGGTAAGGGGACGACAGAGGATGAGATGGCTGGATGGCATCACTGATTTGATGGACGTGAGTCTGGGTGAACTCCGGGAGTTGGTGATGGACAGGGAGGCCTGGCATGCTGCAATTCATGGGGTCGCAAAGAGTCAGACACAACTGAGCAACTGAACTTAACTGAACTAAAGGCCCAGAAAGAGTACATTAATCAGTCAATATCATATAGCTAACAGGTCAAAAACAAGAACTGTCAGCAAAGCTTGGACCTCTGGACTCTCAGCTAAAGAATTTTGTGTTAAATTGAAAATGTATGGTTAATGGTTGAAATATTGAGCATTATACAGAATTTAGGAATTTTACTCAATATAAATATCTCAAAAAAGTCATCTTCAACATATGATTGAAAAAAGCAGGTAAATATAATTTACCATAAATGACAAGCAACATCCTTCCCAGGTGTTGCTAGACATAAAGAACCTGCCTGCCAATGCAGGAGATATAAGAGAAGCTGGTTGCTGATTTGACCGCTGGGTTGGGAAGATCCCTTGGAGAGGGCATGGCAACCCACTCCAGTATTCTCACCTGGAGAATCCCCTGGATGAGGCACCTGGCACGCTATAGTCCGAAGGATCCCAAATAGTCCGACGCAAATAAAGTGACCTAGCATGCATGCAAGCAACCTATAATCGAATAACAACCTCTCTTGATGGGTGCTGAATCTTGCATTTCAAATTCTGCTTTGCATGATCTAAACTAATATTTTCAGAATCAAACTGTCAGTCCAAGCCATGATACATAAAGCGAAAGTGAATGTTAGTCGCTCAGTCCTGTCTGACTCTTGGAACCTGTGAACTTCAGCCTGCCAGGCTCCTCGGTCCATGGACTTCTCCAGGTAAGAAAACTGGAGTGGATTATTATGCCCTCCTCCAGGGGATATTCCCCACCCAGGGACTTAACCTCCCGGGCTCCTGTATTGCAGATAAAGTCATTCTTTACCATCTGAGCCACCAGGGAAGCTTGAATGATACATAGGTGTGCACCAGATATTTTTCTGTTCCAAAAAGTATCTCTGATATGGTTATGGGTATGATTATAAGTTCAGCTAGGTGACCTTTAGACATCATCTGCATTCAGTATCCCAAGACCCTTAGGCCCATTTGGACTAGCACCATCATTTTAATAGTGGAAAATAACAGTGAAAAAATATTCAAAAAATTGACTGCTTCCACAATGATAAAGATTTCCATTTTTAACAAGTTTTTAAATTTAAGAAATTAATTTAACCACAAGGAAACGACAGAATTTTTTATTTTAAAGAGGGTAAAAATGAAAATAATAAAGTTTACTTATGATGAAGAGATACAAATATCATATTTTTTGACACATGATTTTTAAAACTTTTGAAATTAAGGAAATTCATTGAATTTGTTTGAATTGTCATGATTTTACATAATGTGCTATATTTTTATTAAATAAAATTTGTTATTTATAAATTCCTCTTCTCTGTATCCAACTTTTAAAATCAATGGGATAAATAAAAAACCAAGATAATTTCCCCAATCAAGGCTGGGGCGGGGTGTGGGGGGTGGAGAGTCTAACTGTGCTAAGCATCAGTTTGACATGGAGTTGTAAAACTTAAAAATCTTAAGTTTTGTCTTGTTATCATAGCAGGTGATTTACTGGTGCCCAAAAGTTACATTAAATCAGAATAAAGGACCATTTGTTAGTAGATGTGTCTTCAGTTCTCTACAATGGCTTTTCTTGTCCTTGCAACACAGGCTTAATAAATAAAACCTGCCCTCACACTAAAATCAGTCCACACTTTATTTTACNTATCATAGCAGGTGATTTACTGGTGCCCAAAAGTTACATTAAATCAGAATAAAGGACCATTTGTTAGTAGATGTGTCTTCAGTTCTCTACAATGGCTTTTCTTGTCCTTGCAACACAGGCTTAATAAATAAAACCTGCCCTCACACTAAAATCAGTCCACACTTTATTTTACCTTCTTACAAAAACAAGCTGAATATACCATTTCTGCAATAATGTTGAAATAGTTGACATTATATTGTAGTATATTCTAGTTTAAAACAAGTGCTGGTATATCAAAGGAGATTCTAAAACATTTTTATATACCCATAAATATGCCTAGATTTAAATCTCAAAACAAATGTGACCAAAAGCAATTTATTTCTCTGAGGTAAAACAGAAATCACAACAATAGGAAGTTAAAAAGAACAGATGTCAAAAAAGCCTGTTGTGATATAAGAGAAAATTCTAAAATTATAGCCAGAAAACTGAAATGTGACTGCCCACTTGATTTAGATTGTTTACTAAGTTTTACTCTGAAGAAATGGGGGTATTAATACCTACCTCATCGGATTATGAAAAACACTCAGCCATATAATAATCTACATTGCAGCCCTCTGCCTGGTACTTGATACTGTAATTATACAAAATTACTCAGGGATTAAATAACATGATTTAAGATGGGTCACAGACCCCTGTTTAAACACACCACACCACACCACACATTAAAAACACTTTACATATAAAACAAAATAAAAACCTATAAAGTCTATTGTAGAACAGAAATCCTTGATATTGGTGTCATTCCTTGGCTCTGAGTTTTAGTTGGAGTATGGAATCAAATTTCAGAAGAGACTAATCACTATTCACAAACAAGACCCTAAGGAAAAAAGGGCACAATAAAATCTAGATGTTGTAATAGTTGTTGTTTTAAGGAATGATGGAGTGGCTGATGGTGAGCCGGAGAATAACCATCAACATTTGAGAAAGATAGAGCAGCAGTATATGAAATTTTGTAAAATATACATAGATTTGTAAAAGTGGTATTAAATACAAAATGTGGTAGAGCCAAATTACAGTTGCTTACTACATGACTTGGTCATGAGTTAATTTTATAGAACATCAAATTAAAGACATAGCAATTAAATGAGAAGAGATATACAGAGGTTATATTATTATTATTATTATTTTGTAAATTTACCTCATAAAAATTCTTTCTCAGGTTTTGCAAACTGTATTCAGGTGACTATTCATTATTTGTGAGCACCAATTTTTGCATACTGTAATTAGAAAACCACTTATAATGCAGCTGTGTTTTCTAACTGATCCATATTTCAGCAGAATTTTTTCTATCCCTTTGTTATCTTTTTAATTTATTTAAAACCCTTTATTGTTATAGATCTATTGAGAATTTGATGAAAGGTATGCAAACTAGGCGAAAAGAAAGCAAAAAGAAACAAAAATTTGCACATGTTGTGAAGGGATTTGAAATAGGGGTTCTAGTACTTTACTTAAAGGGAAGCAGGAAGTGAAACCATAAATCCACAGTTGGAAAGAAACCAATAATTCTAAATACCAGTGAGCCTCAAGCATGGTACATATCTCACTGAATATAACTATATCCATTCCTGATGGTTAAAAGCAAAAGATTGGTGCCAGAAGGACCCACAATCAATCTCGGTTTGGTGTCCTCATCAATAAAATGGAGACAACTACATCTGCTAAATAATAAATGTGGTTGTGTATCCCAATCACTTAGTAAATGGCTTGGACTGGACATCTAATAATTTATACACATAAAGTATCCAGTATTGGGAAATTTTTCTTTTTTTTAATTAAGAAAATGTTATATGATAGGTTAACCAGCTACCACACATTCAGCTATTCTTCTTGTGCTCAGCTTAGCACCCCCACCACACGTCCTTCTGGTTTTCTCCCCTTCCTTTCATCTACCAGAGTAATGTCAATCACAATTCATTTCTTCTCAGTTAATGCCTTTAAAACCATCCAGCCTAAGAACTGGCTAATCTAATAAGCTAGTTCATATTAATGAGTCTAGTCAGACGTTCCTCCATCATCTCTCAACAAACCTCTGTCCTCTCATACTTTGTGTATTTTAGAAGCCATGCTCTATTAAACCAGCTCTTCACCCTTTGTCCCTTGCTGCTGCTGCTAAGTCGCTTCTGCTACTGCTGCTAAGTCACTTCAGTTGTGTCTGACTCTGTGTGATCCTATAGATGGCAGCCCACCAGGCTCCCCCGCCCCTGGGATTCTCCAGGCAAGAACTCTGGGGTGGGTTGCCATTTCCTTCTCCAATGCAGGAAAGTGAAAAGTGAAAGTGAAGTCACTCAATCTCGTGCCCAACTTCGTGATCCCATGGACTGCAGCCTACCAGGCTCCTCCATCCATGGGATTTCCCAGGCAAGAGTACTGGAATGGGTTGCCATTGCCTTCTAGAGTTACACTATTACAATCATTGATCACATATTGAACTATACATTTAATCAATTGCTTCAAGACTAGTCATCATTTCTGTTAAAGGCTCAGTCATATACTTGGTAACAAGAAATAATAATCTTGTGAAACAAGCAAAAAACAAATGGTATAGTTAATACCATTAGTGGAATTAAAAGTAAATATTTTAACCATGAGTCTCCCACACCAGTTTTTTTTTTTTTTTTAAAGATTGGCAAGACTAGGGAATGGGTCATTTAGAGCAGAAATCTGATTTTTCATGTGGTTCAAATGTGTTATATTAAAGGATTTATCAGATACAAAAATACAGCATTTAGTTTGAATTATAGCACAGATATCTCCCTGAGATGCTGTAAGGTATCAAGGGTCTTGAAGTTGTGTAGCACTGCCCTTCTCATCATAGAGCTCTCAGAATTCAATAGGCTAATAGCTTGGTTACTATCATTTAAAGCTTATGAAAGTTGTCAAGGCTTCAGTTCAGTTCAGTCGCTCAGTCATGTCCGACTCTTTGCGACCCCATGAATCGCAGCATGCCAGGCCTCCCTGTCCATCACCAACTCCTGGAGTTCATTCAGACTCACGTCTATCAAGTCAGTGATGCCATCCATCTCATCCTCGGTGATCCCCTTCTCCTCCTGCCCCCAGTCCTTCCCAGCATCAGAGTCTTTTCCAGTGCATCAGCTCTTCACATGAGGTGGCCAAAGTACTGGAATTTCAGTTTCAGCATCATTCCCTCCAAAGAAATCCCAGGGCTAATCTCCTTCAGAATGGTCAATTACATCCTCCAATCCCATTGAAGACACACACACACACACACACACACACACACACACACACACACTAATATTTACTAATCTATCACATGCCAAGTAATGTGCTTTACGCAGAGAGGAGGGAATTTCAATCGAAGATGAAAGGTAGAATATAAATGCAAGTAAGTTATGGATACACTTCTCAATACAGTTAGTTAACTATTGTGAAGATAGAATTGGTAAGACAGAATTGGCATTCTGTGAGAAATGAAGTAAAGACATTCTGGGGGAGAAGGAAAGTTTTAGTAGTTTAAGACATGGCTTTTAGCTATTATTAATAATAGTAGAGATTGATAGATAATAGCAAAAGAGGAAATTGAATTAAAATGAAAAGTGATATAGTATTTAGAAACAAGGAAATATTTGCGAATAATTGCAGTTAAAGAAGACAGTATACTTCAAAAGATTCGTTCATTTTTTTCAAATATGTAATTAATTCACTCAGTAACAAAGCAATGATGATTATATGATGATTACTTTGTTATCTCCCAAGAAAATATAATTCTTTGTTTATATACACAAAATGCTTTTTCTCTGATTAATGTAAATTGTGTGATCATTGAATTAAACAATATAGCTTAGAAGGCTTTTTCTTTTTCTTGTGAAGTTGAAGATTTGGTGAGATTTAAATAGTGAGGAGATGGATTTAATGCATCCTGGTTGAAGGATATTTCTTCAGTGAAATGTGTCAAGTAGATGACATTGTTGAGTAAATGGAAAGGGATAAATGTTTGACTTTAAGCAACATGGATAATGCTGTTCATCAACAAATGTGAAAGAACCTTGAGAGTACATAATAATATTCTTCTTATGAACTGTCAGGTTGCTTCCATCCTCCAGAGGATAGACAATGCTCATAAATCTGCCATGCCTACATGACAAGAGAAAAACATTCAACCTAGAGAAATAAGCGCACCGTCTCCTTGCCATGGACTCTAATATTCAAGCAAATGGCAGCACAAGCAATGAAAAGACTGAGAGCCCCTTTTCTCTTTAGTAGGGTAATCCCTAATTTTCAGAATTACCTCCACACAACCTAATGACTGCAACTAGAAACCAGAGTTTTCACTAGTTTAACCAAATCCAGACAAGCACCAATCCCAGGAGACATTCTGTAGATAGAGGCCCCCTGCTGATTGTTCGGCATCATTTGAATGTAAGTTTTANAGTGAAACCATAAATCCACAGTTGGAAAGAAACCAATAATTCTAAATACCAGTGAGCCTCAAGCATGGTACATATCTCACTGAATATAACTATATCCATTCCTGATGGTTAAAAGCAAAAGATTGGTGCCAGAAGGACCCACAATCAATCTCGGTTTGGTGTCCTCATCAATAAAATGGAGACAACTACATCTGCTAAATAATAAATGTGGTTGTGTATCCCAATCACTTAGTAAATGGCTTGGACTGGGCATCTAATAATTTATACACATAAAGTATCCAGTATTGGGAAATTTTTCTTTTTTTTAATTAAGAAAATGTTATATGATAGGTTAACCAGCTACCACACATTCAGCTATTCTTCTTGTGCTCAGCTTAGCACCCCCACCACACGTCCTTCTGGTTTTCTCCCCTTCCTTTCATCTACCAGAGTAATGTCAATCACAATTCATTTCTTCTCAGTTAATGCCTTTAAAACCATCCAGCCTAAGAACTGGCTAATCTAATAAGCTAGTTCATGTTAATGAGTCTAGTCAGACGTTCCTCCATCATCTCTCAACAAACCTCTGTCCTCTCATACTTTGTGTATTTTAGAAGCCATGCTCTATTAAACCAGCTCTGCACCTTTTGTCCCTTGCTGCTGCTGCTAAGTCGCTTCTGCTACTGCTGCTAAGTCACTTCAGTTGTGTCTGACTCTGTGCGACCCTATAGATGGCAGCCCACCAGGCTCCCCTGCCCCTGGGATTCTCCAGGCAAGAACTCTGGGGTGGGTTGCCATTTCCTTCTCCAATGCAGGAAAGTGAAAAGTGAAAGTGAAGTCACTCAATCTCGTGCCCAACTTTGTGATCCCATGGACTGCAGCCTACCAGGCTCCTCCATCCATGGGATTTCCCAGGCAAGAGTACTGGAATGGGTTGCCATTGCCTTCTAGAGTTACACTATTACAATCATTGATCACATATTGAACTATACATTTAATCAATTGCTTCAAGACTAGTCATCATTTCTGTTAAAGGCTCAGTCATATACTTGGTAACAAGAAATAATAATCTTGTGAAACAAGCAAAAAACAAATGATATAGTTAATACCATTAGTGGAATTAAAAGTAAATATTTTAACCATGAGTCTCCCACACCAGTTTTTTTTTTTTTTTTTAAAGATTGGCAAGACTAGGGAATGGGTCATTTAGAGCAGAAATCTGATTTTTCATGTGGTTCAAATGTGTTATATTAAAGGATTTATCAGATACAAAAATACAGCATTTAGTTTGAATTATAGCACAGATATCTCCCTGAGATGCTGTAAGGTATCAAGGGTCTTGAAGTTGTGTAGCACTGCCCTTCTCATCATAGAGCTCTCAGAATTCAATAGGCTAATAGCTTGGTTACTATCATTTAAAGCTTATGAAAGTTGTCAAGGCTTCAGTTCAGTTCAGTCGCTCAGTCATGTCCGACTCTTTGCGACCCCATGAATCGCAGCATGCCAGGCCTCCCTGTCCATCACCAACTCCTGGAGTTCATTCAGACTCACGTCTATCAAGTCAGTGATGCCATCCATCTCATCCTCGGTGATCCCCTTCTCCTCCTGCCCCCAGTCCTTCCCAGCATCAGAGTCTTTTCCAGTGCATCAGCTCTTCACATGAGGTGGCCAAAGTACTGGAATTTCAGTTTCAGCATCATTCCCTCCAAAGAAATCCCAGGGCTGATCTCCTTCAGAATGGTCAATTACATCCTCCAACCCCATTGAAGGCACACACACACACACACACACACACACACACACACTAATATTTACTAATCTATCACATGCCAAGTAATGTGCTTTACGCAGAGAGGAGGGAATTTCAATAGAAGATGAAAGGTAGAATATAAATGCAAGTAAGTTATGGATACACTTCTCAATACAGTTAGTTAACTATTGTGAAGATAGAATTGGTAAGACAGAATTGGCATTCTGTGAGAAATGAAGTAAAGACATTCTGGGGGAGAAGGAAAGTTTTAGTAGTTTAAGACATGGCTTTTAGTTATTATTAATAATAGTAGAGATTGATAGATAATAGCAAAAGAGGAAATTGAATTAAAATGAAAAGTGATATAGTATTTAGAAACAAGGAAATATTTGCGAATAATTGCAGTTAAAGAAGACAGTATACTTCAAAAGATTCGTTCATTTTTTTCAAATATGTAATTAATTCACTCAGTAACAAAGCAATGATGATTATATGATGATTACTTTGTTATCTCCCAAGAAAATATAATTCTTTGTTTATATACACAAAATGCTTTTTCTCTGATTAATGTAAATTGTGTGATCATTGAATTAAACAATATAGCTTAGAAGGCTTTTTCTTTTTCTTGTGAAGTTGAAGATTTGGTGAGATTTAAATAGTGAGGAGATGGATTTAATGCATCCTGGTTGAAGGATATTTCTTCAGTGAAATGTGTCAAGTAGATGACATTGTTGAGTAAATGGAAAGGGATAAATGTTTGACTTTAAGCAACATGGATAATGCTGTTCATCAACAAATGTGAAAGAACCTTGAGAGTACATAATAATATTCTTCTTATGAACTGTCAGGTTGCTTCCATCCTCCAGAGGATAGACAATGCTCATAAATCTGCCATGCCTACATGACAAGAGAAAAACATTCAACCTAGAGAAATAAGCGCACCGTCTCCTTGCCATGGACTCTAATATTCAAGCAAATGGCAGCACAAGCAATGAAAAGACTGAGAGCCCCTTTTCTCTTTAGTAGGGTAATCCCTAATTTTCAGAATTACCTCCACACAACCTAATGACTGCAACTAGAAACCAGAGTTTTCACTAGTTTAACCAAATCCAGACAAGCACCAATCCCAGGAGACATTCTGTAGATAGAGGCCCCCTGCTGATTGTTCGGCATCATTTGAATGTAAGTTTTACTCCTCTGTACTTATACGTGTGAGCAAACTTTGAACTCAATATAATTACTTTTCACATTACATTATTTTATACTTTTAAGATTACTGTCTAAAGTCTTATAAAATCATGTCATTTCTATTTTATCCACAGTTCTCCTCTCAAGCATTATAGTAATAATACCTATGTCATAGCAAAGCTTTAAGGAGTAAATACATTTATAAACACCAATCAATGGGAGCATTCAATATTAGCAATTTGTAAGATGTAGTCATATTAATAACTATAAAAGTATACTGTCTATTGTGTGTTTATATCAGAGAGTTATGCAATTTATTTGGTTTCTTTATGTAAACAATACTAATAAGAAAGTACATGAAAATAAACAGAAAAATCTGAAACTACAATTAAGTATAACAAACAGATTATATAAACTGTATGAAGTAATATTTATAGAAATTTATAGAATAGGACTATGTAGTACTCACATTTTTGAGATGATAAAAGTAATGAATAAATATTAAGTAACTTAAGTAAAGATGCATTATGCAATTTTTGTAAAAGATAAGAATAATCTATTGAAAATGACATAAGATTTGAGGGTCAATATGTATAAACTATATACTCACATGAACTTCATTTAAATATAGAAAATTTTATTATTCAATAGTCTGTCAAAGTTGAAATATTTTTTAAAAAACATGGAACAGCTGTCAACTATTTTATAATATAGAAATGGAGTTTTTGGTTCTATTCCATTAAACATTCAGAAGGTTTAATTTTGATTCTATTGGTTTTGAATTTGATTGATTTGTCTATTAGAGACAATTTAACCACAAATTAGAAGTGAACATGTTTCTTTCTGAAAATTGCCTTTCTAAGAAAATTTTGAGGAAAGATTTCTAGTGATATTACAGAAGAGGACTGAGGTATTAATAATCTTCTGAAATGCAAGCCCTTTATGTAGGACACTGTTGGTTGTAAACTAGAGATTTTATTTTTTTAAGATGTAGATTGAGAGTAAAATTGTGAACATACTAATCAATTTAGTGGCAAAAACTTCTTTGCTCAAGGATATGTATCTTACACCTGTCAATTTATTAAATATTATATTGTCTTTATAGTTAAATCCTCAAATGTCATTAATATATTTTACAATGCAGTTGAAGATGACTTTCAAGAGTCAAAGTTTAAGTGAGATTTCACATAAAATCAACATAAATATATGGTAAACTTTAACTCACAAACAGTATTAATCTTTTTTAGCTTTTTTCTTTTCTCCTTTTTAAATAAGCTGCATTAATTTTGAATTTAACAGATACACTTATAGTTAATTTATACTAAAATTCACTTATAAACAGTATCATATTCTCTGTTTATTTTCCATATACCTTAGTTTAAATATGATCTAAAGCCATGGAAACTTGGGCTAACATTAAAAATTTAATTAAACTTTACCTTATAAGACAATAAAATGTATGATGCCATGCTTGTTCTAATATAACCCTTTCTGATGATATGCCATGAATCTTAGTTCTCACAGGCAGAACAAATGATTCAGTGCAAATATAATTCTGTTTCAATTACCTACAATCTTAAGGATGACACTGTAAAATATAAATATAAGAAATAACAATAAATTATACACTAGTGTTTCTATTTTCAAAGTTATTTATGTTTCATTTACATTGTACAGAATGAAAATGGATATAAATTTTCATATACACAAACCTACATTATTTTTCTGTAACAATGAAATATACTCATGATGATAGGTAAAGTCTTGTTTGTTTGTCAGAAAGTAAGTTATTTATTATTACAATGATTAAGCTATTATATGTTTGGCACAAAAACTTTCATAACACAAATTTNGGATATAAATTTTCATATACACAAACCTACATTATTTTTCTGTAACAATGAAATATACTCATGATGATAGGTAAAGTCTTGTTTGTTTGTCAGAAAGTAAGTTATTTATTATTACAATGATTAAGCTATTATATGTTTGGCACAAAAACTTTCATAACACAAATTTTATCTTTCTTTGACTCCTATGTGTTTCTGAATCTCAAAAAGCAATTTCAAACAAAACTAGTCTCCAAAGCAAATACATTTTGAACCTATATGATAAAACAAAACAAAACCAAAAAAAATCACCTCATTCTTGATAGGCTTTTCCGACATGGTCAAGTTCATGGTGTCCCAAGTGGAAGACTCAGGACAGATACGGGTGGTACGGATAAGGCAGGGAGATCAACACTTGAAAACTGTATTACCTCATATCTTTTTTTTTTTTAATTGCATGGAATACAATGGTTTAGAGTTTGTTTTTACATTTAAAAGAGTACCACAAAACATCCATACATAGAGGTGTCTTTCTAAAATAATGAGAAGCACGTTATATAAAACAACAGAATTCGACTTTGAAAATGTTGGTCGTTTTGATATGCTGGCATTCTTCATTATTTTTGTTGCTACAAATGAGCAGGATTTAATAAGATATTTGCATACTTACCATAAAAGCCAGCCAATTATATAGAATATATGTGGCAAAGTATATTCTACAGAAAATAAATGAAAACAGAGCTTCTGATCTCATGGCTTATATCATTATATTTCATCTTTTCACAAGAAATTCAGGTATTCAAGATGTTTCTTATAATGCAAGTCAATTTTATATCAGATCTCGTTAGTTACCAAAATAAGAGAGTGTATGCTAATATTTTTATCTATTTATTAAATTTTCAGTATCTATGCCTATTATATGTATTATTTAAATATAAGCATCATTATTTTAACAAACCTGATCTATAAAACTGATTGACACAGGTAAATTATGATTATTAGTGAGGGACNAAAAGTTTACATACTTACAGGTGTGTGGTATATATGTATGTATTTGTATTTGGCTCTTATAAAATTTTCCATAGTAGAAGAAATTAAAATATTGTCTACACAGAAGCTATCTACAAAAACATTCTTAGGACCAATAAGTGTGTTTAGCAAAGTTGCAGATACAAGGTCTTCATAAAAATCAACCGTATTTCTGCAAACAAGTAATGAACAATGGTGAATCCAAGTTTTAAAAAATAAAACCTATACACAAGCTCCAAAATAACTGGAATATTTAGGTATAAATCTAACAAAACCTAAATAGGATCTGTATGCTTAAAATAACCAACAAAATACCTATTGCCAGACAAATAACTATTCTGCAACCCAGGCAATTAGCTACCAGTCAAAGTATAAATAAGGCTCAATGAAAGTTCAGTAACAAAGTAATGTTCAAAATAATAAACAATGTTGCTTTACTTAAAAAAATGGAACTTTTCATTATTGGGGGTGGTAGTGTCCAAGATTAAGAGCATGAACTTGAAAGCCAAACCTCCTGATTTAAAATCCAGGCTCTCCCTTGTACTAGCTGCGGTAACTTGGAGAACTTACCTCTTTGTGATAAGGATCATACCTCAGAGGGCGGCTGAGAAGATGAAATTCCGTCAAAGTCCTTAGTCTCAATGGCATTAGTAATTTTACTAATTTAACATTGTTGTTACTTTATTTAACATTGTTAAAAACAATGTTAAAACATTTAACTGTTTAAAAATGTTGTTGTTTATATGTGTATCAGTATTTATGGGGAAGAAGTTCAAAGTGGTTTGTTCTGAGACCAAATTCACTTTAAAAAATTAACAAGCATTTGCTTAGGGTTATTTTATACTCAACATTACAGGGTATTCCTGAATACCCTGAATCAGACATTTCCCTGTTTTTGAGTCAATGTTCTCATAAATTAATGGGGGAGAATTAACTATAATTCAGAGCAAATATATTGAGTGTGAGACTAGAGTTATCATAAAGTACAGAGGTGAGAGAGGCTGTTTCCAGCCGGAGAAGTTGACTTATGAGCTATAGCTTAAATAATGGATAAATTTTAATGGAAATTAAATTGCCTAAGTGGAGATGGTAGAGAGGACTCCATTTTTTAATCTTTAAAAATTTCCTCTATTTTCTTTTAATGGAAATGGCAAGGCATTTTATTTTAAATATAGCAGTGTGTATGAACTTGCAGTGTGTATGAACTTATTTACAACACAGATACATATTTTAAGCAAAGGAATCAAGTTGGGAAAAAATGTAAGACATTTATTTTGGATTCAACGAGTAATAAGATTCAGTTAAAGCAGAAGATTTCTTCATTCTTTCACCTAATACTAATTTGAGTATCTACTCTGTGCCAGGCTCTGTTCTAGGTATATGTATGATATAGACAAAGACTCTTCCTTAAGAATGCATATTCCATTGCAGAAAGAATCCTGAGAGAGATGTCTGGGAAAGAGACGGTGGGACTAGATTTAGGAGGAGATCTAAGGAAGAACCAACAAAAGCTGTTGAGTAAGATGGAGCCATGCTCAGGTGCTACCTGAGAAATAGCTTTCTGGTGAAGGAAGTGTGCATAATAGATGTAGGGAAGAGGCTGTGGGAGCACAGAAACATATTTCAGTAGGAGGCAATTTAAAAAGTCTGGGCAAGAGGTCATGAAGCCTTGAACTGTGGAAGCAAAAAGGAGAAAACAGACTCAGAAGACATCCAACAGGTGGAGCAGGACTTGGACCAGCAGAAAAAATGCATATGAAAAATAATGCAAGATGGCTTGCTGCAGAGAGAGGAGGCAGAATTACGTAGTGTATTGTCAGCCTCATTGGCAGCATAGACTCTGGAGTCAGACCTACCTGTATCATAGTGCCTCAAGCCAATTATTTTATCTCTTTAAACCTTTGTCTCATTGGCCCAATTGGGATAATTTAAAGTATCACTTTATTAGATTGTTGTAGGAAATAAACACAGGTACTTTGCNGTCAGACCTACCTGTATCATAGTGCCTCAAGCCAATTATTTTATCTCTTTAAACCTTTGTCTCATTGGCCCAATTGGGATAATTTAAAGTATCACTTTATTAGATTGTTGTAGGAAATAAACACAGGTACTTTGCACATCACTGCAGACATAGTGAGGGCATGGCCCTGGAGGCTGTTCTTGGGGAATGTTAAGAAAGCTAAGCAGAATCACTGGTGCTTGCCTGTTTTTAGCATCAGACGTGCTTGTAGGGGGGCTTCCCAGGTGGCACAGGTGGTAAAGAACCCATCTGCTCTGCGGGAGACATAAGAGATAATGGATTTGATCCATGGGTCAGGAAGATACCCTGGAGGAGGAAATCACAATCCGCTCCAGTATTCTTGCCTGGAGAATCCCATGGACAGAGGAGCCTAGCAGGCTACAGTCCATAGGGTTGCAAAGAGTCGGGCACAACTGAAGTGACTTAGCCCCATGAGTGGACTTGTAGGGGAGGTTGCTCTAACGTTAAAGCTGACCATTGTTCACAAAAAAGGTCACTAACCAAGAAGTTTTCAACAGTTATTCCATGTTAGAGAATGAACCACAAATGAAAGGGCCTTATTTTGCTTTTGGGAATCCTAGAAAAGGCAGAGGAACCAGAGATCAAATTGCCAACATCTGCTGGATCATGGAAAAAGCAAGAGAGTTCCAGAAAAACATCTATTTCTGCTTTATTGACTATGCCAAAGCCTTTGACTGTGTGGATCACAATGAACTGTGGAAAATTCTGAAAAAGATAGGAATACCAGACCACCTGACCTGCCTCTTGAGAAATCTGTATGCAGGTCAGGAAGCAACAGTTAGAACTGGACATGGAACAACAGACTGGTTCCAAACAGGAAAAGGAGTACGTCAAGGCTGTATATTGTCACCCTGCTTATTTAACTTCTATGCAGAGTACATCATGAGAAACGCCGGGCTGGAAGAAGCACAAGCTGGAATCAAGATTGCCGGGAAAAATATCAATAACCTCAGATATGC
>SJYW01028804.1:586802-600972 GCA_006410735.1 Raphicerus campestris | reverse complement strand
CGACCCCATGAATCGCAGCACGCCAAGTCTCCCTGTCCATCACCAACTCTTGGGGTTTCACTCAGACTCACGTCCATTGAGTCAGTGATGCCATCCAGCCATCTTGTCCTCTGTCATCCCCTTCTCCTCTTGCACCCCAGGCCCTCCCAGCATCAGTCTTTTCCAATGAGTCAACCCTTCACATGAGGTGGCCAAGGTACTGGAGTTTCAGCTTTAGCATCATTCCTTCCAAAGAAATCCCAGGGCTGATTTCCTTCAGAATGGACTGGTTGGATCTCCTTGCAGTCCAAGGGACTCTCAGGAGCCTTCTCCAACACCACAGTTCAAAAGCATCAATTCTTCGGCGCTCAGCCTTCTTCACAGTACAACTCTCACATCCATACATGACCACAGGAAAAAAACATAGCCTTGACTAGACAAGCCTTTGTTGGCAAAGTAATGTCTCTGCTTTTGAATATGCTATCTAGGTTGATCATAACTTTTCTTCCAAGGAGTAAGCGTCTTTAATTTCATTCCTGCAATCACCATCTGCAGTGATTTTGGACTCCAAAAACAAAAAAGTCTGACTGTTTCCACTGTTTCCCCATCTACTTCCCATGAAGTGATGGGACCGGATGCCATGATCTTCATTTTCTGAATGTTGATCTTTAAGCCAACTTTTTCACTCTCCACTTTCACTTTCATCAAGAGGCTTTTTAGTTCCTCTTCACTTTCTGCCATAAAGGTGGTGTCATCTGTATATCTGAGGTTACTGATATTTCTCCCGGCAATCTTGACCCAGCTTGTGTTTCTTCCAGTTGAGTGTTTCTCATGATGTACTCTGCATATAAGTTAAACAAGCAGGGTGACAACACACAGCCTTGATAGACTCCTTTTCCTATTTAGAACCAGTCTGTTGTTCCATGCATACAGAGTTCTCAAGAGGCAGGACAGGTGGTCTGTTATTTCCATCACTTTCAGAATTTTCCACAGTTTATTGTGATCCACGCAGTCAAAGGCTTTGGCATAGTCAATAAAGCAGAAATAGATGCTTTTATGGAACTCTTTTGCTTTTTCCATGATCCAGCAGACGTTGGCAATTTGATCTCTGGTTTCTCTGCCTTTTCTAAAACCTGTTTGAACATCAGGAAGTTCACGGTTCATGTATTGCTAAAGCCTAGCTTGGAGAATTTTGAGCATTATTAGCATGTGAGATGAGTGCAGTTGTACGGTGATTTGAGCATTCTTTTGCATTGCCTTGCTTTGGAATTGGAAATGAAAAGTGATCTTTTCCAGTCCTGTGGCCACTGCTGAGTTTTCCAAATTTGCTGGCATATTGAATTCAGCACTTTCACAGCATCATCTTTCAGAATTTGAAACAGCTCAACTGGAATTCCATCACCTCCACTAGCTTTGTTCGTAGTGATACTTTCCAAGGCCCACTTGACTTCACATTCCAGGATGTCTGGCTCTAGATTAGTGATCACACCATCATGATTATCTGGGTCCTAGAGTCCACCAAAACCCATGTCCATTGAGTCAGTGTTTCCATCCAACCACCTCATCCTCTGTCGTCCTCTTCTCCTCCTGCCCTAAATCTGTCCCAGCATTGGGGTCTTTTCCAGTGAGTCAGCTCTTCACATCAGGAGGCCAAAGTATTGGAGTTTCAGCTTCAACATCAGTCCTTTCAATGAACACCCAGGATTGATGTCCTTTAGATGTACTGATTGGATCCCTTACAGTCCAACGGAATCTCAAGAGTCTTCTCCAACATCATGGTTCAAAAGCATCAATTCTTTGGTGCTCAGCTTTCTTCACAGTCTAATTCTCACATCCATACATGACAACTGGAAAAACCATAGCCTTGACTAGATAGACTTTTCTTGGCAAAGTAATGTCTCTGCTTTTGAATATGCTATCTAGGCTGGTCATAACTTTCCTTCCAAGGAGTAAGTCTTTTATTTTCATTCCTGCAGTCACCATCTGCTTTGATTTTTGAGCCCCCCAAAATAAAGTCTGACACTGTTTCCACTGTTTCCCATCTATTTCCCATGAAGTGATGGGACCGGATGCCTTGATCTTAGTCTTCTGAATGTTGAGCTTTAAGCCAACTTTTTCACTCTCCTCTTTTACTTTCATCAAGAGGCTTTTCAGCTCCTCTTCACTTTCTGCCATAAGGGTGGTGTCATCTGCAAATCTGAGGTTATTGGTATTTCTCCTGGCAATCTTGATTCCTGCTTATACTTCCTCCTGCCCAGCATTTCTCATGATGTACTCTGCATATAATTTAAATAAGCAGGGTGACAATATACAGCCTTGATGGACTCCCTTTCCTATTTGGAACCAGTCTGTTGTTCCATGTCCAGTTCTAACTGTTGCTTCCTGACCTGCATATAATTTCTCAAGAGGAAGGTCAGGTGGTCCGGTATTCCCATCTCTTTCAGAATTTCCCATAGTTAATTGTCATCCACACAGTCAAAGACTTTGGCATAGTCAATAAAGGAGAAATAGATATTTTTCTGGAACTCTCTTGCTTTTTTGATGATCCAGTGGATGTTGGCAATTTGATCTCTGGTTCCTCTGCCTTTTCTAAAACCAGCTTGAACATTGGGAAGTTCACAGTTCATGTATTGCTGAAGCCTGGCTTGGAGAATTTTAAGCATTACTTTAGTAGTGTGTGAGATGAGTGCAATTGTGTGGTGGTTTGTGCATTCTTTAACATTGCCTTTCTTTGGGTTTGGAATGAAAACTGACCTCTTCCAGTCCTGTGACCACTGCTGAGTTTACCAAATTTGCTGGCATACTGAGTGCAGCACTTTCTCAGCATCATCTTTCTGGATCTGAAACAGCTCAACTGGAATTCCATCACCTTCACTAGCTTTGTTTGTACTGATGCTTCCTAAGGTCCACTTGACTTCACATTACAGTATGTCTGGCTCTAGGTGAGTGATCATACCATCATGCTTATCTGGGTCGTGAAGATCTTTTTTGTACAATTCTTCTATGTATTCTTGCCACCTCTTCTTAAAATCTCCTGCTTCTGTTAGGTCCCTATCATTTCTGACCTTTATTGTGCCCATCTTTGCATGAAATATTCCCTTGGTATCTCCAATTTTCTTGAAGAGATCTCTAGTCTTTCCCATTTTATTTTCCCATTCTATTGTCTGTGCATGCTGGGTGCTAATTCGCATCAGTTGTGTCCAACTCTTTGTGACCCACGGGCTGTAGCCCACCAGGTTTCTCTGTCCATGGGATTCTCTAGGCAAGACTACTGGAGCAGGTTTCCATGCCCTCCTGCAGGATATCTTCCCGACCTAGAAATCGAATGGACGTCTCTTACATCTCCTGCATTGGCAGGTGGCTTCTTTACCACTGAACCATCTAGGAAGGCCATCTACCTCTCTAACTATTTTATATCTGTTGAAAGCAAAATATCTCAGAGTCCTTTAGAACACATACTATTCAGAAGTTTCAGTCTCCCAACATGTGTATTCTCATATTCCTAATTCAGAACTCTTACCTCTTCAATATGGCCTTTCTTAAAATAAAAGTTAAAACCCAATGTGACTGGTTTATAAGTTTGAGCTGAGGAAGCAGTATTGGTACAGGGTTCACATGCCTTATTATTGGGAATTCAAGTCATTCACTGACAGCACATAAAGCATCAAACTCTTGTGTGTGATCTGAGCTGAGGAGCATCAAGAGCTTGCGAGGAGTAACTTTGAAGTATCGGGTTATTTGAATATTCTATGAGAGGGACACTCAAATGTGAGCACATAGAGACTGACTTGAGTGTAGCATACGTTTACTGCAAAGGTTATCATAGGCCTGTTGTTAATGAGATGAATAGTATATACTGGTCACTTCATCTCTGCCTCATTGCTAGAAATATGATGCTTTCTTCCATATCTATGGCATAGTGCGTGGCATGGGCTCTAATTGTGACACTGTCCTCTAGAACTTCCCTGATGGCTCAGACAGTAAAGAATCTGCCGGTAATGCAGGAAACCTGGATTCAACCCCTGGGTTGGGAAGATCTCCTGGAATTGGAAATGGCAACCCACTTTTGTGAGCTTGCCTGGACAGTTCCACAGACAGAGGAGCCGGGTAGTCCATGCAGTCACAAAAAGTCAGACATGACTGCAAGACTAACTGTTTAAAATCTGACAAAAAAAAATTAGTTTGTTATTATCCTTAGCTTAGTGAAAACTGCTCAGTCAACCAGGAGATGTCACTAATGAATAATAACTCCATCTACTGTGTTGCAAACATTTATTCAAATTTATGGGAACAGTTCAGCCAAATACTTTATGTAAAAGATTTATAATATTGTCCCCATATTAGGAAACATATATTTCACTTTTCTTTTAAATCACATCTTTCTTGCCTTTACTCCAGCAATTTCTATGTGTCTAATATTTTAAAATGTAAGAATTATTTTAGAGACAATTTCAACAAGTACTAATTTGTACTTCTGAGCTCTTAAAGTAATAAAAAAATGCAGTTCTAACTAGGGAAGGAATATTTTAGGAAATATATTTAGTCACTTCAAAATGTATTCTCAGTTACTATATAGGTCACTGTTTCAAAGCTTTTCATATTATATTGTATTCCACTTGATTTCAAACCTCTTTCAAACTTATTGGCTTATATATTCACAGAAACTAAAGTCTTCCCAGGTAGTCTAAAAATAACAAAAAAGAGACATGGCAGAATAAATACAATAACACTATAGCCCTTTGATTTAATTTTATTTTATTAAGACATTATTGTGTTAGAGCAGTTTAAGGTTCAGAGCAAAATTGAAGCGACATCCAGAGATTTCCATGTACTCTTTGCCCTCACATATGCATGGCCTCTCATTATCACCATCCCCAGCACAAATGGTGTATTTAGTACAATTTATAAACCTAAACTGACACATCATATTTAACCAAAAGTCCATAGTTTACATATGGTTCACTCTTGGAATTGTACCTTATATGGGCTTAGAGAAATGTATAACAATTATTTATCATTAGGTATCATGTAGAATATTTTGGGGCCTCCCTGGTGTCTCAGTGGTAAAGAATCCACCTATAATGCACAAACCCAGGTCCAACTCCTGGGTCAGAAAGACACCCTGGAGGAGGAAATGGCAACCCACTTTAGTATTTGTGTCCAGAGAATCCCATGGATAGAGGAACCTGGTGGGCTACAGTCCATAGGGTCACAAAGAGTCTGACATGACTAAGGCAACTTAGCACACATATGGAGTATTTTACTGCCCTTAAAATCCTCTGTGTTCTGTTCACTTCCCCATTCCCCTTTTCAGTTCCTGGCAAACATTGAACATTTTTTAGTTTTCATAATTTTGTCTTTTTCAGAATGTCATGGAGTTGAAATCATACAGTAGATAGCCTTTTTAGACTGGCTTATTGCAGCTCAGCTGGTAGAGAATCCACCTGTAATGCAGGAGATTTGGGTTCTATTCCTGGGTTGGGAAGATCACCTGAAGAAGGGAAAGGCTACCCACTGCAGTATTCTGGCCTGGAGAATTCCATGGACTATAGTCCATGGGGCTTCACAGAGTCTATGACTGAGAGACTTTCACTGATGATGATAAACAAATATTCAAGGTTTCTTCATATCTTTTCAGGGCTTTAAAACTCTTTGGTGCTGAGTAACATTCCATTGTCAGGATGTACCACAGTTTATTTATTCAGTTATCCACTGAAGGACATCTTGGTTGCCTCAAACTTTTTGTAATTATGAATAAAACCACTACAAATACCAATGTGCAGGCTTTTGTGTGGATATGTTTTGCACTCTTTGAAGTAAATACCCAGGACCATGATTTTGGATTGCATGATAAAAATATATTTAGTTTTGTAAGAAAGGCTTCCCTGGTAGCTCAGCTGGTAAAGAATCCATCTACAATGCAGGAGACCCCAGTTCGATTCCTGGATTGGGAAGATCCATTGAAGAACGGACAGGCAACCCATTTCCGTATTCTCACATCCATACTAATATGAGAGTTGAACCATAAAGAATGCTGAGAGTCAACGAATTGATGCTTTCGAACTGTGGTGCTGGGGATGACTTTGATAGTTCGTTGAGCAAGGAGATCAAACTAGTCAATCATAAAGGAAATCAACCATGAATATTTATAGGAAGGACTGATGCTGACACTGAAGCTCCAGTACTTTGGCCACGTGATGTGAAGAGTTGACTCATTGGAAAAGACCCTGATGCTAGGAAAGATTGCGGGCAGGAAGAGAAGTGCGTGACAGAGGAAGAGATAGTTGGATGGCCTAAGGGACACAATGGATATAAGTTTAAGCACGCTCTGGGAGACAATAAAGGACAGGGAAGCCTGGCACACTGCCATCCATGGGGTCGCAAAAAGCCTGACACGACTGAGGGACTAAACAACAATAAGAACAACAGTCTCTCTCTATATAAATATTGGCAGGTCTATGTCTTGTCTCTGTTCTTTTCTATTGATTACTCATCTGTCCTTTCACCAGTAGTTCACTGTCTTGATTACTTTAAATGTATAGGAACTCTTGAAGTCATTTAGTCTCAGTTCGCCAGTTTTGTTCTCCTTGAATCAGTGTGGATTATTCTGGTTCTTGTGCAATTCTTTGTAACATTTAGACTCGTTTTGCTGATAGCTACCAAATAAGTTGTTGGCGCTTTTTTCAGGGATTGCCTTCAATCTCTAGATCAAGTTTTGAGAAGAAATCAGTATGGAATCTCTCCATATATTTAGTTCTTTGATTTTGTTCATCAGAGTTCTTTAGTTTCCCTCTTTTAGAACATGTATTGATACATGTTTGATTGGTTTGTTCCTAAGTATTTAATTTTTTTATATTTATGTAAATGCTATTACATATTTAATTTCAAATTCCACTTGGTCATTGATAGTATACAGAAAAGCAATTGATTTTGTGTATTAAACTTGTATGCAACCTTTCTATAATCACTTATTTAGAAGTTTTTTGGTCAGTTATTTTGGATTTTCTGTATGGGTAATCAAGTCGTTTACAAACAAAGACAATTTTATTTCTTCCTTCTAAATCCCCTTACATTTATATTTCCTTTTCTTTTTTATTGCACTACCTAAAGCTTTCAGTAGATTTTTTAAATTGGAGGATAATTGCTTTACAATGTTGTTTTCATTTCTACCATCTAAAAATGTGAATCATTCATATGCATTCAGTAGATTTTTAAAAGGAGTGGGAACATCCTTGATTTATATCTGAGCTCAGTAGGAAAGTTTCCAGTTTCTCATAATTAAGTGTGATGATAGAATGATTTGACTGTGCTTTTTAAGAACCATGCCAATCTAAAGACAAATTCAAATATTATATTGCCTTTTTTTTAAAAGTATCTGAATGTATCACTAAGAATCCCCATGAAAATATAATGTATTAAAAGATCTCTGTTAAAGTATGCTTCTCTCCCAAGTTCATGTTCTCCTCCCAGGAAAGCTCATATTCAACAATGGGTTATCTTGAGATGTAAGGACATGTTTTTCTTATTCTGAGTGGAGAAATCACTAAAGGGTCACCATCATCACAATCTCTCACAAAATCTGTTGGGACTGCTTTTAGAATTACCTTGGAATTTAATTTCTGCTGCCGCTTATTTCCATTTGCTTCCTTCTCTCTCTTTACACATATTTTCATGCAAATATCACCAGCCAATTAAGCTCCTGTACAATAATCTCCACCTTCTAGTCTTTTTTACAGGTAAGTCAACCTGAAATATAGTCCATAACTCTAAAACTTATTGCACATATGGTGGGAAGGCAATAGGTTCTGAAGATCATTTGCTTAAAAATCAAGTAATGCACGTACTAGCCTGTTTTGGTAAACTCTGATTCTTTAAACTAGAGTCTATCTTGAATGGACCTAAATAACATATTTCATTAGGGTTTGGGGAATTATGAACATGAGCAGAACTGTATAACACAAGATAATATTTTGATGTCAATCAATTTGGAGTTGTTCACAAGAATAATTTTAAATTAAGGTCAATATTTACCTATAGAAATATTCATTAAAGAATCACTTTGATAAAACATTTAAAATAATTAAAATATTCAAAATTAAACTACAGTTGCATGTGGCCAATGAAATTATATTTGAAGATTTTAAGGACATGAGTAAATATTCATGGCATAATGCTGCAAAGTCACTTCAGTCTTGTTCGACTCTATGGGACCCCATGAGCCCACGGGGCTCCTCTGTCCATGGGATTATACAGGCAAGAATCCTTGAGTGGGTTGCCATTTTTCCTACAGAGGATCTTCCCAACCCAGGGATCAAACTGACATCTCAAGTCTACTGATTTGGCAGGCAGGTTCTTTACCACTATTGCCACCTGGGAAGCCCTCATGGCATAAGAGTAAACAGGAACATATGGATACGGCATAGTTAATGCTTATAAATATGTAATATTTAGAGAAGGAGGAAATAATTCCCAAAATATCACAGAAAAATGGAGGAAACATCACAGAAAAGGTCAATGAGAGATAACATTGGATTTACAAAGTGATTCTTGAACATCTGACAAAGTGGTTTGTCTTTATTCTAAGAATAGGGTACTAGGTAAGGTTAGAGGCTTCTTGCAAAATATCCTTTTCATCATTTATTATCTAGATTAAAACATGCTTCTTAATGCTTAATCACATATAAGAATAATCTATGGAATATTTATAAATTGTATGTGTGGCTCTGCTCAAAAAAATTACTTCAGGATTAAAAGATAATGTGTTGAATGATTAGAGATTTATAAATAGTAGTGGAAAAGTAGCAAATGGGATGTATATGAAGAAAGAATAAGCAGAAAGAGGTATAAAAACTCATTATTATATGTATCCTTATCATTGTAAATGTAAGAATAAACAATTGTCTTAATTGGGGTGATAACAATTAAAATAATTAGGAAAGATAAATGAAAATATTTCGTTAACAAAGTCTCTATGATTTGGTACTTAATTATACAAGGGAGCCTAGAAATTGAAAAGCTGTGGTAATTCACCACACACACACAGAAAGTTAAGTGGGGCATGCGAGTTTGTATGTGTGTGTGTGTGTGTGTGTGTGCATGCAAGCATGCACAGAAGGAGAGAGAGAGATTAAGACAGAAAGTTTGCAGGGGATTTCAAGATATAAATATCTTGATGTAAGCATATAAAGAGGAGTAGAACATTTATAGAAGTGGATATTGATGTAAATACAGAAGTAAATCAAAATAATAGTACAGCCACAGAAATGGATTAAAATCTGGGATTGAATAGAAGTTACCACTGTTTCTTCAGTGAAATCCCACTTTTAAAAGAGAATCAGAGAATGAAATAAGGCACGTTTATCTCCAGGGAAAAACAAAACAACTGAGGGTTAATATAAGTAGGCAAGCTGCTACCGCTGATTTTGGCTTACAAGACGCTGTTCTTTCTCAAAGCACTACAACTATAAACTTTAAAAATAACTTAGTTCTATTCATACTACTTCATTCATGTGTCCATTCAAATATTTATGAAATATTTATGACTAAATTATATCAGACAGGCACAGCAATATGGCCTGGATATACAAGGAAGAGACTATTGCATGAACCCTTGAGATCATAGCATAATAGTGATAAAACAGAAAAGCAAAATTCAATGAATGCAATGTTATGGAAAGCTTTATAGAGCTTGTTCCACTAGAATAGTAACTTTTCAGATAGGTCACTGGGTGACAGGTTTTCATAATAAGAAAACACATACACAAAAGAATTAATTTTTCCACCAGATTTTTCTTAAATGAAGGACAAAAAGAAGTGAAATTATACTTCTCACCAGTTATTCACTCATTTAATTTCTTGTCTTTCCATACCATATTGGTTTTGGCAGTATTCCAATAACTGAATATAAATGTAGACTGGATAAGTCTACATTGTGAAAAGTTTTAGCTATTTGTAATGTTCAGTTCAGTTCAGTTCATTTCAGTCACTCAGTCCTGTCCAACTCTTTGTGACCCCATGAATTGCAACACACCAGGCCTCCATGTCCATCACCAACTCCCGGAGTTTACCCAAATTCATGTGCATAGAATCGGTGATGCTATCCAGCCACCTCATCCTCTGCCATCCCCTTGTCCTCCTTCCTCCAATCCCTCCCAGCATCATAGTCTTTTCCAATGCGTCAGCTCTTCGCATCAGGAGGTCAAAGTATTGGAGTTTCATCTTCAACATCAGTCCTTCCAATGAACACCCAGGACTGATCTCCTTTAGGATGGACTGGTTGGATCCCCTTGCAGTCCAAGGGACTCTCAAGAGTCTTCTCCAACACCACAGTTCAAAAGGATCAATTCTTCAGTGTTCAGCTTTCTTTATAGTCAAACTCTCACATGCATACATGAACACTGGAAAAAATATAGCCTTGACTAGATGGACCTTAGTTGGCAAAGTAATGTTTCTGCTTTTGAATATGCTATCTATGTTGGTCATAACTTTACTTCCAAGGAGTAAGCGTCTTTTAATTTCATGCCTGCAATCACCATCCGGAGTGATTTTGGAGCCCCCAAAAATAAAGTCTGACACTGTTCCCACTGTTTCCCCATCTATTTCCCATGAAGTCATGGGTGCAGATGCCATGATCTTTGTTTTCTGAATGTTGATCTTTAAGCCAACTTTTTCACTCTCCTCTTTCACTGTCATTAAGAGGCTTTTTAGTTCCTCTTCACTTTCTGCCATAAGGGTGGTGTCATCTGCATATCTGAGGTTATTGATATTTCTCTCAGCAATCTTGATTCCAGCTTGTGTTTCTTCCAGCCCAGCGTTTTTCATGAGGTACTCTGCATAGAAGTTAAATAAGCAGGGTGACAATATACAGCCTTTACGGACTCCTTTTCCTATTTGGAACCAGTCTGTTGTTCCATGTCCAGTTCTAACTGTTACTTCCTGATCTGCATACAGGTTTCTCAAGAGGTAAGTCAGGTGGTATGGTATTCCCATCTCTTTCAGAATCTTCCACAGTTTATTGTGATCCACACAGTCAAAGGGTTTGGCATAGTCAATAAAATAGAAATAGATCTTTTTTCTGGAACTCTCTTGCTTTTTTGATGATACAGAGGATGTTGGCAATTTGATTTCTGGTTCCTCTGCCTTTTCTAAAACCAGCTTGAACATCTGGATGTTCATAGTTCATGTATTGCTAAAGCCTGGCTTGGAGAATTTTGAGCATTACTTTACTAGCATGTGAGATGAGTGCAATTGTGCAGTAGTTTGAACATTCTTTGGCATTGCCTTTCTTTGGGATTGGAATGAAGACTCCATATAAACTTGGAGACTTTAATGCTCTGCTTAAATTCTAAAGATTAATTGAAATGTTATATTAAGTTTGTAATAATTGATTAAGTAATTAATGAACAAATTAACTGTGGAATAAACAGTGATTATAACAATTTTTTGAATACATTATCTAGTTCCTATGATGTACATGTTTGTGATTACTGTTATCACGATCATGCTTATGCCCGATATAATAAGTGCTTAATAGAAACAGAGATATAAAACATCTGAGTAGCCATGGAACAATTTTTGGCTGGTTTGAGGTCCAATAATCTCAGAGAAAGTTGGCATTAGTCGTTGATGTGAACTCCAGGTATTTTGACACTAAGATTCATACCATTTTAGCTAGTGAAACCTTAAGCCAAGAACCAGAGAAACCAGACTCCTGATCCTTGAAAATTTTCATATAATTTGCTATGTAGTAGAGAAATGCATAAAGATTTTTGTATTTTGAATTGAGGTGCTAGTACAACAACAACAAAAACAATTTAAAATTGGCATGTAGCAACTTCTTGAAATCAAGAAGTTGGTGAAGAGTTTGAAATCTGAATTTGGAAGATCCTACCCAGGAGAGTTCAGAAGAAAGCAAACAACATGTTACTGAAAACTAGACAAGGGAAAACCTGTGCTATACAGTGATGTAAGTCTTATAAACCTGTGCCCTGCAGTTTCCTAGGTGCTAGATGTAAAGAACTTGCCTGCCAATACAGGAGACGGAAAAGACTGCTAGATTATGGTAAACATTGTCAGATTCCTGATCTCTGAAGAAGATTTAGCTTCAGGATCAGGGACCAGGCTTGATCACTCAAGAGCTTTTGTGTGGCAGACTTTTATTAAAGTACAAAAGGGGTGAAAAAAGCTTCTGACATAGACATCAGGTGGGGGATGAAGTCTTATCAAGCCTTATATACTTTTACCAGATCCACTACCACAAAATACATCTTCAGTTCGGTTCAATAGCTCAGTCATGTCTAATTCTTTGTGACCCCATGAATAGCAGCATGCCAGGCCTCCCTGTCCATCACCGTTTCCCGGAGTTCACTCAGACTCACGTTCATCGAGTCCATGATGCCATCCAGCCATCTCATCCTCTGTCATCCCTTTCTCCTCCTGCCCCCCTGATCCCTCCCAGCATCAGAGTCTTTTCCAATGAGTCAATTCTTCACATGAGGTGGCCAAAGTACTGGAGTTTCACCTTTAGCATTATTCCTTCCAAAGAAAACCCAGGGCTGATCTCCTTCAGAATGGACTGGTTGGATCTCTTTGCAGTCCAAGGGACTCTCAAGAGCCTTCTCCAACACCACAGTTCAAAAGCATCAATTCTTCAGCGCTCAGCCTTCTTCACAGTCCAACTCTCACATCCATATATGACCACTGGAAAAAACATAGCCTTCTGGTAGCTCAGAGGTTAAAGCGTCTGCCTGTAATGTGGGAGACCCAGGTTCGATCCCTGGTTTGGGAAGATCCCCTGGAAAAGAAAATGGCAATCCACTCCAGTATTCTTGCCTGGAGAAGCCCATGGACAGAGAAGCCTAGTAGGTTACAATCCATGGTGTCGCAAAGAGTCGGACATGACTAAGCAACTTCACCTCACCTCACCTCACCTGACTAGACAGACCATAGCCGGCAAAGTAATATCTGCTTTTGATATGCTGTCTAGGTTGATAGAGAGTAGCTACCCCACGTCTGAGGTCAGGGGCAGCAGTCTAGAGTGCCAGGCTACAATGATGAAGGAACGGCTGAGAGGAGCTACCCTGTGTCTGAGGTCGGGGCGGCTACCGAGAGGAGCTACCCAGCGTCCGAGGTCAGGGCAGTGGCCAGGAGGAGACACCCTGAGTCCGAGGTCAGGGGCAGCCGGGAGGAGACACCCCACGTCCGAGGTCAGGGGTGGCAGGGAGGAGACACCCTGCGTCTGAGGCCAGGGCAGTGACCCTGAGGAGCCACCAGGAACCTGAGGCCTGGGGCGGAAGCAGAGAGGAGCCATCTCTCGCCAGAGGCCAGGGGCAGTGAACCTGAGGAGTCACCTGGAGCCCAAGACCAAGATGAGGGGCAGCAGCTGGGAGGATCCACCTGAGGAGCAGTGGCTGCACAGGCGCAGGAGGGCCTAGTGGAGCTATCCCACATTGAAGGTCAGGAATGGCAGCGGTAAGGAGATACCCCTCGTCCAAGGTAAGGAGCTGCCATGAAGAGATATCCATGCCCAAGGCAAGAGAAACCCAGGTAAGATGGTAGGTGTTTCAAGAGGGCATTAGAGAGCACTGAAACCATACTCACAGAAAACTAGTCAATCTAATCACACTAGGACCACAGCCTTGTCTAACTCAATGAAACCAAGCTATGACTGCGGGGCAACTCAAGACGGGCAGGTCATGATGGAGAGGGCTGACAGAAAGGGGTCCACTGGAGAAGGGAATGGCAAGCCACTTCAGTATTCTTGCCTTGAGAACCCCATGAACAGTATAAAAAGGTAAAATGATAGGATACTGAAAGAGGAACTCGCCAGGTCATTAGGTGCCCAATATACTAATGGAGATCAGTGGAGAAATAACTCCAGAAAGAATGAAGGGATGGAGCCAAAGTAAAAACAGTACCCAGCTGTGGCTGTGACTGGTGATAGAAGGAAGATTCGATGCTGTAAAGAGCAATATTGCATAGGAACCTGGAATGTCAGGTCCATGAATCAAGGCAAATTGAAAGTGGTCAAACAAGAGATGGCAAGGGTGAATGTCGACATTCTAGGAATCAGCGAACTAAAATGGACTGGAATGGGTGAATTTAACTCAGATGACCATTATATCTACTACTGCGGGCAGGAATCCCTCAGAAGAAATGGAGTAGCCATCATGGTCAACAAAAGAGTCCGAAA
>SJYW01028804.1:539426-578030 GCA_006410735.1 Raphicerus campestris | reverse complement strand
AAGCCTGGCTTGGAGAATTTTGAGCATTACTTTACTAGCATGTGAGATGAATGCAATTGTGCAGTAGTTTGAACATTCTTTGGCATTGCCTTTCTTTGGGATTGGAATGAAGACTCCATATAAACTTGGAGACTTTAATGCTCTGCTTAAATTCTAAAGATTAATTGAAATGGTATATTGAGTTTGTAATAATTGATTAAGTAATTAATGAACAAATTAACTGTGGAATAAACAGTGATTGTAACAATTTTTTGAATACATTATCTAGTTCCTATGATGTACATGTTTGTGATTACTGTTATCACGATCATGCTTATGCCCGATATAATAAGTGCTTAATAGAAACAGAGATATAAAACATCTGAGTAGCCATGGAACAATTTTTGGCTGGTTTGAGGTCCAATAATCTCAGAGAAAGTTGGCATTAGTCGTTGATGTGAACTCCAGGTATTTTGACACTAAGATTCATACCATTTTAGCTAGTGAAACCTTAAGCCAAGAACCAGAGAAACCAGACTCCTGATCCTTGAAAATTTTCATATAATTTGCTATGTAGTAGAGAAATGCATAAAGATTTTTGTATTTTGAATTGAGGTGCTAGTACAACAACAACAAAAACAATTTAAAATTGGCATGTAGCAACTTCTTGAAATCAAGAAGTTGGTGAAGAGTTTGAAATCTGGATTTGGAAGATCCTACCCAGGAGAGTTCAGAAGAAAGCAAACAACATGTTACTGAAAACTAGACAAGGGAAAACCTGTGCTATACGGTGATATAAGTCTTATAAACCTGTGCCCTGCAGTTTCCTAGGTGCTAGATGTAAAGAATTTGCCTGCCAATGCAGGAGACGGAAGAGACTGCTAGATTATGGTAAACATTGTCAGATTCCTGATCTCTGAAGAAGATTTAG
Organism: Raphicerus campestris; assembly: GCA_006410735.1. Classification (NCBI taxonomy): domain Eukaryota; kingdom Metazoa; phylum Chordata; class Mammalia; order Artiodactyla; family Bovidae; genus Raphicerus; species Raphicerus campestris. The sequence goes on along the minus strand of SJYW01028804.1, from coordinate 577,120 downwards.
CTTCAGGATCAGGGACCAGGCTTGATCACTCAAGAGCTTTTGTGTGGCAGACTTTTATTAAAGTACAAAAGGGGTGAAAAAAGCTTCTGACATAGACATCAGTTGGGGGATGAAGTCTTATCAAGCCTTATATACTTTTACCAGATCCACTACCACAAAATACATATTCAGTTCGGTTCAATAGCTCAGTCATGTCTGATTCTTTGTGACCCCATGAATCGCAGCACGCCAGGCCTCCCTGTCCATCACCATTTCCCGGAGTTCACTCAGACTCACGTCCATCGAGTCCATGATGCCATCCAGCCATCTCATCCTCTGTCATCCCTTTCTCCTCCTGCCCCCAATCCCTCCCAAAATCAGAGTCTTTTCCAATGAGTCAATTCTTCACATGAGGTGTCCAAAGTACTGGAGTTTCACCTTTAGCATTATTCCTTCCAAAGAAATCCCAGGGCTGATCTTCAGAATGGACTGGTTGGATCTCTTTGCAGTCCAAGGGACTCTCAAGAGACTTCTCCAACACCACAGTTCAAAAGCATCAATTCTTCAGTGCTCAGCCTTCTTCACACTCCAACTCTCACATCCATATATGACCACTGGAAAAACCATAGCCTCCTGGTAGCTCAGAGGTTAAAGCGTCTGCCTGTAATGTGGGAGACCAGGTTCGATCCCTGGTTTGGGAAGATCCCCTGGAAAAGGAAATGGCAATCCACTCCAGTATTCTTGCCTGGAGAAGCCCATGGACAGAGAAGCCTAGTAGGTTACAATCCACGGGGTCGCAAAGAGTCAGACATGACTAAGCAACTTCACCTCACCTCACCTCACCTGACTAGACGGACCATAGCCGGCAAAGTAATATCTGCTTTTGATATTCTATCTAGGTTGATAGAGAGGAGCTACCCCACGTCTGAGGTCAGGGGCAGCAGCCTAGAGTGCCAGGCTACGACGATGCAGGAACGGCTGAGAGGAGCTACCCTGTGTCTGAGGTTGGGGCGGCTACCGAGAGGAGCTACCCAGCGTCTGAGGTCAGGGCAGTGGCCAGGAGGAGGCACCCTGAGTCCGAGGTCAGGGGCGGCGGGGAGGAGACACCCTGCATCTGAGGCCAGGGCAGTGACCCTGAGGAGCCACCAGGAACTTGAGGCCTGGGGCGGCAGCTGAGAGGAGCCATCTCTCGCCAGAGGCCAGGGGCAGTGAACCTGAGGAGCCACCTGGAGCCCGAGACCAAGACGAGGGGCAGAAGCTGGGAGGAGCCACCCAAGGAGCAGTGGCTGCACAGGCGCAGGAGGGCCTAGTGGAGCTATCCCACATTGAAGGTCAGGAATGGCAGCGGTAAGGTGATACCCCTCGTCCAAGGTAAGGAGCAGCCATGAAGAGATATCCATGCCCAAGGTAAGAGAAACCCAGGTAAGATGGTAGGTGTTTCAAGAGGGCATTAGAGAGCACAAACTGAAACCATACTCACAGAAAACTAGTCAATCTAATCACACTAGGACCATAGCCTTGTCTAACTCAATGAAACCAAGCNCATCGACATGAATCCACTAATAAAAGCTGGCAAATTTCTCCACCATGAGGATTATTAACAAATGGCATGTGCATACTTTTAAATGTACTTTGGGCCTTACTTGTATAATTATCTTAGAACAATAAGAACATCATCAATAAAAAAACAAGATGTTTTATACTTTTATACTATTGTGTATCAGTTTATTTATCAAACTCTGGTACCATAGACTTTTAGATCTCTGTGAGGGAGTTATAATATCAGTTTATATAATTGTGATGGGAATAAACAGAAAAGATTTTGTTGGAAGGAAGCCAGAGGACTCATAACAGACAATGGATAAACAGAAAATAATTTAGAAACAGTTTCTTGGAAGATTACCAATTACATAAGGATTATAGGGTAAACTTTGGAAAATCTCCAAGCATATATATACATACATATATATATATATATATATATATCACACACACAATTAATTATACCTTACATTTATAATTACATTTGACAGGACCATATCAATCTGCTGAAAAATTCACAGTACTCCCACTAAAACGTTATATCAAAGATTATAATGCTACAAAATTACTATAAAATCAAATCTGCTTCTATGACCTAAATCTACTTCATTATAATATGCTATAAGTAAATTAATGCATAATATTTGTGATACATTATTCATTAAGTTCTTGTGGCATCTTAAATTCACTTAAATTTTTGTACGCATTTTACATATATTGAACCCAATATATGTTTCCAGAAAACATGGCATTCTCTCTTAGTTTGAAAAAACTATAACCTCACTTTGCTGTTTCGATCTCCACCATTTTGCTGAGAATGAGATAAATGAATGGAGAAACTCTTCAGATTCTTGACACACTCTCATAAATCTATGAAAATACAAATTTTATTATGCGAATAAGAATTTAATATTTTTTATAAACATGTGTTTTATATTTATGTCAAGAAGGAAATGGCAACCCACACCAGTATCCTTGACTGGAAAATCCAATGGATGGAGGAACCTGGTAGGCTACAGTCCTTGGGGTCATGAAGAGTCGGACACAACTGAGCGATTTCACTTTCACTTTTCACTTTCATGCGTTGGAGAAGAAAATGACAACCCACTCCAGTATTCTTGCCTGGAGAATCCCAGGGACAGAGGGGCTTGGTAGGCCATGGTCCATGGGTTTACAGAGAGTCAGACATGACTGAAGTGGCTAAGCACAGCAATACACTTTGGATAATAACTTATTTTAAAAGAAGTAAATGAAGAAAACAGGGTAAAGTAAAAAAGCAGTAGTGTGAATCAAAAACTTCAAAATGTTAATACATAAAATATATAATGACCCCTCTCATTTTGATAAAATGCAGTTTTAAGCATTTTTGCAAATTGTCATATGTAATCATGACAACTTCCCTCCAGAGCTATGCTCACTCACCAAGCTGATGCACAGAAAGTCTGAGCCACCAGCTAAGTTGCTGCTTGTCAGAGGCTGCTTTGAAATTCAGCAAGGCTGACTCCAAAGCGTGATCTCAGTTAGGACAGAGGACTTCAAACTTTTTCCTAGAGGATGACCATGATTTGGGCTTTGGTTTTTGTTACAAAACTAATGAAATCCATTTGATGTGTCACAGCATTCACAATCCAAAAACAGGTCAATTGCACAGAAGAAACACCAAGAGCATAAAACCATTACCCTGTGAGTCTTCATAAACTGGATACTGCATAATATAAGGGAAAGATTCTCACTAGCATCATCACAGTGAACCGAATTAGTGTCCAACCACTTTTTCTTACAACAGTTTTCAGTGTCAGCAATGACAGCACAATTCTAAGACAAAGATCTTTTGGTGATTGTTTTTGTTGTTGAGTGGTGTGATTCAAATAAATACCTCTCTGGAGCACTTGCTGAAGTCATGAGTAATTTACAGGATGAAGTATAGAATAAACAGTTCCCTTGACTGTCCTCTCAGTCAAGCATTGGAAACCGATTGTGCAGCATTAAAGTTGAGATCAGTCTCTTTGATAATTCAGTTCAGTTCTGTCGCTGTCGTGTCCGACTCTTTGCGACTCCATGAATCGCAGCACACCTATAGTACTTTCATTCTGATAAGTAACTAGAAGTCATCTATCTTTCTAAATTATTGTAGCCTCTATCATTGTATAGTCATCTGAGCTAGCCAGCTTTAGTAGAATTCTCGCATTTTCTTAGGAAAATGGAACAGAAGGGAATTTGCCTGGCTAGGAAACAAGTTTGATTCTGCAGAGAGGTATACTGTGGGTAAGCCAGGACACTGCTTTAAGAAGTTTCTGGTTATGAGATAAAGAGGTGTGTTCATAACTCAGTCCCATAAAGGGGAAAGAAAACAGAATCTTTCTCCCTTAAGATCTCTCAGGTAGCTGAAAAAGAATTCTATAGACAGTTCAATCTAGAAAAGTATTGTTTTTTTAGACTCATATCATCTTCAATAACTAAATCCCATATAGTCACTCATGCAACTGATCATACTGCAAAGAATGACAAAAGAAAATTCAAGAGATTGACTGCTATCAAAAAGAGTTCTAGAGGAGTCTAGAAGATTGATGGTCTAAAGAAACTGAAAATCCTTAGTTTGGGTAGGCTGTCTACTCGAAGCAAGTTGCCTCATTCTGCATAATTAATTTATCAAGGATAACATGCATGTTGCTAAGTCACTTCAGTTGTGTTCAACTGTAATCCAATGGGCCATAGTCCCCCAGGCTCCTCTGTTAATGGGATTCTCCGGGTAAGAATACTGGAGTGGGTTGCCATGCCCTCCTTCAGGGGATCTTCCCAATACAGGGATCAAACTTTTGTCTCTTCTATCTCTTGCATTTGGCAGGTGGGTTCTTTACCACTAGCACCACCTAAAGGCATTCAACTTCAAATTTAAAAGTCAGAACAGGGAGTACGTGGCCATGTTCTTGACTCTCAAATTAGCATTAAGATCTAAGATCTTGGAAATTCCAAAATGAGAAAAAAATAAATCATTCAGTCAACATGTGTTGAGTGTTTACTTTATACTAGGCACTGTTCCAAAGATATAGACCAAGATATCTCACCTTATATTCTGATGAGGAAGGCAAATAGTAATATCCAGTGATAAGCAAATTATGAAGTATGATATACATGGTGAATATACATGTACAAAGGAGAAACAGAACTTTTCAGTGAAGATGCAATGTGAGGTATGATGGATACTTAAGGAACAGAGGAAGAAAGCATGTTGGATAAGGGGAGAGCATTTCAGGAAAGAGAACAACTTGCACAAGGATGTCTAGACAGAGACATCTTGGATTTCCAAAAAAAGTTAGTGTGGCTGGAGCAGAGGAGTGATGTAGACAGAGAGCAGTAGGAAATGAAGTCAGAAACATAAGGAGAGGTGGGGGAAGGCAATGTAGAGATTATGAAACATGAAAGGGATTTTTTTTTCTTTCTTTTACTCTGAAATGGGAAAACTTTGGCTGTACTTGAATAGGGCTCCAAAATGGTCTGAGGAAGATTTAAATGAAATATCATGATATCTATCAGCAGTCTGGGGGTTTGGGCAATGGAGGAAGCATGGGCTCTATTAGGAGGGTAACACAGTACTAGGTCTAATCAAAAATACTAAGCTAAATGCCATAGGCTGCTGGATACTCGTAAGAAAATTAAGCACTCATAAGAAAAGCATGCACACACATATGATTATATGTACACACACACATGCACACACACACAGTAGTTGCTCCAGGCAAAACCTCTTAGGGTCGAGAGATTGTAGTGACAGGATAATTTGCGTGACAGTGATGTCCTATTCATGTAACTTGTAAAGGGAATTGACTCTTAACATGGTGAAAAAGGGAAGAAACAGAAAAAAGCATATGGGCATATGGCATCTTGCTTTAGTCAGATGGATGGCCCTCCTTCCCTTCATTTTGGCCTCTCCATCTTATACAAACCTAAGTCAGAATACTGACTATCTAAATAATCAAGAAAGACATAAGCCCTAGTTCTTGTGGTTTATTGCCAACCAAAATAGAACCTGCAAATCATCAAAAAATTAAATTGGTGTTACGATGTTCATATGCTCAGTTGTGCCTAACTTTTTGCGACCCCATGGACTATAGCTCACCAGGCTCCTCTGTCCATGGGATGTCTCACACAAGAATAATGGAATAGTTTGCCATTTCCTTCTACAGGGGATCTTTTTGACCCAGGGTTCTCCCATGTNCATGGACTGTAGCTCACCAGGCTCCTCTGTCCATGGGATGTCTCACACAAGAATAATGGAATAGTTTGCCATTTCCTTCTACAGGGGATCTTTTTGACCCAGGGTTCTCCCATGTCTCCTACATTGCAGGTATTTTTTTCTTTTAACAATTGAGCCACTAGGAAAGTGTAAAGTATACATGTATAATTTATTATTACAAAACACACATGAATTGGGGAGCATGTTAAATCTCTTGCTGATTACATGAGACTCAGTGCTATGAAGCTCTTGAGACAGCTTCTTGAAGCCTTGGTTTCTGAAAGTCTATCCAGACAAATACTAATTCTGGCTTCAGTTTTTTTCTGGTCCATAAGAATCAAGAAATAAAGGAAAACATTTAGGATATGCTTCAATGTAAGGAATTCTCTTCAAATCTGTAACTGTGACTATCTCTATTAAGGTGTTCAAATGCTTAGAATTATAAATTCATGGTCATTTTTAATGTCATTTTTTTTCTTTTCATACTTAACTAATCCTCTAGCAAAATAATTTTTGGTGATATTATTATTATGATTAGAAGTAGTAACAGAATTACTAGTAGTGGTTGTACTAGTATTGCTAAGAATGTTCTATTGAAATTATTTGGCTTATAGAATCTCAAAGGCTAGGGACTTTTGATACACAGGCATCTTTTAAATTCTGTTTTCTTAATCTACCATCCTACCCCACACTCTTGGCTTTTGATACTCTGCTGATATGATTTGCCTCATCTAATTGCTCTATATGTTAGAGACCATGCACTTTAACTCAACAGTAAATTAATTTGTGACTTGACTGGTTTGAAATGTCAGGAAGCAGCATTATTCCAGTAAATCAAATATGATACCTGTTGTGAGAAATATCTAATTGAAGAGGCAGTTAAACCATGTGTCTGCTGGATTGTCTATAAACAGAAGATTCTGTAGGGCCATACCTACAAGAACTAAGGGAATATTTCTGACAGAGGGGATAAAGAATATAAAACCTCTTCTGCATAATCTGTTTATTTTCCTGTGTATGTAGAGAATAAAGCTTAATATTAGATGTGTTTCTGTCTATATTTCAAAGGACTTAATTAGATATGCTATAATCAAGTTGTTGAAAAACTCCAACATGAGAATTGTTTGAGGATCAGCATAATTTAAAACTCAGGCTTTCTTTACTTTTTATTTTATATCCAAACAACAGTGCAAAGTTTATAAGAGAGATCAAGAATAGAGGTGGCAGAGGATCCCTGGAATCTCGCTTTGTTATTCATGGAAAAACATGAAGATCCATCCATGTTGCAAGGTCTAAGTAGCCTCAGTGTTGAGAGGAATCTGGAACCTTGAACTTGCTATGTTTAGAGTGTGATGGTCTAGGAGGTGCTATGCAAGTACCAAGTAGACAGTTTAAGGAAATAATATTTTTTAATGACACAGTTACTTCCAAGTTCTACTTACTGGTTTGAGACTATTTAAGATTTCAGACAATCAGACAAGGCTGCAGGCACTAAACATGTAGATGTTTTGTTCCAGAAGTAGGAGCCCCTTGGCTTTGACCTTGGATTCTTTTCAGAATTCTCATCTGAGAACTGGGATAAGCTGTTCAAGAGCACAAAATAAGCATCATATTTCTCAACTGACATCAACTACGTTCACTGCTCTAAAAGGTCCAAGTCCNAAGGAGCCCCTTGGCTTTGACCTTGGATTCTGAAAAGAATTCTCATCTGAGAACTGGGATAAGCTGCTCAAGAGCACAAGCAAAGCGTCATATTTCTCAACTGACATCAACTACGTTCACTGCTCTCAAAGGTCCAAGTCCAGTCAAGGCAGAGGAGACAGTTATTTAAAAGGACATGAAATATGACTTCCGATTCAATTTTATTAATAAACTTAGATTATCATATTCCCATATATCTTGGGCTCCAAAGTCACTGTGGACAGTGACTGCAGCCATAAAAATANTGGTATCCCTCAGTCTGTCAGTCAATTCAGTTGCTCCATCGTGTCTGACTCTCTGCAACAAGAGTCAGAAGAGACTCAGTGCAATTCTGGTGTCCCTAAGTTATATTGGAAATAGAACCATTAAAGCGCATGCATAGATGTTGAACTTTAAATCACTGAAGATTAAACTGGTACAGTGCTACTGACTTGAAATATAAGAAGTTGCAGGGTTTCTGTTCTAGACCTGCTGCCAAGAATATCTATGGCTATAGGTTCTCTATATCTTAGTTTCTTTACCTAAAAAATATAGGTCACACTATATAAACTTGCTAACAAAGTTCCTATTATAGCTCCGGATCCTCTATTAACTCTAATTTTTGTTTTGTTTAAATGCAATCACTTCATCCACTATATCTTTTCTTTTTCCTGCATGCACCTTGAAAGAGGAACAACTGATTAAGAAAATTTCAAAATATTTTGGTCACTTAACAACATCTTAATTGAAAGTGAATTAAAACCTGGCTAGTCTGGGATATCTATGTGTAGGACCTGTTATTGATAAACAGTCTGTGGCATTCTTCTTTGTAGGAATTACCAATACTGATCTCCTTATTTTCTGAGTACATATAAACTTGTTTCCTTAGAGCTTAGCTTATAGGTTAGAAAGGAACATTAGAAAATAATATGTTAACCAATTTTTTTAACATTCATAAACTATATCATCATCTTTCTGTGAATTGATATTTTTAACCCACATCTCTGAATATTTAGAATTGAATTCAATAGATGAATACACAATGACACAGAGTAGTAAGTAACCATTGATAATAATAATTATTGATTATTAAAATTTAATAATTGCTGAAGTTTAATAAGATGTTGAAGAATTTCATTGAAAAAAAGAACAGTATTTTACAATGCTATTCTTCATGAAGAGTGTCTATTCTCTTCACAAACTAAGAAGAATCATTGAATAATCTTACCTACATTAATAGCCAGATTGTTATTGCAAATGGTGTTTATTTATTGGACAAAAATATATCATGATGCATAGCAACGATTATTTAGATATGTTTAGGAACAAACAAAACTTAAAAATAAAACCTGTCGATTTCAACTTTTTTTTTTTACTTTATTATTAGTTTACTTGCATACTCTATTAAATACCCTCAACTCTATTAAATACACGCTCATGTACCCAGTGTCTGATGCCAAAAATTTAGAAGGAGCTCATCATTTCTCTTTTTTCTTCACTCTCCCTGGTTTCTGCTGGCTTTACTCCCAGGCTCTATCTTAACTCCATACATTACTATCCTTCTCTATTTCAGCTGTTTCAAAAGTGCAGATACCTCTAAATTGTTTTCCTAAATCCAATATTCTCCTGAAATCCACTCACCAAGTATCAGTCAACAGTGTTCTAGAACTAAAATAAGTAAATAGCCACAGGATTGCATTCTTTTGCTTTCTCATTAGTATTTTGCTTACTCCCATAGAATCTTGAAACTCTGTCCCAAATCACAACATAACACTCTTACTTCTAACAAAGGTCTATAAAGTCCTGAAGGACACATGTCTTATCTCCCTCTAACTCACTGTACCAAACTTGACAACTTTTTGATTCTCTGGAACAACATGCCACGCTCATCCCTATTTTGCGAATTTCACACTTCTTTTCCCTGTGCTTAAAACTTCACTCCCAGATCTACCATCTTTTAATAACTAATGTCTCAAGAAACAGTCAATTTTTCATGGTAGACACTTCAGTTATGTCCAACTCTTTGCAACACCATGGACTGCAGCTCATCAGGTTCCTCTGTCCATGGGGTTTCCCAGGCAAGTATACTGGAGTGGGTAGCCATTCCCTTCTCCAGAGGATCTTCCCAATGCCAGGATCAAATCCAGGGTCCTGCACTCCAGGAAGATTCTTTACTGTTTGAGCCAATCTAAAGCCAGTCCAGAGAAGCTGGACTGTTCTGCTCAACAGGATGAATTTGGCAAGACTCACAAACTCTCCAGGGATTCAGTTTTGTTTTCTATAGTTTTCGTTGTTTGTTTGGCCTTGCTGTTGAAATGTGGGATCTTTAGCTCCCCCAACTAGGGATCTTACCTACACCCCGTGAAAGAGAAGCTAAGAATCTCAAACACTAGACTGTCAGAGAAGTCCCAATTTTGCTTTCAACAAAATGAGGAGGTTAAGTTAGACATATTCAAATTGAACAGAGTTCTGATGCACTGAGAGTCCTCTTTCTTTTTGAAAAGTATTAATATCCTTAGTTTATGCTATTCAGTTTTTGATTGGAAATTTGTAAACTTCTGCAAATGACATTATTGAGGTAGGGAAGTGATTTAAAAAGCTAAAAAATGGTGTCGTTAAGAAACAGCTGAAAATAGCAATATGCATTTGTTTGTTTGTTTTAATCACATCACAGCCTATGACATTGTGGTTGTAAATAAATATTGTAATAACAGTATTTGGATTATTCCACGCTGGCTAGTATTAGCATCTTATAAAAAACTAAATTGTATATTATTTAATACATAATTACTTTAATCTAATGAAAAGTGTAGTGGTAATTTGAAGCAGTTCTTCCTCTGAATAGAAGCTGTCAAGTTTATTAAATTTGAACTAATTGGAAATTCTTTGGCTTTGTAGTGAGATAAGGCATTAATTAGAGCCTTCCATTTAACTTAGAAATTTTGACCTTGGAGAAGAGAGGAGAGAAGAGAAAGGAGAGGAGAGAAGAGAAAGGAGATGATGGAAAAGAAATAAAAGAGCAAATAGGGGCGAAGACAGAGACAGAGAAAGAGAGTTCAAAGGCACCAACAGCATTTCATTGACTTTTAACTTTTTTAGTATTTTATTTTGATTACTTATTCATGCTTTGCCTTGAAGAGAAAATTTAAACAAATCTTAGAATGCTCTATATTTCCAGCTGTATATTTTGTACACCTGATTTTTTTTCATATTAAATATTTTAATGAACCTTTTTATTTTATGAATGATAAATAGTTTTTACATAAAAAAGAATATCCTAAAGAAGATATCAGAATGCAGTCACACATGTAACAGAGAATCACAGCAATTTTTAGACAGCAAAATTAATTTTCTATTAATAGTAGGTAATACAATAAAGCATTTACCTCACATTTTTGTCTGGTACATACTAACCCAAATCAATTAAACATTTTTGTTTTTGCTTTTAGAATTTCATCCTCTTTTTCTGAGAACCAAGCAATCATACAATAAATGTCCAGGCACATCTTTAAATTTCAGCAAAATCAGAATAGAATAAATTCTAAGAGAATGTCCTTGCTTATAGCTATGTAAGATGTGTATAAGAGACAGGGTTGGATCTCCTTGCAGTNAGAATTTCATCCTCTTTTTCTGAGAACCAAGCAATCATACAATAAATGTCCAGGCACATCTTTAAATTCCAGCAAAATCAGAATAGAATAAATTCTAAGAGAATGTCCTTGCTTATAGCTATGTAAAGAAGAATGTTTTTAAATATAATTTCATATTCCTTGACTTAAAAGTACAATTGAGATTCCAAAATAAAGATACCCTATTTGTATTTTTATATTGGAGGGTGAATCATTTAATTGTTTATTTCATAAAGACATGTTATCTTTCCATGTTGTGGCTTTTAAAATGAAACAATTTAAGAGCATGCTTTCAGTATTTAAATGTTAAATATATTTTTACTGATATAGCTATCTACAAGTGCAAAATGAACAATGACCTTAAATTTAATCTAATATATGCTTCCAAGCATATTCAAAATGACTTCTTGGATAAAAGCACATTTTATTTACAATGAAATTATTATATAGTCAGGTCATGTGGCATATTCTGAATTATGTAGTTGGTAAGTGAAAAAGTGAAAGTGAAAGTAGCTCAGTCATGTCCTACTCTTTGTCACCCGATGACTATACAGTCCATGGAATTCTCCAGGACAGAATACTGGAGTGGGTAACCTTTCTCTTCTCCAGGGGATCTTCCCAACTCATGAATCCTGCATTGCAAGTGGATTCTTTACCAGCTGAGCCACAAGGGGAGCCCAAGAATACAGGAGTGGGTAGCCTCTCCCTTCTTCAGCAGATTTTCCTTACCCAGTAGTAGAACTGGGGTCTCCTGTATTGCAGACAGATTCTTTACCAACTGAGCTCTATGGGTAGCTGATAATCATACAGCTATTCACAAATTTAGACATCTTCCTATAAGGTTGATGGGAATGGCAGCAAGTCTCCAATGTAGAATTTCTGAAAGTGTCTTGAGGATTTCTAGCCCTATGCAACATTCCACTTAACAATAAAACAAAATTATGTCTATATTAAAATAGTTTTGGCAAATGCTACATTGTATATTCTCCGCTTGGACCTCAAAATGCAAAGTGGCTTATTAAAGGCACTGAAAGAATTGTCGTGGAAATTATTTAGTTTTTAACCTACAACTTTTACAACTTTATTGACCATGGAGGTGCTATTATTGTAGTTATTGCTTTGTCTGATTTGCTTTGTTTTGTAACATCTATTAGCAACTGGTGGCACAGTCATGGACCTCTGGGGAATTCAATCTGAGTGAGAAAATGGAAATTTTCGGCTTACCAAGCACAAGAGGGTAAGACAAGAAAGAGATGTTGCAGGGTCTTTGTTTTTTATTATTGTTTTTCCTTCTTTATTCTACCAGAATTAGAATTTACAATCTCCCCCAAACAATCACTGCCACTTCTTCATACAAGTCTGAGTAAAAAACAAAGAAGCAAAGAAACAACAACAATTGTTCACAGATTCCAGGCAAGAATATAAAGCAGTGAAATTTATCTAACGTGCCCTTCCACCATCTGGCTTTCTGGTCCCAGCCTTGGGACCCTTGGGAAACTATTGTATTTTAAGCATCTTTGCTTGGAAGACCACTGTGCATTCTAAACTCTTCTGTACCTGTTTATCACTTGCTGTTTTATCACCTCCTAATGACTACTTCCTAGGTGGATCAGTGGTAAAGAATCCACCTGCCAAGGCAGGAAACTCAGATTTGATCCCTCGGTCAGGAAGATCCCCTGGAGGAGGAAATGGCTACCCACTCCAGTATTTTTACGTGGAAAATCCCATGGACAGAGAAGCCTGGCGGGTTATAGTCCATGGGGTCCCAAAGAGTTGGACATGCCTGACCAACTGACCATGTAGAAGGTAAGATAATGATTCTGCTATGTTTTTCTAATTTCTAGCTAACTGCTTCATTCTGTATTAAGACACACAGTACTCACTATACCATTATTCTGCTAGAGATGCTTTTGTTTTTAAAAAAGTATTTATTGAATTTGTTATAATGTTATTTCTTTTTTTTTAATTCAACTTTTTATTTTACATTGGAATATAGCCAACTAACAATATTGTGATAGTTTTGAGTGGACAGCAAAGGGACTCAGCCATACATATATACCTGTATCCTGTGCTGCCGTTAGTCTCCCAGTCATTCTGACTCTTGCAACGCCATGGACTGTATCCCATTAGGCTCCTCCATCCCTGGGGATTCTCCAGGCAAGAATACTGGAGTGAGATGCCATGCTCTCCTGGAGGGGATTTTCCCACCCCAGGGATACATGTATCCATTCTTCCCCAAACTCCCCTCCCATCCAGGCTCACATAGTATTAAGCAAAATTCCATGTGCTAGTAGGTCCTTGCCGGTTATCCATTTTAAATATAGCAGTGTGTACCTGTCTCTCCTAAACTCCCTAACTATCCCTTCCTCCTATCCTTCCTTCCTAGCAACCATAAATTCATTCTCTAGTTCTGTGAGTCTGTTTCAGTTTTATAAATAAGTTCCTGTGCATCATGTCTTTTTAGATTCCTCATACAAGGGGTGTCATATGATGTTTCAACTTCTGTGTCTGATTTACTTCACTCAGCATTACAATCTCTAGGCTTTAATTATTTTTTTCTTATGAGAAGTAGTACTCTTTCTATCATTTTTGAGATTGAACTGTGGTGTTGGAAAAGCCTCTTGAGAGTCCCTAGAACTACAAGGAAATGAAAGCAGTACATCCTAAAGGAAATCAGGCCTAAATAGTCATTTTGAAGGACTTATGGTGAGGCTGAAACTCCAATACTTTGGCCACCTGATGTGAAGAACTGACTCACTGAAAAAGNTTCAAGGAAATGAAACCAGTACATCCTAAAGGAAATCAGGCCTGAATAGTCATTGGAAGGACTTATGGTGAAGCTGAAACTCCAATACTTTGGCCATCTGATGTGAAGAACTGACTCATTTGAAAAGACCTTGATGCTGGGCAAGATTGAAGGAAGGAGAAGGGGACGACAGAGAATAAGATGGTTGGATGGCATCACTGACTCAATGGACATCAATTTGAGTAAACTCTGGCAGCTGGTGATGGGCAGGGAAGCCTGGCATGCTGCAATCCATGGGGTTGCAGAGTCAGACATGACTGAGCAACTGAACTGAATAGTAGTACAAGATCTATGATCAAGTTAAAATTCAAAGTACAATTATTTCCAAATATACTTGTGTCCTCCCCTGCCCATTTTTTGTTGATTGAGTGTCAAATCCATGTTTATTTCATCAGACACTACTCACACCCAGACTCAATATAAATGTTGGCTTCTCCATGAACTTTCCTGTATTCATTACTTCACTTCCAGGGCACATCTACATTTGTTATAATTTTGTCTATTTTTGCATTTCTCTGTGAATAAATGAAAGCTACTGTACTGTTTGCTTCAGATATATTTGCATTTTTAGGGACTTGACTTTCTAAAGATGGAATGACTTAATTTTAATGGTAAACTTTGTTATAGACACCAAAGAGGAATAGAGGTAAAAATCTGAGGTCTGTGTGACTGCTTAGCATCTTTCAGATGGCCGCACAAATTTAACTATACACATGACTTTCTCAAAAGTGGTCTACAAAATTGTATACTCATTTTTGGCAATTACAAACATTATGTAGTGCTGGAAANATACCAAAGAGGAATAGGGGTAAAAATCTGAAGTCTGTGTGACTGCTTAGCATCTTTCAGATGGCTGCACAAATTTAACTATACACATGACTTTCTCAAAAGTGGTCTACAAAATTGTATACTCATTTTTTGCAATTAGAAACATTATGTAGTGCTGGAAAAAAATCATTATACAGAAGCAAAGTTAGAGACCAATGATTGTGGGTACAGTCAATGTATGCATGGCTCTCTGGTTAGATTCTCGAATCACTTCTCTCGTTCCACATTCTGATTGTATGCTTCAATTAACCTTTATAAGGACATGACAAACCTGGAATTTTAATATCTGTCTATATGACTGCTATATTCTAGTTCTTACAGCACTCACAAGTACTTCCCTGCAATATATGGAGACAGTACTTCTTTGTTATTGTGAACTGTGCTGTATTAACATCGCCTCCTTTTTAAATTTTATTCCATAGCATCATTGCATTGGCTTTGCTCTTGCATGAAAATCTGAATATGCTTGTTGGTAGTTGGTGTTGATGAAGAAAGACATATTTAAGAATCATAAAATCAACCATCAGATTGACTTTAAAATGCTTTAGTCTTCTTTTACCCACAGGCACTTTTTTGAGACTAGATATGGGCAACTGAGCTCACATCTAATAAAAATAAAAAATCCTCAAATAAGATCACTTTTGTGTTCTCGCACAGAAAGTACTATGCAATATTTTTCGGAGGTGAGTCAAAAAGAAATGACTCTGTACAAATGTAACAGAGAAACTATGTAGTCAGAAATCTAAGTATGAAACATAAAACTCTGTTTCCTTAATAGAATCTAATTCACTTTTTGGAGTCTCATGTCTGCTTGATAGAGGAAAAGTTAATGTTGCTATCTTACGATATTCTAGTCACCCTTACTTTAAAATGGTTTCAATCAGGTAAATATTCAGTCAACTTCAGGCATCTTTATCTCACTCAATATTGACAGATACCCCCTGAGATTTCTTGGCTTCTCGAGGATCCTTCACTCCCTAACGTGTTTGTTAGACAGCCAAGAGGCCAGTGAGCCTAATCCTGTCTCTCAGAGGGCGCTCACTGAGTCTCTGTGGCACACACCTCTCAGCTCTGATCCAGTGATGCTCATATTTTCCTGCTTCTCTTCAGCAGTTTCCACCCAGGCAGTGCTAGTGACAAGTGCTTTGCAGGGTCATGGAGGAGATCTCTTTGTCCCCTAATAAGATTCTCAGATCAGTTTGAGGTGATGCATAGGAGGGCAGTTTACTCTCAACCCATGAAACTCAGTGATTTTCACAACATCCCAGAAATCCAGACTTGTGTTTTCCTTTCTTTCACATTGTTTCCTTTCTCTCCTTGGCTGTCTCTTTCGCTCTGAAAATGTGAGGCATATTCTCTAGTATCTATAGCTCAGCCTACTCAGCAAGAGGGCTTTAATTCTTTATGCTGAGAATCACATTCTAATGGAAAAGCAAGAGTTTCCCCAGAGCCTCCTCCAACACTGAGTGAGTAAAGGAGATACAGCCTTNCATATTCTCTAGTATCTATAGCTCAGCCTACTCAGCAAGAGGGCTTTAATTCTTTATGCTGAGAATCACATTCTAATGGAAAAGCAAGAGTTTCCCCAGAGCCTCCTCCAACACTGAGTGAGTAAAGGAGATACAGCCTTCAGAAACACAGTTCGCTAAACTTTCTTCTTCAGGATCAAAAGGTCTTTGATCTCTGGCCTGTTATCTACATTCTTTCCAACTCTGCATGAAATAAGTGTGTCTGACACTTGGGATTTGATGTCTTTGTCCTCAGCTGTAAGCTACCTGCCCCTTGTGTGTGTGTGTGTGTGTGTGTGTTTGTGCTCAGTTGTGTTCAATTCCTATTGACACTATGAACTGTAGCCCGCCAGGCTCCTCTGTCCATGGGATTGTCTAGGCAAGAATACTGGAGTATGTTGCAATTTCCTTCTTCTCCGGGGTATCTTCCCAGCCCAGGGATCAAACCTGTATCTCTTGAATGTTTCCTACATTGGCAGATGGATTCTTTTATCACTAGAACTACCTGGATATTCCACTCAACCCTTTTAAGCTTGGGACAAATGACAAGAAAAGCCAAGCAAAAACTCTGGAAGAAAGAGAACCTCCCTTTAGATCCTCAGATCAAAATTTCATCTCATATGAATAAAATGGCTTTGATTGTTATATGAAAGTGCAATTCTCTCTCCTGTGATGTGTGATTGATTAGTAATGTTTGCTGGGAGAAATACCAATAACTTCAGATATGCAGATGATACCACCCTTACGGCAGAATGTGAAGAGAAACTAAAAAGCCTCTTGATGAAAGTGAAAGAAGAGAGTGAAAAAGTTGGCTTAAAGCTCAACATTCAGAAAATGAAGATCATGGCATCTGGTCCCATCACTTCATGGGAAATAGGGAAACAGAGAAAACAGTGTCAGACTTTATTTTGGGGGGCTCCAAAATCACTGCGGATGGTGATTGTATCCATGAATTTAAAAGACTCTTGGAAGGAAAGTTTTGACCAAACTAGATAGCAAATTAATAAGCAGAGATATTACATTGCCAACAAAGGTCCGTCTAGTCAAGGCTATGGTTTTTCCAGTGGTCATGTATGAATGGGAGAGTTGGACTGTGAAGAAAGCTGAGCACCAAAGAATTGATGCTTTTGAACTGTGGTGTTGGAGAAGACTCTTGAGAGTCCTTTGGACTGCAAGGAGATTCAACTAGTCCAGTCTAAAGTATACCAGTCCTGGGTATTCATTGGAAGGACTGATAGTGAGGCTGAAACTCCAATACTTTGGCCACCTCATGCGGAGAGCTGACTCATTGGAAAAGATCCTGATGCTGGGAGGGATTGGGGGCAGTAGGAGAAGGGGACGACAGAGGATGAGATGGCTGGATGGCATAACTGACTCGATGCACATGAGTTTGGGTGAAATCCGGGGGTTGGTGATGGACAGGGAGGCCTGGCATGCTGTGGTTCATGGGGTTGCAAAGAGAGCAACTGAACTGAACTGAACTGAACTTCTCAAGTATCCTTCATTTCAAGTCTAGGCTGTTCCTCTCTGCTCCTCTCCATCTCCCTTTCACTTCTTTTTCTCTCTCCTCCTCTCACTAATGTTTCTTTCCTTTCCATCTTTTTCTTTGGATGTTTTTTTGAGAGAATCATATCTATGGGCTCCAAAACATATTAAGGAAGCAAAGACAATATAGAAGATGATTGAACTCAAAACCATTAATGGTGACTTATTAAAGACCCAATGATTACTGACTTATAATCAAGAAACAAAATTCTTAACCTTCTTCCCCGCTGCCCCAAAATGGCTAAATTAAAAAAAAAAAANTGTGTGATTGATTAGTAATGTTTGCTGGGAGAAATACCAATAACTTCAGATATGCAGATGATACCACCCTTATAAAGGCAGAATGTGAAGAGAAAATAAAAAGCCTCTTGATGAAAGTGAAAGAAGAGAGTGAAAAAGTTGGCTTAAAGCTCAACATTCAGAAAATGAAGATCATGGCATCTGGTCCCATCACTTCATGGGAAATAGATAGGGAAACAGAGAAAACAGTGTCAGACTTTATTTTGGGGGGCTTCAAAATCACTGCGGATGGTGATTGTATTAAAAAGACTCTTGGAAGAAAAGTTTTGACCAAACTAGATAGCAAATTAATAAGCAGAGATATTACATTGCCAACAAAGGTCCGTCTAGTCAAGGCTATGGTTTTTCCAGTGGTCATGTATGAATGGGAGAGTTGGACTGTGAAGAAAGCTGAGCACCAAAGAATTGATGCTTTTGAACTGTGGTGTTGGAGAAGACTCTTGAGAGTCCTTTGGACTGCAAGGAGATTCAACTAGTCCAGTCTAAAGTATACCAGTCCTGGGTATTCATTGGAAGGACTGATAGTGGGGCTGAAACTCCAATACTTTGGCCACCTCATGCGGAGAGCTGACTCATTGGAAAAGACCCTGATGCTGGGAGGGATTAGGGGCAGGAGGAGAAGGGGACGACAGAGGATGAGATGGCTGGATGGCATAACTGACTCGATGCACATGAGTTTGGGTGAAATCCGGGAGTTGGTGATGGACAGGGAGGCCTGGCATGCTGCGGTTCATGGGGTTGCAAAGAGAGCAACTGAACTGAACCGAACCGACCTTCTCAAGTATCCTTCATTTCAAGTCTAGGCTGTTCCTCTCTGCTCCTCTCCATCTCCCTTTCACTTCTTTTTCTCTCTCCTCCTCTCACTAATGTTTCTTTCCTTTCCATCTTTTTCTTTGGATGTTTTATTGAGAGAATCATATCTATGGGCTCCAAAACATGTTAAGGAAGCAAAGACAATATAGAAGATGACTGAACTCAAAACCATTAATGGTGACTTATTAAAGACCCAATGATTACTGACTTATAATCAAGAAACAAAATTCTTAACCTTCTTCCCCGCTGCCCCAAAATGGCTAAATTAAAAAAAAAAAATCCTTGTTTCCACAAATTTACCCAAAGTCTATTCTTTCACTCATCTGTTATCAAGGCTTATTTGAAGTATATTCCTCCAAAATTCATTTTATTCCAGCCTAAAGATGATGTGAATAATGAGGATTCTCTGTGGTTGTAGGTTTTAACTGTGAAGAAGCAAGTTCCCATGGCAGACTCCATTTTATGCAGGAAAACAGGGCATGGCTGGAATATGGAGCCCACTTTCCTACTGCAAACATAGAAGAATGTGGGGATATGGTGCTGTATTTTACACCACTAAACAGAAACCATTAATTTCAGCTGATTCACATGAACAGACTGAATATCTATAAAACACAAAATTATTCATAATGATATTAATTGGTGTTATAATTGTGGGTTGTTATAACTATTGGAATCCACAATAGAAGAGAAAAAACTAAAATTGAATTTGCCAATGATCCCAGAAAATAGATAGAAATACAAGCTATACCATCATATATAATTTCACATGAAAAAATCCATGCTTTGTTGAACAGATGTGAGGGGAGACTTGGCTTTGACTTTGCAAAACACCCTTAAGTCTCCTTTTCAAATCAGTTAATGAGTTAATTTGTGGCTGTGCTGAGTCTCTGTTGCTCTGCGTGGGGTCTCTCCAGCTGTGGGGGGCGGGGATTACTCTGGTTCCACAGGCTTCTCACTGCAGTGGCTTCTCATTGAAGAACATAGGCTCTAGAGAGTGGGTTTGGGTAGTTGTGGGGCACAGGCTTACTTGTTCCGCAGCGTGTGGGCTCTTTCTGGACCAGGGATCGAACCAGTGTCCCCTGCATTAGCAGGTGGGTTCTTAACCACTGAAACCCCAGAGAAACACATCCTTAGGTGTTGAGGCTTTAGTTTCTTCCTCCTTGGTGGGTATATTAACAGCATCACAGTCAGATTCCAGCTGCCTCTATGAAGTGCTAAGCCTGCACAAATATGCTCTAGTACCTTTCAACTCTTTTAAACAAGAAACTGTTGTAAAAATATTACAAGATTTTGCTATTATAAGTTACTAATTAGAAATGCTGGAACTGAGACCAAAGCAGAAAATAACTCTTCAAAGAAGGCAATGAATTGACAAAAAGAAGTTTGACAGAGCAATTCTAACTGCTCTGTTTTGGTTTTCATAGGGATACTTTGAAACCACAATCTTTATGATGAAGTGTTATGCTGACTACCAAAAGTAAATAGAAAAATTGAAACAATTTGCAAGACATTTGCTGCTGACTGACATTTTGTAACACTGCCTGCCAAAACATGAAAGTAAACCTTTGTTTTAATTAATACAGAATCTAGGTGGAATATTCTTTGGTGCAACAGGAGTCTAGTTTTAATGGAATAGGTCAAAAAGAAAAGTAAGCGGAAATGATATGACAGGTGATTTTTGTCTGGATTCCATTTCAGATGTGAACAAGTACTTAGAAGTAATTCCTGTAGTGAATGAAAGGACCATGCACTTAAAAAACAAGCCAATCATGGAGAAAATTAATGTGTTTTAAGATGTGCTACAATCACTGAGATAACGTATGTTAAATCCTTAAATTTCACTGGAATAGAGCTTAGCTGTGTAACCTGTGGTGTATTATACTAATATTAGATAAGCCCTTGGACTATAGACTTAAAACTTAGGTGAAATGATGCTATTTGTGAGTGCAATTTTAAGACTGATTTTTTTTCTTTGGTCTTTAATTTGGGTGCTTCATTTATAATTCATGTGAATGGCATAGCGTTTGCCTTTAAGAGACAATATTATACATTTTTAAATGTGATTCCATTCTGTTTCCTGAGAATATACTTGGCATTAAATGGTGCACAAGCTATTTTTCTCCCAAGAAGTGTTTTGCTTGTTTCATGTGCTTGAAATTCAGTAGAGTACACAGATAGTAAGAGAATTTTTTCCAACTCAGTTTAAAGAAAATATCATAGCTAACTAAATGCATTCTCACACTTTGGCTTTTTAATATAAATTACATCAAATGAGAAATCTTTTTCTCAAAATCCAGCAGATAATGCAGCAATAGATTTAGTTCTTTTGCGTTTGTGTATTTATCTCCATTTTTTTCTCTAAATCATATAGTAAGCAACCGCTGTTGTAACACTTTTTGCTATAATTATTTGCAAGCACTGGAAACTCCACAGAATGTATAAACATATCTAAGAACTCATTTTTCTTTCCTGAGATACACAGTCCTGGAACTCAGTATCTTAATTCACTTGAACATTTATTATAGAGTATTTTATGGGAATGCTTATATGGCTAAGCTTATGGAAAGTAAGTCAATTAAAGCCATTAGAGCAACATGCTAATGCAGTGGCCTCCTTCAGGCATCTGCATCTTGCTGGGATGAACATTCTACAGCTAAAAGTCAGCATGCTGTAAAATGAACTTGCTACTCTCCAAATATGTTATATTAATTTAAAAAAAGAAATCAAATCCTCAAAGTTTAAGAGAGTAGATCAGTTCAAATCTGAGTTGAATTTGTGAATTTTACAACTTCAGGAAAAATGAAAATCTGTTACTAATTTTTGACTCTTTTGGGACCCCATGGACTATAGCCCACCAGGCTCCTCTGTCCATGGGATTTGCCAGGCAAGAATACTGGAGTGAACTGCCATTTCCTTCTCCAGGGGATCTTCCCTACACAAGGATCAAACTGGTATCTCCTACATATGAGGTGGATTTTTTACCACTCAGCCGCCTGGTAACTACCTAAAATTTTTGGAACTACTAAAACTCCTTCCCTATGGTAAAGATATGTCATATTAAATAAATTTCAGAGCTACAAAAAACTAATGATATCAGCTGTTTCCTCTAATCTCTGGATCATGTTTATTCTTAGAAAAATAACTGTTTTAATAACTACTCACCTCCCTTCTCCCCCAAAAGACAGGAGCTAATAGCTAGAAAATAGTCTTAAGAGCTTTAGTGAGGATTGCAAATGCACTGAGCCTTGAATACTGCACATCAGAAGGATGGTGAGTTGCAGAGGTATCTGTAGCAGGTACAGCATGACTTAACAAAGGCACACAAATTACAGATCACTATTGATCTGTTTCTTTTGAAGTCATATTGAATTTTAGGTAGTTCCAATATCTGCAACTTTCAACTTATGAAAGTTTCTGTTTGATCAAATTACGTTTGTGGCCAAAATATATAGAAAACTTAAAATGGAACAAGTGGTACTGAATTAAACAAATACTATTGGAAATATTCTGAAAAATAAACTATGGGGAAAAATGCTTACAAAGAATAAGTCTTGAATTTTTGTCTGCCTATATTTTGATATTTTCAGACAGGTACTTAGTGGTGTTTCATAAAGCTAACATAGACATATTTCATGTAGCATATGTCACTGAAGTTAGAGTAGATTCTAGATATTGTAATGCCATTCTGTCTACTAAGAGCATATCATTCCTCATAAATAGAAAACTTGCAGCTAAAATCTAGGTACCAGTCAGTAATAAACATTAGCTTGCTGCTGCTGCTGCTAAGTCACTTCAGTCATGTCCGATTCTGTGTGACCCCATAGACGGCAGCCCACAACGCTCCCCCATCCCTGGGATGCTCCAGGCAAGAACACTGGAGTGGGTTGTCATTTCCTTCTCCAATGCATGAAACTGAAAAGTGAAAGTGAAGCCGCTCAGTAGTGTCTGACTCTTAGTGACCCCATGGACTGCAGCCCACCAGGCTCCTCCATCCATGGGATTTTCCAGGCAAGAGTACTGGAGTGGGGTGCCATTGCCTTCTCTGAAACATTAGCTTAGTAACTCCAAATGAGAATTTACTATCTCTATAAAAATAACATTATATATGGTTTAAGTGGTTGTTTGTATTAATTATCAGAGTTTTGCAACAGAGCTTTGTTGCAAAAGTAATCATCTTGGGTAGGGCAATTATTAATAAATAATCAAAAGACAAATTTTTTTTGAGGATTCTCACTGTGTTTTAGTAGACTTGGATAATACATTTTTGAATGAAAGTTTAGTTTGTTTATTATTTTACAGGTTTCGTCATAGTTTGTCTCATGAGACAGTATTGACATATCATAAAGCTCATGTTCTAAGAATACACTTTAGGAAGTGCAGGCCCAGTCACACAAAAGTTTGGGCTAAGGCTAATATTTAAGAATGGTGATACAGAAAAGATTGAGGATCAAATGTATTTTTTCTTTAAAGTTGTCAAATCTGGGAAATCCAAGCGTAGCCAAAATGAAAATCTGGATGTCTAGAATTTGAATAATCCTCTGGTTTGTCTTTTTTATGTGGATAAAAATAGAATATATGCTGAGCTACCCTGTTGCTATTTTTTTTCTTTCTTCTTCCCTTTCTCCCTCTCTTCCTGTATCTTTCATTCTTTTTCTTCGCAAAATTTCATTGAAGATTGCTTAGAAAAAACAAAAAGAGATATCACTTCTTCTCAAAGTTCTGACAGTAATTTGATCTCTGAGTGACCTTTGTCAAGTCTTTTCACCTCTTTGCACCTATTGAAGGCATAAAATTGATTTTTTGAGAGGCCTATCATAAACCCCTGGAGAAGGCAATGGCACCTCACTCCAGTACTCTTGTCTGGAAAATCCTATGGACGGAGGAGCCTGGTAGGCTGTAGTCCATGGGATCCCTAAGAGTCGGACATGACTAGGTGACCTCACTTTCGCTTTTCAGTTTCATGCATTGGAGAAGGAAATGGCAACCCACTCCAGTGTTCTTGCCTGGAGAATCCCAGGGACGGGGGAGCCTGGTGGGAGGCCATCTATGGGGTCGCACAGAGTTAGACACGACTGAAGCGACTTAGCAGCAGCAGCAGCATCATAAATTCCTGCTGGCTCAGATAGTATAGAATTCACCTGCAATTTAGGAGACCTGGGTTCGATCCGTGAGTTGGGAAGATCCTTGGGANTTAGACACGACTGAAGCGACTTAGCAGCAGCAGCAGCATCATAAATTCCTGCTGGCTCAGATAGTATAGAATTCACCTGCAATTTAGGAGACCTGGGTTCGATCCGTGAGTTGGGAAGATCCTTGGGAGGATGGCATGGCAACCCACTCCAGTTTTCTTGCCTAGATAATCCCCATGGACAGAGGAGCCTGGTGGGCTATAGTCCATGGTGTTGCAAAGAGTTGGACACAACTGAACGACCAAGCACAGCACAGCACATCATAGACTCAACATTCTGTAACACATAACACGGATGTTTTTCTCCTTTACCTTGCAGCCTGGTTATTATGAAAAGCACTAACCTTGACACTGACATTTCATCAGAGGTGCTTAGTGGGTAGGCAAGTAGGGTTGTGGATAAATAAGCAGGGTTGTCCATGAATGGCTTCAGAAGCACTTTATTTGTCCATGTGATGGATGAGACCAGGGTTGGGGTGGGAGGTCAAGGGTAGGAGTCTCCCTGCCCACTGCTAGAGAAGGTATAGCTGAGTCCAGTTGTAAGACTCTGACTTCCCCAAGTCTTAAGGTCTATGCACTGGATATTCTTAGTAGCACATTCAAAGATGTGATATCCTAGTTCAGGTTATTTGGTGTTCAAATGCATGTTGTTTTGTCTTGCTTCTTTCAAGCACTCTCTCAAGCCTGCCCTATAAGAATAAAAATGGGAAAAGTCACTGTGCTGGAGGACACGTCTTCAGTGTGTCCAGCCTCATGATGTTTTCAGTCATCCCATAGGTAAAGTACTTGAATCCACAGGGTCTAGAAGATAAGCGCCCTCACCTCTTGGAAGCCCTTCTTTCCAGAAATTCTAGTCTGTGATTATGAATTTTGCCTTGTTTCAGTTAAGCCCTTTAAGTGGCATTTTTATTATCTGAGCTTATGTTTAAATGTACTTATTTGATTTCTATCCAACACATTTGATCACAATTATTCCTAGAACTATATTATTTTTAAGTTAGAATATTTAACTTAGACTTAGTGAAAGATTATATATTTCTTCAGATTTGGTCCTAACATTAATAAGATTTCAAATGACAGGACATTTGATAGTTTTTACTTCCTCAATTAATGGAACAGCTTTCCATATTTCTCTACCTTTAAATGCTCCAACTATGTCATCTACTTTGTCTTTTCACTATCCTTAAATAGGTTTATTGATTTTTTTTACTCTTTTCAGACTAAGTCTTTGGTGATAAGAATAAACATTTAAAATAACTCTTNTAATAAACAGATCATGATCTGAGCCACAGTCAGCCCCTGGTCTTGTTTTTGTTGACTATATGGAGCTTCTTCATCTTTGGCTGCATAGACTATAATCAATCTGATTTTGGTGTTGACCATCTGGTGATGTCCATGTGTAGAGTCTTCTCTTGTGTTGTTGGAAGAGGGTGTTTGCTAGATGTCATTAATATCACTTGTGAGTCATGTGAAGAAGTCAAAATATCAAAATTAATGGGGTTTTTAAAGAAGTTGATTCAGATTCTCTTGGATTCCTTTGAGGGATTAAGACTTCAAAGGAGAAATTCCAGATGTGCTGGAAATAGCAAGATAACTAGCATTAGAAGTAGAGCCCGAAGATGTGACTGAACTGCTGCAACCTCTGATAAAATTTAATGGATGAGGAGATGCTTCTCATGGATGAGCAAAGAAAGTGGTTTCTAAATATTTAATCTAGTACTGGGAAGATTCTGCAAAGATCATTGAAATGACAACAAAAGATGTAAAATATTGCGTTAACTCAGTCAATAAAGACGTGATAGTTAAGAGAACTGACTCCAACTTTAAAAGAAGTTCTACCATGGGTAAAATGTCATCAAACAGCATTGTACACTCCAGAGAAATCTACTGTGAAAGGAAGAATCAATTAAGAGCATTTTTCTTCTAAAAGAAAATAGAATTGAGGGTCTGGACATTGGCAAACATGTTTCAATTCTCTATCTAATGTCTCACAAGTACTGAGGATTGGGCAATGGTTGTGAATAGACATTCTATATATGTGTCTATACCATATGCATACCCATTTTTATTTATGTAGATCTTATTTCCATAGTGATTCATATTTCTCATAGTATATATTATGTAACTACTGTCAATAGCAGTTTGATAACAGTTTTAACATTAATGCACAATAGTAGGGCATTGGAGGGAAGAACTGTTATATGAAATCTGAACATTAATGTTTGACAAAGAATAAATTTATATATGTACCACATCCTCCTTATTCATTCATCTGTCAATAGGCCGCCTCCATGTCCTGGCTATTGTGATATACTGTAGTGCTACAATGAAACTTGGGGTGCATGTGCCTTTTTGAATTACGGTTTTCTCAGGGTATATGCCCAGTGGTCAGATTGCTGGGTCATATGGTAGTTCTATTTGTCGTTTTCTTACAGTATGTAGAAAATGGTACAGGTGAACCTATCTTCAGGGCAGGGATAGAGACTCAGAGGAGAACAGACATGTAGACATGAGGGGTGGGACAACGTGGGCCAGGATGAATAGGGAGATTGGGATTGACATATATACACTACTATGTGTAAAATAGATAGTGACTGAGAAGTTGCTCTTTAGAAAAGGGACCTCAGTTAGGTGCTCTGTGGTGACCTAGAAAGGTGAAATGGAGCAGCAGTGGGAGGGAGGTCCAAAAGGGAGGAGATATATGTATACATAAAGCTGAGTCAGATTTCCTAGGTGGCTCTAGTGGTAAAGAGCCAACCTGCCAATGCAGGAGACATCAGAGATGCTGGTTCAATCCCTGGGTCAGAAAGATCCCCTGGAGCCTGGCAGGCTACAGTCCACGATTTAGTTGCTCAGTTGTGTCTGACTCTTGTGACCCTATGGGGTATAGCCCACTAGGCTCCTCTGTCCCTGGGATTCTCCAGACAAGAATACTAGACTGGGTTGCCATTTCCTTCTAGAATAGGATTGCACAGAGTCAGATACAACAGAGTGACTTAGCATGCACACATAGCTGAATCACTTAATTTTACTGAAGAAATTAAGGCAACATTGTTCTTTGTTTTGTATTTTATTTCAACATACTCAAACAAAAAAAATAATAATTTCAGAAGATAGTAAACGATAGGGTAGCCAAGTGTGCTATAGTCCAAAGGGCCACAAGGAGTCATCAGGACTTGGTGACTGAACAACAACAGCCAATAAAAAAGAAAAAATCAATAGCTATTAAATGATAGAAGGATACCTTTGAATATTTTCTGCAGATGAACTAGCAAATATCTGAACTAACATAGTTAATTTTGGTTATTGCTTAGGGTAACTTAATACCTGATTTCCCATGGTAAGTTCTATAAAATCCAACATTACCAACATGCTTCTATATATTTAGATATGCCATTTTCCTAATTATAAAAAAAAAACAAAACTGTGAGATCATCGATATATGCTTAGCTGTCAAAATTAGTTTCCCCATGATTCTCATTTACTTTATCATCAAATAAGTAAACATAAATGAAATTAGGACTTAAAAATTAGGTCAAAGTTAATTCCTTTCCCTGGCTTATAAAATCCACAAGCATTTCTATATTGTTTTCTAAAACATCTAGACAATAAATCATGCAGATATCTTTGAATTCTGCCATGATACCTAGCAACAATTTTGACAATCTTCAGGCTTTTTAAATTTCGTTTTCTTTTTTATTTCTCTCTATTTCTGAAAATATATTCTGTCTTTCTTTTATTTGTACTTGTGATTCCCTAATGCTAGGCATCATTTTTCTTCTCCTCTAGGTCATTTTTCTCAATATGAATTGTGAGTCGCTGTTTGTTGACTGGGTTCTAAGTTGTTCAGACATTAAGTCATGTCTGACTCTTTGTGATCTTATAGATTGTAGCACATCAGGCTTCCCTTTCCTTCATGAACTCCTGGAGTTTGCTCAAAGTCATGTTCATTGATTCAGTGATACCATCCAACCATCTCATCCTCTGTCATCTCCTTCTCCTCCTGCCTTCAATCTTTCCCAGCATCAGGGTTTTTCTAAAGAATCAGATCTTCCCATGAGGCGGCCAAAGTGTTGGAGCTTCAGCTTCAACATCATTCCTTCCAGTGAATATTCAGGACTGATTTCCTTTAGAATTGACTGGTTTGATCTCCCTGCTATCCAAGGAACTCTCAAGAGTCTTCTCCAACACCACAGTTCAAAAGCATCAATTTTTTGGCATTCACTTCTCTTTATGGTCCAATTATCACATCCATACATGACTACTGGAAAAACAATAGATTTGACTATACAGACATTTGTCAACAAAGGGGTATCTCTGATTTTTAGTAATACTCTGTATAGGTTTGTCATAGCTTTTCTTCCAAGGAGAAGGATCTTTTAAGTTCATGGTTGTTGAGTTGTACATTGAAAATAATGGAAGATGAATAGTCATGCAGGGTCAGCAGTCCTGACCCTTATCGAGACCAGGCATTCTCCCTGCATTCCTTCTGATATACAAAGATCTTGGGTGATTTACATCATCTTCTGGCCAGGGGGCCTGCTAACATCATATGACTCTTTCTGATAATGATTAGTCAGCCCGAAAACTCATTTTCTCCAAAGGTGATTTTTCTAAAGTCAGGCACCACCCTCTGAAAGCACTAGATAAAGTTGCATTCCTATAGGGTAAAGGTGAAGTGGGCTATAGCATGGGAGGAATTTATTAACTCAAGGTCTAATGTGGTTAAATCAAAAGACATTTTTCACAAGCTTTAGAGAAAGGTGGTCAGGGATAGCTGCCCTCCCGTTAACATCAGAGGTGTTGGTGAAAGGCATGAGGTAAAACAGACAGATTCTGGTTTTGGGCTAGATGCTCAAGAAGGTTCACGGGGGTCCCTTGAGGCCTGATCTCGCCTTTGCCCATCAGGTCTCTTCTTCATGACCTTTGCCATGGATGGGATCTCCCGTGCTGGTTCCCAGCAGAGAAGGATCTTTTAAGTTCATGGTTGCCATAACCACAGTGATTTTGGAGCCCCCCCCGCAAAATATAATTTACCACTGTTTACATTTTTTCCCATCTACTTGCCATGAAGTGATGGAACTGGATGCCTGACTTTAGGTTTTTGAATGTTGAGTTTTAAGCCAGCAAGTTACAAACATGCCCTCTGAACAATTTTTCTCTATTTTCCTTTTTCTGTAATTTATTAGCCTTATATAAATTCACTGGGATACTCAATTCAAAATTTCAGCCAAAGTAACTTCTTTGATCATGATGATCAGAGGAAATATAAATAATATACACAACAACCTACTTGATTACTCCATTTGAAATGTTATAGTTCCCCCAAACTGGCCTCGTCCAAAACTAACTGCATGATCTTCCAGACATATACCTCCATTATTTCTAGTGCTCCATATCTCACTTCACCAGATAGGAAACCAAGAACAGTGGTTGATATATCTGTCTTGCTTACTTGCCACAAGCAAGCACTCAATCACCAAGTCTTGCTAATTCCAAGTCCATAAGTATCTCTTGAATCTGTCCACTTGTTTCCTATTCCATAGATATGTCCTTGTCTAAGTCACATTCACCATTATAACTACATTTTAACTAGTCTTCTCATGGTCAGCAGAGCTCCAAAAAATCTCAGTGTCTAAAAACCGTATTCACTCATGCCTTGACAAGCAGCACTAGAGAGTTTCAGTCAACAGGGCATAATTTGAAATCAAGCTCTGCTACCCACATGTCTCATAATATTTAGCTAGTGACTTACTGGGCTTCCTGGGTAACTAAGCTGGTAAAGAATTGGCCTGCAATGCAGGAGACCCCAGTTCAATTCCTGAGTCCAGAAATTCCCCTGGAGAAGAAATAGGATACCCACTTCAGTATTCTTGGGCTTTCCCAGTGGCTCAGACAGTAAAGAATCCACCTGCAATGTGGGAGAACTGGGTTTGATCCCTGAGTTGGGAAGATCCCCTGGAGGAGGGCATGGCAACCCACTGGAATATTCTTGACTGGAGAACTCCCATGGACAGAGAAGCAGGAGCTGGAGACTGGCTAGCTACAGTCCATCAGGTCACAAAGAGTTGGGCACAACTAAACATATGCACAGTGACCTTACCTCTTTTCATCTCTAACAGTGAGATAAAAATAATTACTCTTTCACTGGATTGTTTTGAAAAGTGTGTCCCAATTTATACTAAGTGCTCAGTAAGTATCAGCTAATATTTTTATTGCATCCATGTGTTTTGATTGAATGCCTACTATTTAGAAGTATTGGACTAGTACCTGGAGCTGAGCAAGCAGTACAGAATGGCTCTTTCATGCTCAACAATGATTTGGGGCCCCTGGGAATTGCAGGACACTTACAGCCAGGCTGTAGATACTGATTCTCCTGGAAGGCCACCCTCGTTATAATTTTTTAGACTAGGCAATGCATGCCCATAGACTTTTCTTCAAAATTACTCTCTGTCACCCTGAGATGTGCATATCACCAGGGTGATTTCGAGCTATTTATAACCAGTTTTCAGAATTCTTGTGGTGTTAATGGTTATCTGACAGCTCTCACAAGCCACACCAATTGGGTTGCTCACACAGAAGGTACCAAGCTCTCCTTTGAGTGAGAGAAATACAC
This sequence comes from Raphicerus campestris, assembly GCA_006410735.1. Classification (NCBI taxonomy): domain Eukaryota; kingdom Metazoa; phylum Chordata; class Mammalia; order Artiodactyla; family Bovidae; genus Raphicerus; species Raphicerus campestris. The sequence continues at coordinate 546,449 of SJYW01028804.1, read as the reverse complement.
TGAGTGATGGTTAGCATTTGTTTGTTCAAGATTGATCTCGTCTGGTCAGCCTCCCAGACAAAGGAGTTGGCTTCTAATGAAGTCCTGGGCAAAACTGGCAGTGGCCCTGGATTTAACACTATTATTCTTGGCCACATCAAAGGATTCCAGGCCCTATAACACCAGAGAGAGACTCAGGTTCTCCCCATTATGAACACTGACAAAGCAAATGCTGTCATTAGCTTGCCAGTTCACATAACTTCACCCACAAAGACTGGTCCCTTCCTTCATGATACCAAAGGAAGTGTGGGTGCTAAACCCAACCACTAATACTGGGCTGCAAGTTAGTCAGAGCCAAGCTTCCAATATGTCACATTGCTTTTGTGTCACAATCCTGATTATAACAAAAAGAGCTTTATACTGTGCTGTGCCTGGTTGCTCACAGGTGTTTGACTCTTTGTAACCCCATGGACTATAGTCCAGGCTTGTCTGTCCACAAGGATCCTCCAGGCAAGAATACTGGAGTGAGTTTCTATGCCCTCCTCCAGAGGGTCTTCCCAATCTGGGGTCAAACTCAGGTCTCCTGCATTGCAGACTGATTCCTTACTGTCTGAGCTACCAGGGAAGACCAAGAATACTGGAGTGGGTAGCCTAATCTTTCTCCAGTAGATCTTTCTGACCCAGGAATTGAACTAGAGTCTCCTGCATTGTAGGTAGATTCTTTACTAGCTGAGCTACCAGGGAAGTCCCCAAAAGAGCTCTATACTTCCCTAATGGTGCAGCATTAACAGGCCTACAGCTCAAGAGCCAGCCACTACTTCTGACTCTGAAACAACTGTGCTGGATCTCTGAGCGTTGTTATAGAGTGAGCCATGGAGCCCACACACCTCGAGCTGTTGCTCTAAGCTCCCCTGTAAATGTTTCTCTAGCAGACATCAGGTGAGTCCTATTTCCTATTGCCCTGCTTGCACAACAGGCAAAGAAGGTATTTTAGATTCTGTTTTTCAGTAGTAAATTCACTCTGTACAGTTACAGAACGATATTCACCCATACATATTCCCTTTTTACATACAAGTAACTCCAGTACTCTTGAATATTTAAGTTGTTTATGTTTCTATGAAAAAAAAATATGTAAAAGAAATGCAAAGTAAAGCAAAATCAAGAAATAGTATTATTTTTTAACATCCTTAATTATAGTCTTGCTAAAAATTAGCAAGTTACTAGAAAGGTTATGTATACTCATGCATATTCTTATATCTTTAGGATCACTGATTTAGGATTAGTCTTTATGTGGTTGTACTTCCTCAATTACATCCTTATTTTGCTTCCACAAAGACACAGACTATTCCTTTACATAGGAGAGTGTTCTCAACTCTAATTGCACATTAGAATCAATTGGGAAGCTTTAAAAACCATGATGGCTACATCCTACTTTCAGAGATTCTGATGTAATTGGTCTAGCGTAGGACTAGGGCAATGGTACTTACTGTGTTGTTCCTTAGATGATTCTGTGGTGCAACAAGGGGGTGAGAACTGCTGACACAGAGTTTAGGACTTTGGGGATGTAACATGTGAACACTTAATAAGAATTTCCTATTATAGAGAATATTGGAAGCTTCTGATAGCCTTGTATATTATGGGTATGATATAGCCAGAAGAGGCTGTGGAGAAACTTCATTATTAAAACAAGAAAAATAATTTAATGCCCTCGGGACAAAACAGAATAGTGGCTTACAATGGAACCACATTTTAGATAATTGGCTGGAGGCAAGGAGGGTTAAAATGGGACATTGGGATTCATATATAAACACTACTCTATATAAGACAGATAACGAATAAGAACCTACTGTATAACACAGGGAGCTCTGCACAATACTGTATAATCGACCATATGGGGAAAGAATCTTAAAAGAAAAACAGTGAATATATGTATATGTATAAATGACTAACTTTGCTGTTTACTTGAAACTAACATAACATTATAAATCAATTATACTCCAAAAAATTTTTTTAAATAACTGGCTGGAGACTATATTATTAATTATGGCCACCTTAATTTCTGTGAATCATTATTCATGGCAAACTAGTTCTTAAGATCAAGGGATATCATTAGTACTCATGGCAGAAAAAATAAATATTTATCTAAATCTAAAAGCCAGAGGAAATTGACACAAGGCTATACTACCCAACAAAAAGCAGAAGTAGACAGAAAAAGCTTTCTAGCCTGTTTTAGATAAGCTCATTGATAGGGAAGTTCATTCAGTTTCAGATCTGAATTTTTTGAGGAGAGTGAATTTATTTTAATGTGACAGTTCTACTTTTAAATTGAAGTAAAAAAATGCACCTCTTTATGCCATGATCATTTGGCTATGGAGAGGCAGTGCTAAAACTTGATAAATTTTAGCTTTCAGATCTGAACATCTAACTTTGGCACAAAAAGCAGAATGTGAGCATGCAGTCCTGGCATTAGAGCAACAAAGCCGCAATTCTAGTGCCAACAGCAAGTGCGCATTTCAAGCCCTATCCTGGGAGCTGGCACAGGATTTCAGAAATTCATTGCCCTCCATCTGTGTATTGTCGTTCAACTCCCTAGTCAAGCAAGAGGTAGAGCTTCAATGACACAAATGATGTCCTATGTTCTCTTATAATTTATTACTCTGAATTTTCAGAACAAAGGTCATATTCAGTACAGACCTATAAGAGTTTGCTTTCTTTTACTTTCCCTTTTTCTCATTAAACTTGGCTTTTTCTTTTATCTTGGGACTCGGCTTTCACTAGAGTTGGAAATAAATCTTTTTTTTTTTTTTTTCCTTCTTCTTCTCAGCTTGCCCTTGACTGCTATGAAAACCAAAAAAAAAGCTATAGAAATCCTGGAAAATTGATTTTTTTTTTCCCACCCTTGGATGAAGCTAGAGTAGCCACTGAAGGTCTTTTAAACCCTAATGTAGGCTTAAATGGTTGACAAAAGGGAAATGTAGCCTCTATTGTATTGAATCTAAATGATTTTGGCCGTTATACACAAGGAAGAAGCTGAAATTTGTCTCTCAATGTCAGTATAATTATCCTAGTATAATTGCAACCAGAAAAAAGAAAGAAAAATTAAAAAGACATGAGATGTTATCTCAGTAGAAAAGAAAGGGGCTATTCAGCTGACTTCTAAACTAAATTTGTGCTCACTTTTCAGAAAATACCAGCTTTCAAAGTCAGGCACCAGCTTCTTCATTTGCTTCATTTACTGTGAAATGTAATGTTAATAAGTTAGCTTTTGTGATGGTCCATAGTGTGTTCCTATTCCTTGTTGAACAGGAGTTCGGTGTGGAAGAATTATTGAGAGACATGGGTAATCAAAGGAAATGCTTATTTCTCTTTGTCTTTCTGTGCCACAAATGAGTTACCAAAAGCTTCTGGTACTGTCTGCTTATCTGGTTGCTAATAAATCTTGTGGCCATCTGATTTGGAAATCACTTGATGTGAGAAGCAAGAAATAAACACATAGAGGAATTCATGAAAAAATAATTATTCTTTTAAGATTGAAATTGTAGGCATTATTATTGTATTTTATTTCTAAGATACAGAGGATTCAGAGTCCCTCAGTAAGTAAATAATGCTGTTTTAAAAAAAAAAAAGCATGGATTAAAATGTTACATCTAGACAAATTAGTGAATCATCACCATTGTACTTCACAAACATGATTCTAATGGATTTGTGTCTATTAACACAATAAACACCTTTTGTAAATGCTGTGCCATTGTTACTGTTATTTTAGAGCTTAGGGAACTGAAGTTCAGAGAATTGACTCTATTTATAGTTAGAACAGCTGGGATTTATGTCTACCATTTTGGGATTATCACCCATAGCCTCACTTCTCTGAGTATGAAGTAGTGATGGTGAAATAATAGAAATCACTCATTCTCTGATTTAGAAAATACCTACATTACTAGACAATATGCTAAGTGTTGAATGCAAAGTTTTGTAAAGTCATATGAAGTTTATGTGAAGTAAACCATTGTTATGCTAAATACAGAAGAATGACATAATCAACTATATTCTGAGAAGATCACACTTTCAATTTTGTGGAGAAAATTTCAGGAGGGCTGTGAGAGTAGAAATATCTAAGAACTGGAAGACCACGTGATCAGTCTATGCAGCAGATCATGCTGGTGTAGATGAAGGTGGAGAAAGTGGTGATCAGAGGGGGTTTGTACTTTGGAGAGTGGAGGCAAGGAAATATGCTGAGAAGTACAAAGGTGGTGGAAGGAGGACAAGCCTTGGTGAAGAAAACAGAATAAACAATAATGACTGGGGAAACTTCCTTGGTGGTCAGTGGTTTAGAACCTGCCTTCCAAAGCAGGGGTCTTGAATTAGATCCCTGGCCTGAGAATTAAGATCCTACATGATGCAGAAAACTAAGCCAGTTTGCCACAATGAAGGAAGCCTGAATGCTGCAATGAAGATCTAGCACAGTCTAAATAATAATAATAACAACAGACCTTGCTTGAACAATTGTGAATAACTCATGGTGTAAGTGATAGTGGTAGATTATGGATCAGCAATTCTCTTTTGCACCAGATGGATATGTTTGAGACATCTTTCTAAGTAGAGATGTCAATTAGACATCTGTTAAGTGAACAAGGACACCGAAAAAAAAGTAAGTCCCAGATACATATTTGCTGATCTCCAGGATATGGAAAAATGACAGGGAAGCTCTGAATTTGGCAAGATGGAAAATGACAACAGTATTTTTTAATAAGTGGTAGTGAAGAAGCCTGATCAGAGTGGCACAATTTATGACACAGATCAAATGCATGGAGACTATGACAGTTCTTTCTACAAATGTGCTTGTAATGGGGAACAAAGAAAACATGACTAGGAAATGTGCTTGTTATAAGATGGATGCTCACAAGCCCATGAAAAGAAGATTCAGTAGATTGTGAGAAAGTCTTAGGAAACAGAAGACTCCTGAAAGAGAGGAACTGGAGAACAAGAGTGGTGATGGGATTAAGAGGACTAAGTTCACACGTGGTATTTGACAGGAGAAAGGATTTCTCCTCCAGGGTAAGAAAAGAACAACAGGGGAAGAGGTGCTTATGTGTACTCTGAAACCTTGGTGACAAAAATATGAGAGTGGCTTCTATTTCTTCAATAGATGGTATTTAATATTCAGCATTCAGTGAGCCCTGCAATATGCCAGGTGTGTTTTAAAGCACTTTGCATGGGATTTAAATGAGGCATTAAATGAGGAAAGTGATATTGATAATAGGGAGGAAACAGGCATGAAGAAGATAATTTTTGTGAGATCGCAGGATTGGATGCCAGCTGAAAGTGTCTAACTTGAGTCAATGCTCTTACTCATTAGGCTAAATAACCTCTTGAAATAAAGCTCTTAACCTCCTGAAACAAAGTGGGGAGAGCAAAGATTTGGATTTTGTAAGAAATATGAGGAGATTTAAGAATAAATGAATTGTTTTTTTAAATGAAATGATCATGTGTATAAAAAATCTGACCTTCTTGAAAAGAACAGTAATTTCAATTGAAAGCAGTTAACAATTAACTTTAGAGATATGAGTTTAATCCCTGGGTCTGGAAGATCCCTTGGAGAAGGGAATGGCAATTTTTTCTCACCTGTAACCTCCATGAGGTTGCAAAGAGTTGGACAGTACTGAGCAACTGAGCAAACACACAACAATTAACTTAGTTGTGGGGAGATTACACACATATACAAATACACATGTATATACATCTGTTCTTTCCATATGGAAATACCATTTGCAAGCATAATAAAAAAAGTAGATTCCCATCAATTTTATGATACATACTGAGAAATTATATAGGCTTCTGTTATTCTTCTCTATTTTTCTCAAATTTTAGTATTATCTGGCAGTGTTTAGCAAGCAACTAATTTTGATTTTGTTCATTTTTGTTCTTGTTTCACCCTGGGGTAATTTGTCTGAAATTAAATCTGGACTCTATCACCTAGATATTTCCATATCTAAGAGACTTTAGGCAAGATAATTTATATTTTAAGCTTCTTTCCTCAAAGTGGGAGAATAAGAGAACTTCATCACTGGGCCACTGTGAGAATTAAACAGCAGATACTAAAGACAGGTGTAAATGCCTGTATTCCTGTTGATCATGTTGTTATAATTAGACTATTTTTGTTTCTGCATTCATTTTTGTCATTCTTCAATCTGTTTTTCTAAAATCAGTCAAAGTGATAATTTAGAAATTCACATGGACTGACTATATCTCTCCTGTACTCAAGATAATTTAGTGGCTACTCATTGTCGTCAAGAATCTAAAATACACATTACTTGTAAGACCCTATGCATAGTCCAGGCTTACCTCGCAGGCCCTGACTCTGTCCTCTCATTTAACATGGCATCTTTCTTTAACTCCTTAGATGTGCCATGCTCCTTTGCACCCTAACCCTAAGGACTTTTCATGTACTCTCCCACAGTTTGAATTGTCTATAAATCTCTGGACCCATCTGTCACTCATATCACTGTACAAAATGTTTTAATACTATTTTTGTATACTTTATATCTGGCTTAAACAACCATTCTTCTGCATCTAGAGTAGACTATATTTCACCTGGTCTATGAATTTTAAGATCATATAACAATTCTCAGCACCTTTCACATTTGTACTCAAGGAATTAAATGTATACTTGATTCTCCAATCTCATTCTCCTTAGGCAAAAAAAAAAAAAAAATGCAGAATCCATCAGAACATTGTCTTATGTGGCTGTCTTTTGCATGTAGTGGGTGTTTGATAAATTATTATCAAATAATAATTTGATAATTATGGACATTTAGGGCTAGTCTACTCAATATCTGATTGAATGTTTCATTGGTAGTATTACTGAAGATCTGTCTTATCTATTTAAAATCATTTAAGTATCCCTAAATACAGTAACCACAAAGGAAATCAACCTTGAACATTTATTGGAATGATTGATGCTGAAGCTGAAGCTCCAATACGTTGGCCATCTGATGTGAAAACTCAACTCACTGGAAAAGACCCTGATGATGGGAAAGACTGAAG
>SJYW01028804.1:504862-526281 GCA_006410735.1 Raphicerus campestris | reverse complement strand
AAAAAAAAAAAAAAAAAAAAAATTGCAGAATCCATCAGAACATTGTCTTATGTGGCTGTCTTTTGCATGTAGTGGGTGTTTGATAAATTTCTCATAGTGAATGATGAATAATTATGGACATTTAGGGCTAGTCTACTCAATATCTGATTGAATGTTTCATTGGTAGTATTACTGAAGATCTGTCTTATCTATTTAAAATCATTTAAGTATCCCTAAATACAGTAACCACAAAGGAAATCAACCTTGAACATTTATTGGAATGATTGATGCTGAAGCTGAAGCTCCAATAGGTTGGCCATCTTATGTGAAAACTCAACTCATTGGAAAAGACCCTGATGATGGGAAAGACTGAAGGTGGGAGGAGAAAGGGACAACAGGATGAGATGGTTGGATGGCATCACCAACTCGATGGACATGAGTTTGAGCAAGCACTGGGAGTTGGTGATGGACAGAAGAAGCTTGGTATGCTGCAGTCCATGGGATTGCAAAACGTTAGACACAACTAAGAGATTGAACTGAAAAGAACATAAACCAGGCTTTTCAGAACCAAAAACCACTAACCAAGATGATGTTAAACTGAAGAAATCAATCTCCATGGAAAGAGGGAACCAGACAAAAAATTGCCTTCTACCTTTTGAATATTCATTCATTAATAATATTAATAATAGTCACAATAATAATAATAACACCATGTATGAATGCTAAGTAACTTCAGTCTTTCTTTTTGCAACCCTATGGACCTTGGCCTGCCACGCTTTTCTGTCCATGGGATTCCCAGAAAAGAATACTGGAGTGGGTTGCCATGCTCTCCTCCAGGGTATCTTCCATACCCAGGATAGAAGCTGTGTCTCCTGGGACTCCTGCATTGGAGATTCTTTACGATTGACCCACTAGGGAAGCCCAGTAACAATGTCAATTAACATAAAAATGCATCCAAAGCAAAAAGTGATGACAATGTGTTAATCTGAGATAAGAAACAAATTCATTTTATACATAGATGCTTTTATTTCATTAAATGACCTAAAATGGAGTGAATTCAGTAAGCAACATTAACTCTGCCATACACTTCTTAAGCTCAGAATAATTTAGAATTGCTTTTTTAGTATTAGCATGGAATACTAAACAGGAGCAATGTGACTAGTGTAACTGGAGAACTGAATTTTTTTATTTTGCTTAATTAAATTAATTCAAATGTAAGCGACTACATGAGGCCAGTGGCTACCATATTGAACAATGAAGGTCAAATCTCTCATTAAAGTACGTAGATAGCAGTCACATCATTACCCTCTTGGTTAACTTTGTTTGTTTTGGGGTATACCTAATTTGATTTACGTTCAGTTTAACTAAAAATAAGGACAATAAAAATTAACTACCTGTGATTTCCTAAAGTAGTATACATATTGCGTCTTTAAATGTTAGTTCACAACATTGTTGGTGTCATTGTGCTTAAATGTCAACCACATAGTAAAAGATACAAAGTCTGACTCTTTCTAAAGTGGTCAATTCCTTCTTTAGAGTAAAAGGATTTTTCTCTACAAAAAAGAAGCAACTATCTCTCATATTTCAATACTTTTCAATGTTTGTCTGCTAATAGAATTTTGACAGAATACAAAAAAAAACCCTGCAGAATTAAATATTAAATATTTATCTCCATCACTCATGATAATTCATGTACATGGACCTACAAATTATTTCCTTTTGCTCAAATATTTGTCCAAACTAAAAGATGAGTATAAATCTGATTTCAAGTAAAAATTGTGAGGATCTATTTCTTAGGTGTTTTAATTTCAAGAGATCACTCATGGTTAATTCTTTTCTTAGTATAGACAAATCTCCTCTATATGAGTTACTTATAGGCTGGCAAAGTTGACTTTTTACTTTGATGCTTGAAATTTTGTTACTGACATTTGAAAATATGAGAATATTAAGTCAATACCATCATCAAAACATTTGATAAGCATAGGAAGATAATAGTTACTACATATTGAATGACCTTGGAAATGCATTTGACACTAAAAATTAGCTGAGCCATCTAGCAGTGAGTACAAAAAAGGTCAAGCTTGAGTTGCTGCTGCTACTGCTAAGTTGCTTCAGTCGTGTCCGACTCTGTGCGGCTTCATAGACGGCAGCCTGCCAGGCTCCACTATCCCTGGGATTCTCCAGGCAAGAACACTGGAGTGGGTTGCCATTTCCTTCTCCAATGCATGAAAGTGAAAAGTGAAAGTGAAGTCGCTCAGTTGTGTCCGACTCTTAGCGACCCCATGGACTGCAGCCTACCGGGCTCCTCCATCCATGGGATTTTCCAAGCAAGAGTACTGGAGTGGGTTGCCATTGCCTTCTCCACAAGCTTGAGTTACCACAGCAAAAGTCACAATGTAAATAATCCTGTATCATTTCCATATTTTCTAATATCAGTTCATTTCAGTTCAGTTGCTCAGTCGTGTCAGACTCTTTGCAACCCCATGGACTTCAGCACGCCAGGCCTCCATGTCCATCACCAACTCCTGGAATTTATTCAAACTCATGTCCATTGAGTCGGTGATACCATCCAACCATCTCATCCTCTGTCATCCCCTTCTCCTCTCGCCCTTAATCTTTACCAGCTTCCGTGTCTTTTCAAATAAGTCAGCTCTTTGCATCAGGTGGCCAAAGTATTGGACTTATAAGTATTGGACTTATAAGTATTGGAGCCAAAGTATTTTCTAATATAGAGGTAGATAACTAAAATTAAAATTGAAAAAGGATTCAGACTTTGTAAGTTTTTTTCTGAATATTTCTAATGAAAAACATAGTTATTGATAAGAACGTAATGACTCAAAGGAATCACAAATTACCACCTTCCAATATATTAACTTCTCAGTTATGAATTTACTTCTTTAAACTTATTTTTCGGAGAAGGCAATGGCACCTCACTCCAGTACTCTTGTCTGGAAAACCCCATGGATGGAGGAGCCTGGTAGGGTACAGTCCATGGGGTTGCTAAGAGTCAGACACGACTAAGTGACTTCACTTTCACTTTTCACTTTCATGCATTGGAGAAGGAAATGGCAACCCACTCCAGTATTCTTGCCTGGAGAATCCCAGGGACAGGGGAGCCTGGTGGGCTGCCATCTATGGGGTCGCACAGAGTCGGACACAACCAAAGCGACTTAGCAGCAGCAGCAGCAAACTTATTTTTAGGTTGGCACTCGCTATTCCTTATGCCTTAAGACACTGATATTGCGATAACTTTTGTCTGAGATCACAGATTTTTTTTTTTCCTCCTGAAGAAATTCAAGGCACTTCTCAGTTAAACTGTTGAGAGGTAAACCTCCTTTCCTTGAGAGCACAGTCTCCAAGGAGGAGGGTGGAGGCAGTCCTGTGAGGTCCAAGTTCAGTTCTAGGTAGATGTTATATTATTTAACATATATTACCTTCTTTATCTTTTGTCAAAGCAATCTCCTCAGTTTTACGACATTATATAAATTTTACAAATGAGAAAAAAATATTTACAATATTCAATTAACTTTTGCAAAGCCTTTAAAAATACTAGGAATTAAATCCGAATGTGTAATTCCAAAAACTCTTCGACATTAATCATACCAAAACCCATATGCTATAGAGTTTGACACTGAAGTCCCCACTGCAGTTGAACTGAACTGAAATCCTACAATAATCATGGAGAATTAGACTTTATCCTGCAGCTGGGGGTAGGTAACACTCTACTCTCAGTACCTGGCTGTCTTATTGAGCCTGAAGCTGGCTGAGTAAAAATTCAACTAAGGGGTTAAGGTAATACATGAACAATCAAAAGAAAAGTTGTCTCAACTTAATTATTTTACAACATACAGAAATGTCAATCTTAGAATATTCTAGGAAAGACCATGAATACTCAACTTGGCTGAGTGTAAACCATATTCACTTAGGCAAATGGGTATGTTGGTACATGCCATATTCCACATTTTCAAACATTAGATATAAATTGGTTATTATTAAATACTGTTAACTCTGGGGGCATCCCCACTGATTTAGTTTAAACAACTCAATGTTTACTTCCTAATTAAAACTAAAGAACTGCAAAATATAAATCGTCCCTCAAATGTAGAAGGAGAGAAACAGTAAGGTTTTTTTTATACTATATAGCTTTTTAAAAAATAATTATCATGTATGGTTTTCTCTTTAATACTGCTAGATCCCATAGTCATAGATATTTGTTACTCACTGTCTGACAGAAAATATGTTAGAGGTCCATATTGAGGCAATTTTAAGTAGAATCATCCCTAATAGTATAAATTTCAACTTTAGTTTCTGCTGAGCAGCTGTTATATCATCAGTATTAAAAATATGTATATGATCACCACCCAATATTATGAACACATCATAAAGGCTATCATACCATTCTCTTATTTAAGATAATGCTATACCTATAGCACTTAGACATTAAAATACACACAAACCCCAACAATATACTTATGACAAATATGAGTAAATATATTCAGTTTTTATTTAATTCAATATATTAATGACATAATACATGACATAAATAAAGATATATTTGGAGAGCTTATTTTAAGGTATCCCTAAAATTATTTATATGTATGCATATAGGATCTAAAGAACTGATTCAGTATATAGCCACTGAAAATTAGAGAATAAAAATGTAAAATGTGAATTATTGATAGCATTTGCAAATGACACATATGAAAAAAAATCAACACTAAATTATTCCTGACTATTGAAGAATTAGTATGAGAAAGGTAGAGAGAAAAAGAGGGAGGGAAACAGTCAGCCCCAGGTGATGACCCCAATCACTGAAGCAAAATTGGCCTCTTGGATGGATACTGAAAAAAACAGTCTAACATGATGGTGAGTGGAATCGCAAAATGTTCCAATATCTGAATTCTATAAAGTATCTCAAGTGTTCTATTGTTTCTTTCTTTGAAAGATGGACTGTGCCTTCTAATGATTGATGTCTAAAGACACAAAGTGAATATTTTTGCAAAATGAGGGAAGAAATAACACAAAGGAAACAGCTAAATCTAAAATGCAGCATCTCTTAAAAATAGCAGTCAGGGCTCCGGTGTTCACAGCCCATTTTCAGGCGCCATGAATTGGCCCCTGTAAATACTAAAGCCACAAAAGGAGAAAGTCAGTGGAGCAGTTTATTACCTTATTTTGGCATCAAATTCTTTTCTGAACTAATGCTCAGTACTTGCTCTGTGATGTTCATTCTTCTGCTCCTTTTTCGTAGAGAAACATTTCAGTTGCTTGGTTCTAGTTTTCTCTTGTAAATATCACTCTAAGTATGATAGAGATCATTTGGTATGTGACATTTGCCTTTAAACAAATCAGTATTCTCTTTTCCACTTGAAGGAACTTCTGTCATTCCATTCATTTTGTCTGTGTATAGGAACAATTAAGGTCTAAAATGTACATTGAAAGATTAAAGGTCACGGAACAAGTATACACTGGAAGATAAGTTGTCTGGATTTTGTTAAAATAATAAATGTGTGAGAAACTTGTTTCATTCTAGGAAAAAGGGAAATTATTCAAAAAAGAATATTGCACATATTCCTCCTTTTGAATATCCCCTCTGTGACCAGCCAAATCTCAAGTCTTCACTCTCTTGCAAACCTTAACACAAGGTTTTCTTGGTCAGTGAGCTTATGTCTGCAAATAGATTTTGTTTGTAATCATTTATAGTGATGGTCACACTGAATTTATTATTTTTTCTTTGTTCTATTACTGTATTCCAAATGGAATGTGGGATAAATTAAAGTTTGTTTAAAAAATACAAAATAAATAAATAAATAAATTTAAGCTGTGAAAACATACCAAATAAGAATTAGGGAAATTTTCAAAATATATATATATATATATATTTGTCAGTTTAATACCATTTGGATGGATGGGCTGAATTGTGGTATAAATTAATCTCTGAACTCATCTTTGCAACAGAGGTAAGTTCCAGGGTTTTGAAGTAAGGTGAATCTGGGTTCCAATTCATCTCTAAAAATCTAAAATTATGAGAGTTTAAGGGATTATTTAAACATACTCAACTTCATTGTTCCTCCTTTGTAATAAAAATAAACATTTCACTGGCTTGCTAATACATAATAAACTTACTTAAAAACAATTCTTATCATTGCTGTGAAGATTAAAAATGCTTATGCAAATACTATTTGCTCACTTTCTGGTACACAGTAAAATTTTAATACATGTCAATTCATGTTCTTAATTAAGAGTCCATGGGGTCACTAAGAGTTGGATACCACTGAGCGACTTCACTTTCACTTTTCACTTTCATGTATTGGAGAAGGAAATGGCAACCCACTCCAGTGTTACTGCCTGGAGAATCCCAGGGACGGGGGAACCTCATGGGCTGCCATCTATGGGGTCACACAGAGTCGGACACAACTGAAGTGACGTAGCAACAGCAGCAGCAGTACTTAATTTTATTTAATATTAGTAGTCTTTTTTTAGCCAGAGCATGATAACAACCTTGGAGAAACTGTAATAGATTAGTTATACATACACAATACAAAGTCACTAATTAGTTGAGAGGTTAAGGCATTATGTGTATATATATATATATATATATATATCCTCTTTCTTTTGTCTGTATGATATCATTTCTAGTTTTCCTCCCTACTTCTGAGTTTGGCACAAATCCATCAACTTTCGAAGACAAAAGTAATAAATTATTTCTAACAAAACTCAAAATGGAATAAAAAGACATAGTATTTTAGCTCAAAAAGGCATACGGACTATTCATGTTGTAATGTAAATAACTGATTCTGCACAGCTATTCTACACTAGCCAAGATAAATTCTCTATATTTGCTGGCTCAATGTACCTGTTAGGGGCTGCATCATATCCTTCCAAAATTCACATGTTGCAACTCTAATCATCACTAGTACCTTGGTGATTACTTGGATATAGGATAATTTTAAAGAGGCAGTTTTACAGTGAGGTCATGAGAATGGATCTAACCCAATCTGACCGGTGTTCTTATAAGAAGAGAAAATGTAGACACATAGAAAGACACCAGGGATACAGACATAGAGAGGAAAGAGCATTTGAGCAGAGTGAGAGGATGACTATCTACAAGCCAAAGAAAGTGACCTCGGGAGAAACCAAACCTATGGACACTTTGATTTTGTATTTCCACCCTACAGAAATATGAGAAAATAAATTTATGCTGTTTAAGCTACCCAGTCTATGGTGTTTTCTTATGACACAACTCATTCTAAGAACACCAACAGATCAGAAGAATAAAAAGGTGGAACCTGGTGGGCCTGAGACTATTCTTTTGGGAAGAATGAGGGATGTGTTGATATAGAGCTGGGATTGGAGAGTCTAAGGATGGAACTGTCATTAAATCAAAAAATTTAAATTGTCCTCCTCCTGCCTGCATGGTGCCCACAATTATCTTCTGTTTGTTATACCTTTCCCATGTTATCAATCATCTTCCAACATACTATACATTTATTTTCAACTTGATTATCTCCCCACTCTGAACAACAGGGAGGGTCTGGATTCTAGTTTGCTTTCTTGTCGAATTTCTTTTTCAATGATATGCATTCAGCTCCTAGAAAAGTGCCTGGCATTTAACAGAAGATAAAAATAATGATAATAATGAATAAATGAGTGATTCCATAGAGAACAGACAACTACATGGGTACCCATAAAAGTTAAAAAAAAAAAAAAAAAGGAATGAGTTGGAGAATTTGGAAGAGACCCCTTCCCTTCAACCAAAGTAGAATTAATATTGACTATAACAGGAAGTGAATTGTTCTGAAGCAAAAAAATTCTGCCAAATCTTTCTACTGATTAGTTAGCAGAAAGAAATTTTACCTTAACTCTTTATGATGTTCAAGACTTGTAGGGGAGTTTGTCTCAGAATAATTAAAAAGAGGATACAACACATAGAAAACGAAATCAATATTATATCTACTGAAACTTTTTACATATTAGTTTTGCAAACCTCNACTCTTTATGATGTTCAAGACTTATAGGGGAGTTTGTCTCAGAATAATTAAAAAGAGGATACAACACATAGAAAACGAAATCAATATTATATCTACTGAAACTTTTTACATATTAGTTTTGCAAACCTCTGAATTTTAATATTGAAAATCTAAGCAATGCTAAAATGAAATACTCATTTCCAAAATGTAATCCAGTTAAGAACACAAAAAAATAGCAAACATGAAATCAAGAGAGCCTGACCAAAGTAACTAGCCCATTACTAGAGAAGACAATGGCATCCCACTTCGGTACTCTTGCCTGGAAAACTCCATGGATGGAGGAGCCTGGCAGGCTTCAGTCCATGGGGTCACTAGGAGTCGGACACTACTGAGCGATTTCACTTTCACTTTTCAGTTTTATAAATTGGAGAAGGAAATGGCAACCCACTCCAGTGTTCTTGCCTGGAGAATCCCAGGGACAGGGGAGCCTGGTAGGCTGCCGTCTATGGGGTCGTACAGAGTCGGACACAACCGAAGCGACTTAGCAGCAGCAGTGGCAGAGAGTACAGCACGGTTTGTAAGACATGTAAAATTTCAGAGATTGTTACTGAAGTGAGACGGTACGTTCAGTGTCACCAGAGAAGTGAGAGCTAAGGTACTTCTTTACACTAGCAAAGATGAAGAGGTACTGGGACAGTCAGGGTAGAACAGACATGGGTTATATAGAGCAAGTGGATTGAAGGATTTTTTTAATTGGAGAGGAGAGGTATAAAATGTTGTATAATAAGTAGCCAGTTTATGAAAGATACTGGCTTTCACAGTAAAGAATAGGAATAATTGTAGACTTTCATTTAAGGAATGCCAATTATGGCAAACCATGAAAGTAAGTTTCATATGATAGTATTGTATGAACAACAGAAAGAGTTGTTATAGGAGAAAGTATGTGAGGATATAAATCAGCCTCATTTGTAGAAAAGTGTATGGGTAGAAACAGAGCTTATGGGCTTGAGGAGTGAGACCAATCACACGGAGTAAGAAGCAATAACAGCAACATCAAGGTCTAGAAATTAAATATCATCAAGGTCTAGAAATAACTTCCCAAAGCACTATGGTTTCAATCTGTCTTTTGCTAATCAAAGTCAAATCATGTGTGCATGAATTTATTGTGGACTGTATTATAACTAAAATCTGGACTGTCCTTTTCCCCCACTATAACCAACATACCGTTTCTTTTCACTTTCTGTTCTACAAGTCATTCAGTTCCATCCCCAGGATGCTATACTGATCATTTAATCTGCCATTTAAACAGGGACACTTTTGTGAATAATAATATTGGGCCAGAATTTATACCAAGATAAAATTTGTAATAGCTTGCAAAGTAGGAGGTGCATTTGTGCAAACTCTCATTCCAAACATGAGATATTAATTTTCCTTTCTCTAAAAACCTCTTATTATATACACAGATAACACTGCAGATGGTGATTGCAGCCATGAAATTAAAAGATGCTAAGTCCTTGGAGAAATAACTCCAGAAAGAATGAAGGGATGGAGCCAAAGCAAAAACAATACCGAGTTGTGCATGGGACTGGTGATAGAAGCAAGATATGATGCTGTGAGAGCAATATTGCATAGGAACCTGGAATGTCAGGTCCATGAATCAAGGCAAATTGGAAGTGGTCAAACAAGAGATGGCAAGAGTGAATGATGACATTTCTAGGAATCAGTGAACTAAAGTGGAATGGAATGGGTGAATTTAACTCAGATGACCATTATATCTACTGCTAGAGGCAGGAATCCCTCAGAAGAAATGAAGAAGCCATCACGGTCAACAAAAGAATCTGAAATGCAGTACTTGGATGCAATCTCAAAAATGACAGAATGATCTCCGATTGTTTCCAAGGCAAACCATTCAATATGACAGTTATCCAAGTCTATGATCCAACCAGTAATGCTGAAGAAGCTGAAGTTGATAGGTTTTATGAAGACCTACAAGATCTTTTAGAACTAACACCCAAAAAAGATGTACTTTTCACTATAGGGGATTGGAATGCTAAAGTAGGAAGTCAAGACACACCTAGAGTAACAGGCAAATTTGTCCTTGGAATGCGGAATGAAGCAGGGCAAAGACTAATAGAGTTTTGCCAAGAAAATGCACTGGTCATAGCAAACACCCTCTTCCAACAACACAAGAGAAGACTCTACACATGGACATCACCAGATGGTCAACACTGAAATCAGATTGATTGTATTCTATGAGCCAAAGATGGAGAAGCTCTATACAGTCAAAAAAACAAGACCAGGAGCTGACTGTGGATCAGATCATGAACTTCTTATTACCAAATTCAGACTTACATTGAAGAAAGTAGGGAAAACAGCTAGACCATTCAGGTATGACCTAAATCAAATCCCTTATGATATACAGTGGAAGTAAGAAATAGAATGAAGGGCCTAGATCTGATATAGAGTGCCTGATGAACTATGGAATGAGGTTTGTGACATTGTACGGGAGACAGGAATCAAGACCATCCCCATGGAAAAGAAATGCAAAAAAAGCAAAATGGCTGTTTGGGGAGGCCTTACAAATAGCTGTGAAAAGAAGAGAGGCGAAAAGCCAAGGAGAAAAGGAAAGATATAAGCATCTGAATGCAGAGTTCCAAAGAANGATGCTATACTGATCATTTAATCTGCCATTTAAACAGGGACACTTTTGTGAATAATAATATTGGGCCAGAATTTATACCAAGATAAAATTTGTAATAGCTTGCAAAGTAGGAGGTGCATTTGTGCAAACTCTCATTCCAAACATGAGATATTAATTTTCCTTTCTCTAAAAACCTCTTATTATATACACAGATAACACTGCGGATGGTGATTGCAGCCATGAAATTAAAAGATGCTAAGTCCTTGGAGAAATAACTCCAGAAAGAATGAAGGGATGGAGCCAAAGCAAAAACAATACCGAGTTGTGCATGGGACGGGTGATAGAAGCAAGATACGATGCTGTGAGAGCAATATTGCATAGGAACCTGGAATGTCAGGTCCATGAATCAAGGCAAATTGGAAGTGGTCAAACAAGAGATGGCAAGAGTGAATGATGACATTCTAGGAATCAGTGAACTAAAGTGGAATGGAATGGGTGAATTTAACTCAGATGACCATTATATCTACTGCTGGAGGCAGGAATCCCTCAGAAGAAATGAAGAAGCCATCACGGTCAACAAAAGAATCTGAAATGCAGTACTTGGATGCAATCTCAAAAATGACAGAATGATCTCCGATTGTTTCCAAGGCAAACCATTCAATATGACAGTTATCCAAGTCTATGATCCAACCAGTAATGCTGAAGAAGCTGAAGTTGATAGGTTTTATGAAGACCTACAAGATCTTTTAGAACTAACACCCAAAAAAGATGTACTTTTCACTATAGGGGATTGGAATGCTAAAGTAGGAAGTCAAGACACACCTAGAGTAACAGGCAAATTTGTCCTTGGAATGCGGAATGAAGCAGGGCAAAGACTAATAGAGTTTTGCCAAGAAAATGCACTGGTCATAGCAAACACCCTCTTCCAACAACACAAGAGAAGACTCTACACATGGACATCACCAGATGGTCAACACTGAAATCAGATTGATTGTATTCTATGANTCCCCTTCTCCTCCTGCTCTCAATCTTTCCCAGCATTAGGGTCTTTTCAAATGAGTCAGTACTTCACATCAGATGGCCAAAGAGTTGGAGTATCAGCTTCAACATCAGTCCTTCCAATGAATATTCAGAATTGATTTCCTTTAGGATGGACTGGTTGGATCTCCTTGTGGTCCAAGGGATTCAAGAGTCTTCTCCAAACCACAGTTCAAAAGCATCAATTCTTTGGCATTCAACATTCCTTATCGTCCAACTTTCACTTCCATATATGATTACTGGAAAAACCATAGCCTTGACTAGATGGACCTTTGTTGGCCAAGTAATGCAAAAAATGCAAAAAAGCAAAATGCTTGTCTGAATAGGCCTTAAAAATCATGAGAAAAGAAGAGAAGTGAAAGGTAAAGGAGAAAAGGAAAGATATACCCATTTGAATGAAAAGTTCCAAAGAATAGCAAGGAGAGATATGAAAGCCTTCCTCAGTAATCAATACAAAGAAATAGAGGAAAACAATAGAATGGGAAAGACTAGAGATCTCTTCAAGGACATTAGAGCTATCAAGGGAATTTTTCATGCAAAGATGGGCACAATAAAGGACAGAAATGGTATGGACCTAACAGAAGCAGAAGATACTAAGAAGAGGTGGCAAGAATACACAGAAGAACTATACAAAAAAGATCTTCAGAACACAGAGGAAGCATCACTACAAACAAAGCTAGTGGAGGTGATGGAATTCAGGCTGAGCTGTTTCAAATTCTAAAAGATGATGCTGTGAAAGTGCTACACTCAATATTCCAACAAATTTGGAAAACTCAGCAGTGGCTACAGAACTGGAAAAGGTCAGTTTTCATTCCAATCCCAAAGAAAAGAAATGCCAAAGAGTGTTCAAACTATTGCACAATTGCACTCATCTCACATGCTAGCAAAGANATCTTTGGCTGCAAAGAATATAATCAGTCTGATTTTGGCATTGACCATCTGGTGATGTCCATGTGTAGAGTCTTCTCTTGTATTGTTGGAAGAGGGTATTTGCTATGACCTGTGCATTCTCTTTGCATAACTCTATTAGTCTTTGCCCTGCTTCAATCTGTACTCCAAGCCAAATTTGCCTGTTATCCCAGGTATTTCTTTACTTCCTACTTTTACATTCCAGTCCCCTCTGATGAAAAGGACATCTATTTAGGGTGCTTGTTCTAGAAGGTCTTGTAGGTCTTCATAGAACTGTTTAGGTTCAGCTTCTTCAGCATTACTGGTTGGGGCATAGTTTGGATTACTGTGATATTATATAGCTTACCTTGGAAAGGAATAGAGATCATTCTGTTGTTTTTGAGATTGTATCCAAGTATTTCATTTGGACTCTTTTGTTGACTATGATGGCTACTCCACTTCTTCTAAGGGATTCTTGCCCACAATAGTAGGAAATTGACTCTTGGAGGGCATAAACAGGACATTGTGTGCACCAGAACCCAGGAGAAAGGAGCAGTGGCCCCACAAGAGACTGAGGCAGACTTACCCATGAATGCCCAGAAGTCTCTGGCAGAGGTGTGTGTTGGTGGTGGCCTGCTGCATGGTTTGGGCACTGAGTGTAGCAGTGCCTTTGTGGGACGTTTTGAAGGAGTTCACCATTATCTTCATTACCTTCACCATAGCTTGGCCTCAGGTAAATAACAGGGAGGGAACACAGCTCCACCCATCAACAAAACATTGGATTAAAGATTTACTGAGCATAGCCCCACTCATCAGAACAAGACCAAGTTTCCCCCTCAGTCAGTCTCTCCAATCAGGAAGCTTCCACAAGCCTCTTATCCTTCTGCATCAGAGGACAGACAGATGGAAACCCAGAATCACAGAAGACTAACCAATCTGATCAAATGGACCACAGCTTTGTCTAACTCAGAGAAACCATGAGCCATTCCATATAGGGCCACCCAAGATGGACGGGTCATGTTGGAGAGTTCTGACAAAACATGGTCCACTGGAGAAAGGACTGGCAAACCACTTCAGTATTCTTGTGTTGAGAACCTCATGGACAGTGTGGAAAAGCAAAAAGATAGGACACTAAAAGATGAACTCCCCAGGTCAGTAGGTGCCAAATATGCTACTGGAGATCAGTGGAGAAATAACTCCAGAAAGAATGAAAAGACAGAAACAAAGCAAAAACAATACTCAGTTTTGGATTTGACTGGTGATAGAAGTAAAGTCTGATGCTGTAAAAAGCAATATTGGATAGGAACCTGGCATGTTAGGTCTGTGAATCAAGGCAAATTGGAAGTGGTCAAATAGGAGATGGCAAGAGTGAACATTGATGTTTTAGGAATCAGGGAACTAAAATGGACTGGAATGGATGAATTTAACTCATTGTAACATTTCATTATAACAATTCTATATATAGTAACACCAATTTTGTTAAAGAGATGTATTATGTTTGGTTATGTTTCTTGTAAATGTAAACAGCACATTTTTTTTTCTATACAGATCATTCATAATGGAATTACTTGTACTCATAATAGAACTTTTAAATTTCAGTGGCTCATACTAGAAAACACAGTTGCTAAAACTAGAGATCTTACTGAGAATAGTCAACAAGGCTAATTTTTATTTATTAGGTTCTAAAGACAGAAACTAATATAAAAGTATAGTTACTCAACTTGTTTACTGTAAGTTTCTATCAATTTCCAACTTTTGAATTTAGCATCAGTGATGTACTACAAATTTGAACAAGCTGTAAAAATGTGGCAGAGTTAGAGCTACTGAAAAAAGTAGATGTAAAGTTTATTGGAGTAGAGAAAGACAGAGAATGGAAGCTGATTATTTCACCATTTTAAACCTGAACATTTGAATTTCATTCATTTCTTCATTCAACTTACTTAGCAATAATTTTTCCGACAAACCTGATAGTCACTGTAATAGATTTGTTGCATTGCACTGCAGACGGCGACTGCAGCAATGAAATTAAAAGAGGCTTGCTCCCTGGAAGAAAAGCTATGACAAATATAAACAGCATATTAAAAAGCAGAACCATCTCTCTGCTGACAAAGGTCCATCTGGTCAAAGCTATGGTTTTCCAGTAGTCATGTATAGTTGCGAGAGTTGGACCGTTAAGGAAAGCTGAGCACTGAATAATTAATGCTTTTGAACTGCAGTGTTAGAGAAGACTCTTGAGAGCCCCTTGGATGCAAGTAGATCAAACCAGTCAATCCTAAAGGAAATCAATCCTGAACATTCACTGGAAGGACTGATGCTGAAGCTGAAGCTCCAATACTCTGGACACCTGATGCAAAATGAAGACTCATTGGCAAAGACCCTGATGCCAGAAAAGATTGCAGGCAGGAAGAAAAAGGGATGACAGAGGATGAGATACCTGGTTGGTACCCCAGACTCAAAGGACATGAGTTTGAGTAAATTTTGGGAGATAGTAAAGGGTGGTGAAGCCTGGCGTGCTGCAGTCGATGGGGTCACGAAGAGTCAGACAGGACTGAAGCCACTGTGCACACACACACACATGCACAGTGTAATTACAACATTCAGTACTGAGTTACTGTTACATAATATTTTCATAAACAGCATGAAATTAATAAATTACTTATATTCATGGATTACCTAGTTCACGATATGAAACTCTATGTCCTTTTATATTTGAAATCAATGCTGCATTTATTAGCCAAGCAAGTAACTTAAACTTGTGAAGTCTGGACAAGGGCATAGCAAACAAATGCTTGGCAACTGTGAGCATTTTCTTCAGTTACTTAACATTCACCCAGAGTTTTCTGCCATGTGATTTACACCGCAGTAATTCCAATGAAATATGCCTTCTTTATCTATTCCTAAGGGAAAAGGTCATTTATTTGATTTTCTAAATCTCACCCAATATCTTCAAAATGGTTCCTGGGGGATTTCTCAAATTAAAATTTTAGCATAGGCATACTTCACAATGCCACATAATGACATAGCATAAGAAAAGAGGAGTGGAGTCAAAATTTAATTTCAAAGGGATGAAATACTCAAAATGTAGTAAAAATAATTAGAACAAGAAATGATGTAGAAAAACCATCATCGAGCTGGAACAGTTTGAATACTGCCTCTCTTTGCATGTTTTATGTATTTGTGTCACTGTTTTTATTTCCTGAAGCAATACTAATTGCTACTGATGATACACTAAATTTTGATGAAAAGAGATAAAAATTCAACATGCTCTAAACAGACACACACATATACACTCACACTTATACCCTGTGTATAGGGACCTGAAATTCAATTTACTTTTCATTGATAACTGGAGACTTTGTCTAATGAAACTGCTATTATGGACAGGATTTTAGCATTCCCTGTTAACATAGATAATTGTTTTATATTTTATGGCTTCTAAAATAAAATACCTATTATTTACAAGATTTCTCCCATCCATTTATGGTTATAATATGCTGGTAATATAGTCTTATATTATTGAAAACATATAAAAAAGAAAATAAATTTGAAGGAGAGTCATTTTATAAATTAAAAAAACTATCAAAGAATAATGAAATATTAGTTCATATAATGAAGAAACAATCAACTAACAAAATAAATAAATCCTCAGAGAATCTAGTGAAATTAATGATCTTAAATTCTAGAACAAGAATCAAGGAGATTGGGTCACCCATTTCCTGAAGCTGTCACAAATAAGATTGAAATTTCTTTTTAAATGACCATTCTCTCAAATATTTTCCTGAAAACTGCTAAAAAAAATCAACAGGGAATAATAATTTAATAAAGAAGTTAAAAAGTGAAGCAGAAACACTGAAAAAATACAACTGGTTACTAAAATCCAATAGGAACTATCAAAAANACCATCATCGAGCTGGAACAGTTTGAATACTGCCTCTCTTTGCATGTTTTATGTATTTGTGTCACTGTTTTTATTTCCTGAAGCAATACTAATTGCTACTGATGATACACTAAATTTTGATGAAAAGAGATAAAAATTCAACATGCTCTAAACAGACACACACATATACACTCACACTTATACCCTGTGTATAGGGACCTGAAATTCAATTTACTTTTCATTGATAACTGGAGACTTTGTCTAATGAAACTGCTATTATGGACATGATTTTAGCATTCCCTGTTAACATAGATAATTGTTTTATATTTTATGGCTTCTAAAATAAAATACCTATAATTTACAAGATTTCTCCCATCCATTTATGGTTATAATATGCTGGTAATATAGTCTTATATTATTGAAAACATATAAAAAAGAAAATAAATTTGAAGGAGAGTCATTTTATAAATTAAAAAAACTATCAAAGAATAATGAAATATTAGTTCATATAATGAAGAAACAATCAACTAACAAAATAAATAAATCCTCAGAGAATCTAGTGAAATTAATGATCTTAAATTCTAGAACAAGAATCAAGGAGATTGGGTCACCCATTTCCTGAAGCTGTCACAAATAAGATTGAAATTTCTTTTTAAATAACCATTCTCTCAAATATTTTCCTGAAAACTGCTAAAAAAAATCAACAGGGAATAATAATTTAATAAAGAAGTTAAAAAGTGAAGCAGAAACACTGAAAAAATACAACTGGTTACTAAAATCCAATAGGAACTATCAAAAATTGGATGAAGTTACAAAGGAAGCACTATTATGCATTAAGCTTCATACAAATACTGAAGTGTCTTAGGAAGGGTTAATCCTGAATATCATGTCAGTATTTATGAAAAAGAGATTGACTTGATCTTCTTGAAGTAAACAGTGACTTCTGTAAGAATATAAGTCATCGAGGGATAAATATTTTGATCACTAATTCTTTCTATAGAAAGATTTGCAAACAAAAGATGAAATAATGAAAAAAAATTGCATGTATTGAGGTATTGAGAAGTTACTCACACTGATACATAGTTTAACTTAAATTTTACTAAATAAAGCTGTCTGTTTTATGGCCTTTCTGACATGCATCATTCATCCGCTTTGGCCATTGAGAACGGGAACAATTTGTAAGTCAAAAAGTTATAACTATGGCTCAGACATATAGAAATCAATCTGAGAGATCTGAATGGGAAAATATGAGATTTGAAAGGATTTAATCTATGTTATATGTATAAATAGAATAAAATTAAATATTCACAGAATTTGGTAGTATATTTAGTCACTAAATTATATACAAGGAAAAAGGACCTTGCAAATGAAAATGCATTCTTAAAATGCATAGATAATAGCAGATCATACGGTGCATTTATATTCATCCATCAAAACTAACATGAAAAAGTCCTTTCATTTGAGTCTCTTTAGAAAGTAGTTTGATCACAAAGCTCACAGAATGAGAAAACTGAAAGACAATTTAGAGGTATGCCCTGATATATAAATACACAATTCCATAATTCTAGGGTCACAATGGGCTTCCCTAGTGGCTCAGATGGTAAAGAATCTGTCAGCAACACAAGAGGCCTGGCTTATATCCCCGGGTCAGGAAGACCCCCTGGAGAAGTGAAAGGCTACCTACTCTAGTATTCTTGCCTGGAGAATTCCATGGATGCAGGAGACTGTCAGTCTACATCCATGGGGTCACAAAGAGTCGGACATGACTGAGTGACTAACACAGGGTTACAAAGAGATTTAGGTTACTCATTATAGAGGAGGAGGACACAAAATATACTAATATGTTTTCAATATTATATACATTATAGGAAAAAGCAAAGTTATACCTGGGAAAAGCACTACAGAAGGGAAGAGTAACACTCAATTTTATCTGTTTGTTTCCAGGTAACACCTTAAATGAGTTACCCAGAACTGTGTGGATAATAAACTATTTGATTTTTAATATTCAAAGTATAAGTTTATAAACAGCTAGACTAAAAGTAGAGAGCAGTATTGAAGAGTCACTGTTTATAGATATTTTCCTTCCACGTTGTGATTTGCTGATAGTTTATAAAGAATAATACATATTTCAAAATTTAGCTGTTTTGTTTACCCAATGTATGTACTATAAATATAATAGGAATATATATACATATGTAAATAAATATATAAATATAAATATATAAATAAATGTACTACAAACTTAAAATTTTATTGCCAACAAAGTTCACAATATTTTCCAGATATTAATTTCTCTAGAATTATTTATTAACCCCTCTTTACTCATTATTAATAGAAAATCTTTGGAAGAAAATAAGTTCAGTGCAGAAAATATAGGATATATGACCCACAGAACTATGCATATATTTATGCTATTAACACAGATATATGATTCCCAACAGTCCATTTCCATCATTTAAAATCTGAATTAGTTAGAATGTATTCCAGAACTAAATAATGGAGATGAGAACTCATTTTGGTCTTCAGGTCTGAAAACAGAGGGAAGTACTCTTTTAATAAACAAATTTCAGAACCTGCGTCTTACTTGTTTTATGAAAAACACACATACACACACACACACACACACACACACACACACACACACAACTCTCTGGTCAAAAAAAGATGAAGCTAGAACCAGGAGCAGTAGAAACTGCTTCATTTATGTCCCAAAGTCACACAGGATGCAAGGGCACTGTTGTGTCACCAGCCATGATATATTCCTACAGATGAGAAAGAGGCCAATTGTACTCTAATGATCCAAAGACAAGAGGGGTATGCAACTTAGAGACAGTTACCAAAGCCCTAACTCCCAAAGATAGTTACCAATGCTCTACCTCTNTCTTTATTGTACCTGTCTCTTATACACATCTAGATGTGTATAAGAGACAGCTCTAATGATCCAAAGACAAGAGGGGTATGCAACTTAGAGACAGTTACCAAAGCCCTAACTCCCAAAGACAGTTACCAATGCTCTACCTCTCCTGGGTAATAATAACTATAGACTAATAGTAACCACAGCTGTCTTTTAGTAGCTCTGAGGACATGCCAGACTCTCTTCTAAGCAATTTTCATGTGTGATTTTCATTTTCATTCAGTCTGATCAACAAATTTATGGGGAGGATTATCTTCTTAGAAGCATATTATAGAATGAGGGACACAAGGATTAAGAATTTTCCACAGATCATGTACCTTCTGTCTGGTTTCAACCAAAAGAGCTTGAATTAACCTCTGTGTTATGTCCTCTCTCCCTATGTAACTCCTTCTGGGGAGACTGTTAAACATACACATGTGTGCATATTCACACAAACGCAGAGAGCTACATTTTCTGCTAAATGCTTTGAGATGGCATTTCATTTTTTATAGAGAAATTCTGAGTAAAACATTTAGGTGAGTTTTTACTTAGTATTATTATTCTTATTTAGCCTATGGAAACATAATAAATATTTTCAGAACAAATGAAGAGATCAGTGATATATAATATTAATATAATTGTCTGCAGTATAATTAATAAGAACTAATTNAGTAAAACATTTAGGTGAGTTTTTACTTAGTATTATTATTCTTATTTAGCCTATGAAAACACAATAAATATTTTCAGAACAAATGAAGAGATCAGTGATATATAATATTAATATAATTGTCTGTAGTATAATTAATAAGAACTAATTGGAAATGGCAACCCACTCCAGTACTCTTGCCTGGAGAATCCCATGGAGGGAGGATCCTGGTAGACTACAGTCCATGGGGCTGCAAAGAGTCGGACATGAATGAATGACTTCACTTTCACTTTCACTTTCAATTATAAAATTACTTAAACTTAACTGTGTGTATGTGTATATACAAGTAAGTCTAAGCTGTATATTGTCACCTTGCTTGTATAACTTATATTCAGGGTACATCATGCAAAATGCCAGACTGGATAAAGGACAAGGTGGATTCAAGATTTCCTGGAGAAATATCTAACCTCAGATATGCAGTTGAAACCACCCTTATAGCAGAAAGCAAAGAGGAACTAAAGAGCCTCTTGATGAATGTGAAAGATGAGAGTGAAAAAGCTGGCTGAAAACTTAACATTCATAAAACAAAGATCATGGTAACCAGTCCCAGCACTTCATGACAACTAGACAGGGAAACAATGGAAACAGTGACAGACTTTATTTTCTTGGGCTCCAAAATCACTGCAGATGGTGACTGCAGCCATGAACTTGTTTCTCCTTGGAAGGAAAGCTATGACCAACCTAGACAAGATATTAGAAAGCAGAGAAATTACTTTGCCCACAAAGACTATAACTTGCCATATAGTCAAGGCTGTGGGTTTTCCAGTAGTCATGTATGGATGTGAGAGTAAACCTGTGGCAGATTCATGCTGATGTATGGCAAACCCAATACAATATTGTAAATTAATTAACTTCCAATTAAAATACATAAATTTATATTTAAAAAGAAGCTGAACATCAAAGATCTGATGCTTTCAAACTGTGGTGTTGGAGAAGACTCTTGAGAGTTCCCTGAACTGCAAGAAGATCAAACCAGTCAATCCTAAAGGAAATCAATCCTGGATATTAATTAGAAGGACTTGATGCTAAAGCTGAAGCTCCAGTACACTGGCTTCCTGATGTGAAGAGCTGACTCATTAGAAAAGGCCCTGATGCTGGCAAAAGGAGAAGAGGGCAGCAGAAGATGAGATGGTTGGATGTCATTACTGACTCAATGGACATGAGTTTGAGCAAGCTCTAGGAGATGGTGAAGGACAGGGAAACGTGGTGTGCTGCAGTTCATGGGGCTTCAAAGAGTCAGACACAACTGAGTGACTGAACAACAACCATACAAATACCTACATGGCCTATCCACTTCCATGATCCTTATTTTAAATTCACAATTTTAACCATGTTCATTGTTTTTTATTTATATATTGATTTTCAGAGAAGGAAATAGCAACTCACTCCAGTACTCTTGCCTGGAGAATTACATGGAAAGAGAACCC
>SJYW01028804.1:482472-498852 GCA_006410735.1 Raphicerus campestris | reverse complement strand
AGATCAAACCAGTCAATCCTAAAGGAAATCAATCCTGGATATTAATTAGAAGGACTTGATGCTAAAGCTGAAGCTCCAGTACACTGGCTTCCTGATGTGAAGAGCTGACTCATTAGAAAAGGCCCTGATGCTGGCAAAAGGAGAAGAGGGCAGCAGAAGATGAGATGGTTGGATGTCATTACTGACTCAATGGACATGAGTTTGAGCAAGCTCTAGGAGATGGTGAAGGACAGGGAAACGTGGTGTGCTGCAGTTCATGGGGCTTCAAAGAGTCAGACACAACTGAGTGACTGAACAACAACCATACAAATACCTACATGGCCTATCCACTTCCATGATCCTTATTTTAAATTCACAATTTTAACCATGTTCATTGTTTTTTATTTATATATTGATTTTCAGAGAAGGAAATAGCAACTCACTCCAGTACTCTTGCCTGGAGAATTACATGGACAGAGAACCCCGGGGGGGGGGGTGGCACTGCAGTCCATGGGGTTGCAGATTCTGACACATCTAAGCAACTAACACACACACATACACATTGATTTTTTTCTGAAAAAATTGTAAAATTATCATTTTTAAAAGATAATTAAATACAAATTTTTATGTTTAATATACAGCTTCAGTTCAGTTGCTCAGTCATGTCAGACTCCTTGCGACCCCATGAATTGCAGAGCACCAGGCCTTCCTGTCCATCACCAACTCCCGGAGTTCACTCAAACTCACGTCCATCGAGTCAGTGATGCCATCCAGCCATCTCACCCTCTGTCGTCCCCTTCTCCTCCTGCCCCCAATCCCTCCCAGCATCAGTCTTTTCCAATAAGTCAACTCTTCTCATGAGGTGGCCAAAATACTGGAGTTTCAGCATTAGCATCATTCCTTCCACCTAAAAGCAGCAATTACTTGCTCTATTCAATGGGATTTCTGTTATTTTGTAGCAACCAGTATAATTCTGAATATTAACCAAGACAAATTACCCCAACCTGGAAATATAATTGTAGTAATTTGTTTAATTTACCCTAGAACAGTTGACAGTGGTAGTACAATCAGTGACCATCTTGTGACTACTCTGAAGATGTGTTTAGACAAGCCTGGTTGTCAATACACCAAACCTGCTGCCCACCAAACTCTCCCCATGATCAGTACCATCTAAAAACTGTTTTTTATACATTTTGGTACGTGCTTTTTAAAGGCTAAATCCAACTACGAGCAATGACAAGAGTTTAGGATTTATCCTGTATGAAATATCTATAGTTAGTTCAAAAATAAACAATAACTCAACCAGTGGAAAAATCAATGTACTTCATCTTTATGCTGTTTTTTTTTTTAATATATTTGATAGCTAGATGCTAAAGTAGTAAAAAGAAGACAGCTTAAGCTTTTGCTTACTCTCTCAGGACCCTTTATTGTAAAAAAACAAAAACCATTTACTGGCAAATACTTGCAAAACAACTCTCAGATACAATGATTCTTCAATAAAATCCATTACTTGTTGTAATATATTTTCACAAACATAAGTAGGATCTTTTGTATTTTGTCCCATTCTTAGTTATAAAGTAAAATCAAAATTACTTTAAATCTTTTTCCTGATGCCATTTAAACAGCCTACAAAAAACTCTTGAATCTTTTCATACTTTGTAAAAATCTTAGACAATTCTATCGTCTCCTTCCAATTTAAGTTATTTGGCATTTTATCTAACAGTAGTCAGCTAAAAGTTACCTTTCTTTCCTTATAAATTTTTTAAACCCTAATATTTACCTTATTGATATTTGTTTGTGCATATGTGTATGTTTTTAATGAGGCATGATTTCTCTTTCTTTATAGATGTTTTTGTCAGTAAGTACCAGAAAATCCATCAAATCTACTTTATAAAAGACTGATTTTTTCCCCCTACATAACAAAGAACCTAGGGCTACCTTGCACTGTTTCATATATTAATATGAATTCATATATTAATATGAAACATTTTCAAGGAGTCAGACTCTTTTCAGCGATGTGCTGGAGCCACCTCTTCACTTCTGATTTCTGCACTATCTGATGGGAACACTGTAGATACAGCTTCATGCACCATAACCATCATGGAAGAGGAGTAGCTGAAAGGCTCTCTCACTGTCACTATCTGACAAGGGCTATTTTTCCAGAACCCTCTGACAGGTTACTCATTGATCTGGATGTGATCATATATCCACTTTTAAATGCAATGGGGGCAGAGAAAGCAATCCTTGACTTTGTATTTTGTGGACTAAAGGTGAAAGGAAGCATGAGGAAAAGGGATTGAGATATGACTTCCAGATATCAGCACTATCACCTACAGTAAGATCTTTTTCATAAGAATTGTTTTATTTAGGACCAAGTGCTGAGAAAGACATCTATATGGCTCAGGGGTAAAGGATCTGCATGCCCCTGGAGAAGGAAATGCCCAATCCACTCTAGTTTTCTTGCTTGGGAAATCCCATGGACAAAGGAGCCTGGTGGGCTGCTGTCTAAAGGGTTGCAAAAGAGTGGGATTCAGCTAAGTGACTAAACAAGTGCTAAAGTAAGCATGAACTACAGAACACTCCTAGACAGTAAACAAATTTTTGTAAAAGAATATCCTGAGATTTATATATATTACTAAATAATTTAAAATTATTTTTAAACTGTTAAATTTTGAAAAGGGACTAAGAAAGATTTTTGGACATTCTAATTGAAAAAATTTCATAATCATATGTTACCACAAGGGATCCCCACAGATAAGTACATTGGTTCAAAATAAAAATAAAATGTCAATGGGCTTTTTTTTTTAATCAAACTGAAGCTCAAGCATGAAAATAATCTAAAATAATGAAATAAGGTGAATACAACAAAATAATATAGATGTATAAATAATTTATATATTTTATATACTATCATATATAAATATATCGATTCATAATTTATCAAACACACTGAAAGTATTGTATCAGCATTATTTCAGGTCATTTGTTTTGTGTCTAGCCCCATATAATTAAAAAAGTATTTTATCTGTTTTCTATGATTAAAAATTAACAAGCTCTCTTTTTGTGGACAGTTCAGCAAAAAGACTTTCTCATAGTAGTGACATATCAATCCACTAGTTTTCCTATAAAGGAAAATCCAATTTTCAAATGTATATAGTAATAAAATATGAAAATAAATATAATACACTATTTTGTTGGACAAGAAAAATTTGTTTCAAGTTTATTTATGATATAAATTTCAATTCTAGTGACATTGATTTGTTGAAATGCCCATAAGTAAATTTATGTCATAACTAAGGAGGAAATGAACATGGGTTAGTATGCCCAAATATTTGACAATAATGCCTTAATCTCTCCAGTAATAAAAATGTATCTAACATGTTTTGTGTCAGTTCAGTTCAGTCTCTCAGTCATGTCCAACTCTTTACAATCTCATGAACCACAGGATGCCAGGCCTCCCTGTCCATCACCAACTCCCAGAGTTCACCCAAACTCATATCCATTGAGTCGGTGATTCCATCCAACCATTTCATCCTCTGTTGTCCCCTTTTCCTCCTACCCTTGATCTTTCCCAGCATCAGGGTCTTTTCAAATGAGTCAGCTCTTTGCATGAGGTGGCCAAAGGACTGGAGGATTGGAGTTTCAGCTTCAACATCAGTCTTTCCAATGAATACCCAGGACTGACCTCGTTTAGGATGGACAGGTTGGATCTCCTTGCAGTCCAAGGGACTCTCAAGAGTCTTCTCCAACATCATAGTTCAAAAGCATCAATTCTTTGGCACTCAGATTTCTTTATAATCCAACTCTCACATCCATACATGACCACTAGAAAAAACCATAGCCTTGACTAGACGAACCTTTGTTGACAAACTAATGTCTCTGCTTTTTATTTTTATTTTTTTAAATACTTTATTCTATTTTACAGTACTGTATTGGTTTCTGCTTTTTAATATGCTGTCTAGGTTCATCATAACTTTCCTTCCAAGGAATAAGCATCTTTTAATTTTATTACATGTTTTGCGTAGTATGTAATAAAATAATTATTTCAAATAAAATATGCTTTTAAAAATATGTTTAAAATATGCTTTCAAAGTTCTTTTTATAGACTCTTTAATAATAGTCATCCTTACAGCTGGCTATAATTTTATACATATTTAAGTGACACATGGGCAAATGTATACAAATTAATAATGTAAGATAAATGTGAGTTTTTCTATAAAATAATTTTTAAATTATTAATAAACTTTATCTTTGCAACCAAATAATACGAAACTTTAGCTGAAGCAGTGTTCAGCTGATGTGAGAAAAAACACTGTCCCATTTTCTTTATACTCACCCTGTGTGTGTGTTAGTTACTCAATTGTGTCTTATTCTGTGGACTATATAGCTCACCAGGTTCCTCTGTCCATGGGATTCTGCTGGCAAGAACACTGGATTGGGTAGGCATTCCCTTCTCCAGGAGATCTGGACCCACTTATCAAATCCAGGTCTCCCAGGTTATGGGCAGATTCTTTTTTATTTGAACCACGAGGGAAGTACATACTCACTCTAAAATAAGTAAAAGATGAGAAATCTATACTCTATTTTAATGAAAATAGGAGATATTCATAACTCCAATTACAACATATAATTCTTGAGTGCCCACAGTCATCAGATGGTGCCCATCACCATCTTAGAGAGAAGGTGAAATAAAAAGAAATGTAACCAAATGGAGGAAAATCAACCTTAAGTTACCTTAGAGGCAGATGTTGACAGAAGCCATCAGTATTTACCCAGAACCTTTAGGAAGCTGAAAAAATCAGGCACCCTCTGCAACAGAAATCAGGAGGCTGGTGGGAAGGGTATATAAGCCTAAAACAAGGTGTTTGGCTTGAAAGATAACATTATGAAACGATTAGCTTCTACCCTTCCCTTCTCCTGTCTCTGAAAGAGGTCAAAGATATATGGAAGAAGGAGAATTGAATGAGAAAAACTCTGGACTTGGAAACATCAAGCACAGATAAAGGGAACAGTGATATTCTAAATGAAAATGGAGACTGAATGGACATCTATATAATGAATAATAGAACACTAGCCCTTTTTCCCAGTTTGGCTGTGGAAGTCCTATTAGCAGACTTATGGCCATTGAAAGATCCTTTAATATAAAAACTAAAAACCTGTGAAGAGGCCACAGATAGTGAAAATTGAAGGTTTCCAGCAAAAAGCCCAGCTGGCCACATGGTTACCCTGCAGGGTATATCATCAATTTAATATCCATACTTGAAAGTGAAAGTGAATCTTGCTCAGTTGTCTCCGACTCTGTGACCCAATGCGCTAAACAGTCTATGGGATTCTCTAGGCCAGACTACTTCAGTGGGTAGCCTTTTCCTTCTTCAGGTGATCTTACCAAGCCAGGGATTGAACCCAGGTATCCAACATTGCAGGCAGATTTTTTACCAGTTGAGCCACAAAGGGAAGCCCAAGAATATTGGAGTGGATGGCCTATCCCTTCTCCAGCAGATCTTCCCAACCCATGAATCAAATCAGGGTCTCCTGCATTGCAGGCAGATTCTTTACCAACTGAGCTATCAGAGAAGCCCTAAATATATTTATAGACCTATACAGTCCATGGAATTCTCCAAGTTAGAATACTGGAGTGGGTAGCCTTTTCCTTCTCCAGGGGATCTTCTCAACCCAGGGATCAAATCCAGGTCTCCTGCATTGCAGGTGGATTCTTTACCAACTGAGCCACTTCCTTACTCCTAATACTATCCATATACATCCTTGTATATACACATATATACAACACGGAGTTTATAATAAGAATTTCATGATTTCTTGATAAAATCGAAATATTCATCACCAGACATTTTTGTAAAATTTTCATCATAAAAAGCAATAACCTAAGTAAACACATATTACAATGCAGAAACAATTGCAACAATACTGAGAATAGAAGAATCAAAAAATTATAAATACTACACTCAAAGATATATGAAAAGTTATCACATCCATAAAATAAAAATTGTAAGGTATAGAAAATGCAGAACCAAAAGTGTTTCAAAATTTTAAAATAATAATAAAAATATAAAAATCAGCAAATATTATGTAAGCTAAGATCTTCAGAAATTATTTTAAAAAAATTGAGTATTATAATCAGTTCAGTTTAGTTCAATTGCTCAGTCCTGTCTCTGTGACTTCATGGTACGCTTTCCTGTCCATCACCAACAGCCAGAGCTTGCTCAGACTCTTGGCCATAGAGTCAGTGATGCCATCAAACCATCTCATCCTCTATCATCCCTTTCTCCTCCTGCCCTAAACTATCCCAGCCTCAGGGTCTTTTCAAATGAGTCAGCACTTTGCATCAGGTGGCCAAAGTATTGGAGTTTCAGCTTCAGCATTAGTTCAGTTCAGTCGCTCAGTCATGTTTGACTCTTTGCAACCCCATGGACTGCAACTTCCAATAAAAATTCAGGCCTAATTTCCTTGTGGACTGACTGGTTGGATCTCCTTGCAGTGATTCTCAAGAGTCTTCTCCAACACCACAGTTCAAAAGCATTGATTCTTTGGCACTCAGCTTTCTTTATAGTCCAACTCTCGCACCCCTACATAACTACTGGAAAAACAATAGCTTTGACTAGATGGACCCTTGTTGGCAAAGAAATGTCTCAGCTTTTTAATATGCTATCTAGGTTGGTCATAGTTTTCTTCCAAGGGGCAAGCATCTTTTAATTTCATAGCTACAGTCAGCATCTGCAATGATATTGGAGCCCAAGAAAGTCCACCACTGTTTCCATTGTATCATAATAGGCAAGAATTTTTAAAGATCAACCCAGGAGGGATGAAAAGAGAACCTACTAATGAGAACTTCATTCATTAAAGAATAATATTCTGAGAGGCAATGCTGAGATCAGAGACATTAGTTCTCAACCAGAAAATCTGGACTAGGAAGTAATATGCTTTTCCACCAGCCATTATCATGTGATTATGACAGAGCAGACATTTCAGAGCTAGCAAGGGTTTTCAAATAATCTTTGTTATTTTTCTAAGAAGGTGAAGATGAAGGTGAAGTCGCTCAGTCGTGTCAGACTCTCTGCGACCCCGTGGACTGTATCCTACTAGGCTTCTCCGTCCATGGGACTCTCCAGGCAAGAATACTGGAGTGGAATGCCATTTCCTTATCCAGGGGATCTTCTCAACCCAGGGATCGAACGCGGGTCTCCTGAATTGGAGGCAGATGCTTTAACCTCTGAGCCCCAGGGAAGCCCTTTTTCTAAGAGAAATATTATAAATTCAGCTCCCTCAAAATTAGGAAGTATATCAAAATGGAGGAAAACATGAGTTTCAAAAATAAGAAAGAAGCAGAGGAAATGCTCAACAAATAAGAACAGAAGACTAGAACATATAGTGGGCAGCTTCATCTGTCCATCTGGCTTTGAATGGAAGAGGAAGTAAAAGCATGGGAAAAGTTTTTGTATGAAATACAGACTTGTGAACTGGACAATCCAGTCCATCTGATGAATTCCACTGCCTAGAAAATTCAATTGACATGTCTCTTAGTAACTATAGAATAAGGCAGGCTTAGCCTTAGGATTAAAAAACAACAACAACAAAAAACAGATCAAGACCAAAATATAAGTCAAATATTAACTCTGAGAAAAAGAAAATGAAATAAGAAAATCTAAACAAAAATGATAGAGAATAATATAATTTCAACATTAGAAAAACTTGTATAATCATCTAAGCTAAAATCTTGAGTACTGATTTAACCAAAAATGCATAGGGAGTATACAGGAGCCACATATACATGTTAAGATAGTGAATATCTCTATTTTATGCAAGCAGTTGATAAGGAAAATTGATAAGTCAATAGACAGATCTAATAAATCAATATATAGAATAAAGAGTTAAAAGAATTTTAAAATAGTTCATTTCGGTGAGCAACAATCTGAAGATGGAGTATAAAACTTATTTTTGCTGTTTCAATTTAATTCATAAGTCTTAGATGTTACATAGTACACAATATATTACTATAGTACCTTGATAAAAGGAAAAGAAAAAAGATCTAGTCCCTTATATTTAGCTTGAAATTTAGCGGTATTTACAAATATTTTGAGTTATGGTATGTTATACTGTAAAGAAATGACTAGTTTATTTTTATATTTGTTTTGAAATAGTTTGATGAAACAGATGGTTTTAGGTTGCTATTTACAAGCATCCTATTCCAAATAACACATTTTGTTGTGGATAGACTTTATGCCAAATAAATGAAAACCTGAACTGGATACAAACAAATTATAATAATTATTTTTTTGCATTGACTTTTGAAAAGCATACCATGTGCTACTCAATAATTTTAATCAAATGTTAGACAATACATCATGGCGGTGATGAGCTTTGTTTGCTCTGGAGTCAGATCATGGTTTCTGCCCTCTATGTAGCCTTGGCCAAGTTTCCATGGCCTCTTTATGCTTCTCTTCTCCAATATTTAATACCACAAAACTAATAGACCAGAATCATAATGTTTTGGGGGATTAGATAATTCACAGTAATAAATAACAACTGTACTTGGCATTAGAAAGAGCTTTATAATTATTAGTCAAGTTATCGTTAATAGGACAAGGTGCTTTATGAATGTAGTGAAGACAAACAGAAAATCTGAAAAAACATTAGAAATTTTACCCTTTTCAGTTTCTTTTTATACCTTTCCATTCCATCATTATTTTATTTTCTCATTGATTCATCAATATGTGTTAATTTATTTTCATTAACAAAATAAAATAGCTTCCAAAAAAAACACAAGAGTTTACTTGCATTTTCAATTTTTTAATCAACTGCATCACAATACACTAATGATCCATGTACATACACTCACACTTATGAATAAGATTTAGAGTAATGTAAACTTAAAACTAAAATCATCGTAACTGTTCACTTCAGTTCAGTTCAGTCGCTTTGTCATGTCCGACTCTTTGCAACCCCATGAATTACAGCACTCCAGGCCTCCCTGTCCATCACAAACTCCCAGAGTTCACTCAGACTCACATCCATCGAGTCAGTGATGCCATCCAGCAATCTCATCCTCTGTCGTCCCCTTCTCCTCCTGNTCTGATTCCATCACTTCATGGAAAATATATGGGGAAAAAGTGGAAACAGTGTCAGAGTTTATTTTGGGTGGGGGCTCCAAAATCACTGCAGATTGTGACGCAGCCATGAAATTAAAAGACAGCTACCATGCTCCTTGGATGGAAAGTTATGACCAATCTTAGATAGCATATTGAAAAGCAGAGACATCACTTTGTTAACAAAGGTCTGTCTAGTCAAGCCTATGGTTTTTCCAGTAGTCATGTATGGATGTGAGAGTTGGACTGTAAAGAAAGCTGAACACCAAAGAATTGATGCTTATGAACTGTCCTGTTGGAGAATACTTTTGAGAGTCCCTTGGACTGAAGGAAATCCAACCAGTCCATCCTAAAGGAGATCAGTCTTAGGAGTTCATTGGAAGGAGTGATGTTGAAGCTGAAACGTCAATAATTTGGCCACCTTATGTGAATAGCTGACTCATTTGAAAATACCCTGATGCTGGCAAAGATTGAAGGTAGGAGGAGAAGGGGATGACAGAGGATAAGGTTGGATAGCATCACTGGCTTAATGGACATGAGTTTGTGTAAACTCCAGGAATTGGTGATCGACAGGGAGGCCTGGCATGCTGCAGTCCATGGGGTTGCAAAGAGTTGGACTCACCTTAGCAACTGAACTGAACTGAATTGAATTGTTTTCTGGGCTTCCTCAGTGGCTCAGCTGATTAAGAATCCACCTGCAATGCGGGAGACCTGGGTTCAGTCCCTGGGTTGGGAGGATCCCCTGGAGAAGGCAAAGACTGCACAATCCAGTATGCTTGCCTGGAGAATTCCATGGACTATATATAGTCCATGGGGTCACAAAGAGTTGGACACACCTAGTGACTTTCACTTCACATATCAAACATTATATTAAATCTAGAGTTGAAAATTTCCAAATATGAATGATTGGTAAGATTTTCTGTCTTCACCAGTCTTACTATATTCACTTTGTGATGACTGATATTTGGTTGTTTTTTGAAAAGAACAGGCATGAGTGGTTGGTAACATTGGTTACACATTAGAAGTAGAATGACATCATTTAAATTTCAAGCTTTGCCAATTTTCTCCACAAGAGGATTTCTATTTTATTTTTTCTACTGTGTTCTATGCATAAGTGAGAAAAATTGTGCCCTTTTCTTAAGTAAACACATGCTGAGAATGGGACAAAATTTGAACCTAGTTCTTCTGGGTTGCTAATACAAATGCAACTGACAATAGACAAGAAACTGAGTTCAAACATTGAGTATAAAAATTAAATCATCAAAGTTAATCTATGGATCCGACTAAGAAGCCATAGAAGTGGCACTGAGAGAAGACGCCAGATTATATGAGCCATCATCTATGTTTAGAAGGCATTCCCCATTCTTTAGTGGTAAAAATCCAACCATCGTCACAGGAGATGCCAATGCCTGAGATGTAGGTTAGATCCCTAGGTTGGAAAGATCCCCTGGATGAGGAAATGGCAACCCATTCCAGTATTCTTGCCTGGAAAATCCCATGAACAGGGGAGCCTGACAAGCTACAGTCCATGAGGTCACAAAGAGTCGAACGCAACTGAGCAACTGAGCTGACGCACAGACACACACATCCAGGCTTAGAGGATATTTCAAACAAGTTTACGGTAGCCATTTTCTAGTAACAACTTCAAGTAAATCATATAAAGAAAAGTCATCATCATAACAATCTTATATAATTTATTATGCACTGATATTCTAATGCATATTACCATCATGGCTTGTATGGGCAAATTTATAAATATGATGCTGATAATATAAAGCATTCTAAAAATTAATATTTATATTTAATTTTAGGCAGTGGTAACTGCCTAAATGATCCCATAAATAATGTATGAAGGGATTATTAAGGAACTAAAGATTAATTCTGACTAATTTAACATGAACAGTATTCTTAAAAGAAATAAAATTATGATGAGGCTTGAAGTAGTCATGAATTTCAACATGAAATTGTGATGGGGAAAGATATCTTGAGCAAAAATAATGCTTTAATCAGGTCATCTGTCAGGAAGACCTGTCTGTAAAGTAAAAAGTATTGCTGGACATGTGATTCCACAAGAATGAAGTCACTGACCCTGTAGTCACTGACTTTCAATACCACCTGAAAGGAGTCCAGGGTGGAGATCAGGAATGAGGCTATCCAAGTTCTGGGAAAAACTGGCAGAATTGGCCTCCAGGTAGATATTTTTAGGAGAAGATATGATGAACCCAATTTCTTACATCATCTCATACCTAGAAAGCACTAAAATCACTAATGGAATCATCTGTTCTTCATGACTAGCAGCAACCTTCTACTGACATGTGGACTTGATTGCCTATACTCCTTTCACCAAAATCTCATATATACTGACCCCTCATCTCTATGGAACAGTTCCTCAGAGCTATGTGAAAGGCTGTTTCCTGAGCTATGGCCCTCAGTAAGCTCCAAATAAAAACAGCTCTCATGCTGTGCTTTTTTTTTTTTTTTCAGTTGACTAGTTCTGTATTTATGTGTATAACATCTAAATTATGTTGATAAGTAGTCTATGGAAACAAAGCTAATATATTTTATCTCTAGCAGAATACAAAAGATCTCAAATGAGTACTTCCATTTGTGTGTGTGTGTGTAATAAAGCTAATCATTTCACATTTTAATTGTGGCACAAAATTGTATCTTGGCGAAAAAGTGTAGTTTTAGTACATTTGTTCATTCATCATGGGGATCAGATCAACCAATTCTAGAATCTGTTAGTTGACAGTTTTCCTGACATGAATTTATTTTTATGGACAGAAAATACAGAGGAAAAGTTGGAAAACAGTACTACTAAAACACCTGGTTACAGGGAGCCTGAGATTTTTTTGATTCTGCATTTATTTTAATTTTCATGTAATAATTCTGCAAGAAATCATCTTTTATATCATAGCATATCACTTGGCAAAACTTTCTCAGTTCCATGCATTTTTCTCTTCCATTTTATTTTGATCTTCTCAAAATGTGTGTTGTGTAAAAATGTACTAGAATCAAAACTTCAAAAAATTGTTCACTTTCCTTCTATATGATGTAATGCTCATCTTTGAACATCTATTGATACATAGTGACAGACATATATTTCTAAGGAACAATTTTCATAAGAAGTTTAAACTCTTTTATGAATATTAAACAGGTGTTCTACTATTCTTTATATTTTTCTTTTTTAAAACCTCCTCAAGAAAGACCCATTTAACTTAAAAATCATGAAACTTTGATCACATTTCATCACAAATGGCCAGATAACACAAATTCTGTTAAAAGATAAGTAGATTTATTTCATCTAATAGTTTATAACATTGTAAAATCCTTATATTTATAAATATTTTGCCTATCTCCATTTTAAGAAAATAACCAACATACAGCATTTCTTAGAAATTTGAATATTCTTATGAAATTATCTCCCTTCCCTCCAAGTTTACCCGAAGCAAATGTCTTGTTCATCATTAGACTACCAAATCATAATATGATTTAATATGGTTTTGATTAGTAATTCCAAGACTCAGAACTTTGCAAATTAGCTCTTTGCTAGGTCCCTCCTGTTGTTTCTCTTTCACACTTACCATCACTGTTCCATTATATTTGTGAAGTATATGAATAATTTTCGTTAATTTTTAAGAAATTCTTAGTAATGGGTATAGAAGGTAATGACACAAATCTATTCTATTCCAATTTTCAACGAATCCTACTCTTTTAAGAATAACAATGTCTGTGTGCAATAGCACAATATTTAATATTTCTTTAGAGGTGCAAATTCATTCACTGAAAGTTGCCACTTTTCTAATTAGAAAGCCATGAAATTATTTTTTACCCATTTTTTTGTATCACATAAGCAAAATGGACCACAGATAAAATATATTATTCGATACTTCTTTTGCTGCCTTAGATTTGCATTTTTTCCTCAGATGTGGCAGAGAAAAAAATCAAGGAAGGTAATAGGAAAGAATTTCCTTGAAAACTGCAAGCATTAGTAATTTTCCCACCATCTAGATGGTAACAAACAATCCTGCAAAGGGAGCTACACGTTTTTACTTAGAGGAAATAGAATCTTCTATCATTGCTCAAGGGAGAAGCTTATAAAATATTGATGTTCTGGAGGGGAGCGTAAGATAACAGAAACGCTCTTCCATAGCTTTGCTGATTGCCCTGCCTCCTTTCTCTGAAAGTGTTCTCATCCGATCTTTCTCCTCCAGGGAGACTCGATATTCTCCTTTGCAGTCTCTGACTCATTCCAGTTTTCATTCAAAATGCCTATAGAAGGCTGCCTTTCTGCAAGGCAGAAAAACCATGTTTTTGCTTTCCAGCACCTCTCCTACCCAGGGGCCTCAACTTAAGGAGAAGGTGATCAAACACATTGCTTGACTGGCTTAGTTGCTAAGTCGTGTCCAACTCTTTCATCAAATGGACTGTAGCCTGCCAGGGTCAACTGTCCATGGGATTCTCTAGGCAAGAATACTAGAGTGGGTTGCCATTTCCTTCTCCATAAAGTACATTACTACACTATTTAAATTACTATTTTCAAAAAAGTGGAGCAGAAAAAGAGGAAATAGCAGCATCCCCTCATTTAAAAGGGATGAACCCACTGTGAATTCCTGTTTTCACAGGTTGTAAGACTAGGACTCATTTCCTGAATCATTCATTTGGTATCTTTAATTCCAGAACAGAGATGTCTGCTATAAATGTGTATGCATGCTCAGCCATGTCAAATTCTTTGTGACCCCATGGACTGCCAGGGTCTTCTGTCCATGTGATTTCCTAGGCAAGAGTACCGGAGCAGGTTGCCATTTCCTATTCCAAGGGATCTTTCTGACCAGGTAATGAACTTGTGTCTCTTTCATCTCCTAAATTAAGCAGGTGGATTCTTTATCACTAGCACCACCTGGGAAACTCTAATATAAATGATGAACTAATAATTATCATCAGCTAGGTCTAAGCCAAATGACATTCAGTTTGCTGTTGTGTTTGCCCTTTTCCTTCACTGGTTTTAAAATGTCTTTTGAATTTCATAACTACAAGGCGGAAACAAAAGGACACGCAGTT
Organism: Raphicerus campestris; assembly: GCA_006410735.1. Taxonomy (NCBI): domain Eukaryota; kingdom Metazoa; phylum Chordata; class Mammalia; order Artiodactyla; family Bovidae; genus Raphicerus; species Raphicerus campestris. Next base: position 484,711 of record SJYW01028804.1, on the reverse strand, counting down.
TTTATGTTTTTCTACCAGTGTATTGTGCTGCAGAAAGACTGAGCTTCTTGAGACTGCATTTTGCATCAACTTTAACATAATGGGGTATTGTTGCTGTAACTGTGATATTTATCCAAAGAAAAGGAAATGGTTTCAATAGGTAACCCTGATGAGTGTCATTATATAACAAATGTTTTACTCTAATTTTAAATGAAAGCTAATATGTGAAATGCTATGCCCCTACAAGTATCTATTGATTCGACAAAGTCATTTAGTAATAGAGCTCATTCCAAAGGAACTCTTAATTTACTGATATTTTATATGATTGTTTCTTATAAAAAAAACTCAATATTTGTGCCATTTGTTTCTCATATGATTTTATTGAAGTCAATTACTTCAAGTATGTGGAATCCCTATGTGGAGGGGGAAAAATTAACTAGAGACAGAAAGCTGCAAGACTTTTTTAAAAAGTCTGCTTGTTTTAGTAAACAAAGGCTACACAAAATGTATGCAATATGTCAGCTGTAAAATCAAAAGATCAGTGTTTTGAAAGCTTATGGTTTTGCTGAAAACGGAACTAACATTACTTTTATACTATGGGGGGAAAAAAAGCAAAATTCAATCCCTTGTATGTTACAGAACACTCAGTTTATTAGGCACTTCTTTGGCAGCTGTATCATTAAACACACTATAGAAATCATCTCACACAGTTTTTAATACTATGAGGTGTACAACACTGACATTAATAGATGGGTAAACAAACTGATGGGCCTCCCCAGTGGCTCAGCAGGTAAAGACGTCTGCCTGCAATGCAGGAGACATGAGTTTGATTCCTGGGTTGGAAAGATCCCCTGGAGGAGGAAAAGGAAACCTACTCCAGTACTCTTGCCTGAAAAAACCTCATGAACAGAGGAGCCTATCGGCTACAATCCAGAGGATTGCACAGAGTTGAACACGACTGAGTGATGGAGCAACTGAGCACACAAACTGACATTCACAGGGCTTAAGTAGATAAACCGTGGTCATACAACTCTGTGGTCTTTGATTCTAGATTCTAACCACAGCTGCCATCTCCTAAAACTGGTTTCTAACCAAAAGTGCATCATATTAAGACCATGAGGCTGAGGACATACTGCCAACCTATCTTGACAAGTGTCACTCTTTACCAATTCTATGACCTTGTGCAGTTGATTACCACTGAAACAGACGTTGTTTTGCCAACAAAGGTCCATCGAGTCAAGGCAATGACTTTTCTAGTAGTCATGCATGGATGTGAGAGCTGGACTATAAAGGAAGCTGAGAACCAAAGAATTGATGCTTTTGAACTGTACTGTTGGAGAAGACTCTTGAGAATCCCCTGGACTGCAAGTAGANGACTTTTCTAGTAGTCACGCATGGATGTGAGAGCTGGACTATAAAGGAAGCTGAGAACCAAAGAATTGATGCTTTTGAACTGTACTGTTGGAGAAGACTCTTGAGAATCCCCTGGACTGCAAGGAGATCCAACGAGTCCATCCTAAAGGAGATCAGTCCTGAATGTTCATTGGAAGGACTGATGTTGAAGCTGAAACTCCAATATTCTAGCCACCTGATGTGAAGAGCTGACTCATTTGAGAAAACCCTGATGCTGGGAAAGATTGAGGGCAGAAGGAGAAGGGGATGACGGAGGATAAGATGGTTGGATGGCATCACTGACTCAAAGGACATGAGTCTGAGTAAACTCCAGGAGTTGGTGATGGACAGGGAGGCCTGGCATGCTGCAGTCCATGGGGTCACGAAGAGTCAGACATGACTGAGCAACTGAACTGAACTGATACACTGTGAGATTATCACGTGTAAACACATCAGCCTATCACCCTATGTAATTCAAATCACACATCTATGAAGAAAGCAAGACACTATTTAATTCTTAATATAACTGAAATGAAAAATATTTGTTTTGTTTTATCATTCAGGGTGTTATAAACCAAAGCCAAATATACGGGGAACCAGAAGTGAATATAAAATTGACAAATAGAATCAACATCCAAAATATAAATGGAGACTCTCCAGGGAATAAACTCTACTAAGGTAATCACATTGAGTAATTTTTTTGTCTCTTTGTTTCTAACTATTTAATATAAATTTTTTAAATTTATTTTTTTAATACTTTATTCTATTTTACAGTACTGTATTGGTTTTGCCATACATTGACATGAATCAGCCACAGGTGTACATGATCTCCCCATGCTGAAGCCCCTTCCCACGTCCCTCCCCACCC
>SJYW01028804.1:449566-476921 GCA_006410735.1 Raphicerus campestris | reverse complement strand
TCCTCTACATAGAAAATCCTAAAGACTCGACCAGAAAACTACTAGAGCTAATCAATGAATATAGTAAAGTTGCAGGATATAAAATCAACACTCAGAAATCCCTTGCATTCCTATACACTAATAATGAGAAAGTAGAAAAAGAAATTAAGGAAACAATTCCATTCACCATTGCAACAAAAAGAATAAAATACTTAGGAGTATACCTACCTAAAGAAACTAAAGACCTATATATCAAAAACTATAAAACACTGATGAAAGAAATCAAAGAGGACACTAATAGATGGAGAAATATTCCATGTTCATGGATCAGAAGAGTTAATATAGTGAAAATGAGTATACTATCCAAAGCAATCTACAGATTCAATGCAATCCCCATCAAGCTACCAACAGTATTTTTCACAGAACTAGAACAAATAATCTCAAGATTTGTATGGAAATACAAAAAACCATGAATAGCAAAAGGAATCTTGAGAAAGAAGAATGGAACTGGAGGAATCAACTTGCCTGACTTCAGGCTCTACTACAAAGCCACAGTAATATCAATTTTTATATTTTCTATTTTATAACAATTCTGTGCTTTCATTGAAAAGTATAGTAAGTCTCTATATTAATAAATAATATATGGAGAAACACTAAATGCTTAAATACTGTTTTTTAAAATGTGATACATATATGTATCTATTTCTCTTGATATGTTCATAGTAATGAATGGAACTTGTTTTTAGGATTTCTTTATATGTTTAGGATTTACTCATTTCTCTTTGAGAGTGAAATTTACTTTCTAATAATTCTTACTGAATAATGTTTGGTACAATTTAGTGAGGAAAAGATACCTACATGACAGTATCCCACACAGCAAGGATTGTGCTAGAAACTTTCAATAATTTAATCTTATTTTCTACCTAATGAAGTAAGGAAATTTCTCCCATAAGAAAAATAGATGCTTCTAAAGACTAAATAAATTGGTCTTAAACTAATAGACATTAAATGATAGAGGCTAACTAGAAGATCATTCTGTCTGGTCATTTGCTTGGAGTAACAGGCAAATTTGGCCTTGGAGTACAGAATGAAGCAGGGTAATGGCTAATAGAGTTCTGCCAAGAGAACACACTGGTCATAGCAAACACACTCTTCCAACAACACAAGAGAAGACTTTACACATGGATAGCACTAGATAGTCAACACCAAAATCAGACTGATTATATTCTTTACAGCCAAAGAGAGAGAAGCTCTATACAGCCAGCAGAAACAAGACCAGGAGCTAACTGTGGCTCAGATCATGGACTCCTTATTCCCAAATTCAGATTGAAATTGAAGAAAGTAGGGAAAGCCACTAGACCATTCAGGTATGACCTAAATCAAATCCCTTATGACTATACAGTGGAAGTGAGAAATGGATTTAAGGGACTAGATCTGACAGACAGAGTGTCTGATGAATTATGGATGAAGGATCGTGACATTGTACATGAGACAGGAATCAAGACCATCCCCAAGAAAAAGAAATGGAAACAAGCAAAATGGTTGTCTGAGGAGGCATTACAAATAGCTGTGAAAAGAATAGAAGCGAAAAGCAAAAGAGAAAAGGAAAGTTATTTCCATTCGAATGCACAGTTCCAAAGAATAGCAAGTAGAGATAAGAAAGCCTTCTTCAGCGATCAATGCAAAAAATAGAGGAAAACAATAGAACAGGAAATACTAGAGATCTTGTCAAGAAAATTAGAGATACCAAGGGAANAGGCATTACAAATAGCTGTGAAAATAATAGAAGCGAAAAGCAAAAGAGAAAAGGAAAGTTATTTCCATTCGAATGCACAATTCCAAAGAATAGCAAGTAGAGATAAGAAAGCCTTCTTCAGCAATCAATGCAAAAAATAGAGGAAAACAATAGAACAGGAAATACTAGAGATCTTGTCAAGAAAATTAGAGATACCAAGGGAACATTTCATGCAAAGATGGGCTCAATAAAGGACAGAAATGATATGGACCTAACAGAAGCAGAAGATATTAAGCAGAGGTGGCAAGAATACATGGAAGAACTATACAGAAAAGATCTTCATTACCCGGATAATCATGATGGTGTGATCCCTCACCTAGAGCCAGACATCCTGGAATGTGAAGTAAAGTGGGCCTTAGGAAGCATCACTAAAAACAAAGCTAGTGGAGGTGATGGAATTCCAGTTGAGCTATTTCAAATCCTGAAAGACGATGCTGTGAAAGTGCTGCACTCAATATGCCAGCAAATTTGGAAAACTCAGCAGTGGCCACAGGACTGGAAAAGGTCAGTTTTCATTCCAATCCCAAAGAAAGGCAATGCCAAAGAATGTTCAGACTACCACACAATTGCCTTCATCTCACATGCTAGCAAAGTAAAGCTCAAAATTCTCCAAGCCATGAATTTTCAGATGTTCAAGCTGATTTTAGAAAAGGCAGAGGAACCAGAGATCAAATTGCCAACATCCACTGAATCATCAAAAGAGCAAGAGAGTTCGAGAAAAAAACATCTATTTCTGCTTTATTGACTATGCCAAGGCCTTTTTGACTGTGTGGATCACAATAAACTGTGGAAAATTTTGAAAGATATGGGAATACCAGACCACCTGACCTGCCTCTTGAGAAACCTATGTGCAAGTCAGGAAGCAACAGTTAGAACTGAACATGAAACAACAAACTGATTCCAAATATTAAAAGGAGTACGTCAAGGCTGTATATTGTCACTTTGCTTATTTAACTTCTATGCAGAGTACATCATGAGAAACGCTGGGCTGGAAGCAGCACAAGCTGGAATCAAGATTATGGGGAGAAATAACAATAAGCTCAGATATGCAGATGACACCACCCTTATGGCAGAAAAGTGAAGAAGACTAAGAAGCCTCTTGATGGAAGTGAAAGTGGAGAGTGAAAAAGTTGGCTTCAAGCTCAACATTCAGAAAACTAAGATCATGGTATCTGGTCCCATCACTTCATGGGAAATAGATGGGGAAACACTGAAAACAATGGCTGACTTAATTTTTCTGGGCTCCAAAATCACTGCAGATGGTGACTGCAGCCATGAAATTGAAAGACACTTACTTACTCCTTGGAAGGAAACTTATGACCAACCTAGATAGCATTTACAAAGCAGAGACATTACTATGTCAACAAAGATCCATCTCGTCAAGGCTCTGAGTTTTCCAGTGGTCATGGATAGATGTGAGAGTTGGACTATAAAGAAAACTGAGTGCCGAAGAATTGATGGTTTTGAACTGTGGTGTTGGAGAAGACTCTTGAGAGTCCCTTGGATTGCAAGCAGATCCAACCAGCCCATCCTAAAGGAGATCAGTCCTGGATGTTCATTGGAAAGACTGATGTTGAAGCTGAAACTCCAATACTTTGGCCACCTGATGCAAAGAGCAGAATCATTTGAAAAAAAACCCTGATCCTGGGAAAGATTGAGGGCAGGAGGAGAAAGGGACAACAGAGGATGAGATGGTTGGATGGCATCACTGACTCAATGGACATGAGTTTGAGTAAACTCTGTGAGCTGGTAATGGACAGGGTGGCCTTGTATGCTGCGGCTCATGGGGTTGTTATGAGTTGAACACGACTGAGAGACTGAACTGACTGAACTAGAAGATCCTCTGGAGTAGAACTGGCAATCCACTCCAGTATTCTTGCCCAGAATATTCCATGTAGAGAGGAGCCTGGTGGGCTACAGTACATAGGGCTGCAAAGAGCTGACACACAACTATAAATTAAGTGTAATAACTCAAGAATTCATAACACCACCTTTTTTTGGAATACATTCTGATTTCATTGCGTATGCTTGAGTGTGTGGGTTCTTACTGAACCATACCAAAAAATGAATCATGGATGTCTGCAGAGGTAATTAGCTAAGGTATGAGTCCCTTAATTACTAACACTTACTTTTCCTAAACTCCAAATTTTTTCTCAGTGTTGATCTCATTCAGTGCTCAATATTAATATGACATTGAGCCCCAGAGATAATTTCATAGTCAGATAGGAAAGTTAGGGTAGTTGATGATTGACTTGGGGAGGGAACACAAGAAAAGCTGGTTAGTACAGAATGAATTTAAGCTAAATACAATATTTGCTAAGCCACTTTAGTAGTGTTCGACCCTGCTGCGCTATGGACTGTAGCCCCCCAGGCTCTTCTGTCCACGGGATTCTCCAGACAAGAATACTGGAGTGGGTAGCCTCCTCCAGTGGATCTTCCTAAACCAGGGATAGAACCTGGGTCTCTTACATCTCCTACATTGGCAGGTGGATTCTTTACTATTAGCTCCACCTGGGAAGCAACACCTAATAAGTGAGTGCCATAATATTAGTTTGCTAGGACTGTTATCACAAATATTACAGACTGGATGGCTTAACAGAAATGTACTTTCTCACAATTCTGGAGGCTAAACCACAGGTCAAGGTGTTTTCAGGTTTCCTTCTGAGACCTCTCTCCTTGATTTGCTGATGGCCCCCTCTTCCCTCTGTCTTTCCCTGCTGCTTCCTCTGCATTGTCTCTGTCCTTATATCTCTTCTTATGAGGACACCAGACATACTGGATGAAAAGTTAAAGTGTTAGTTGCTCAGCCATGTCCAACTGTTTACAGTCTGGGCTGTAGCCCACCAGGCTCCTCTCTCCATGGAGTTATCTAGACAAGAATATTGGAATGGGTATTTAGCCATTCCCTTCTCTAGGGGATCTTCCTAACGCAGATTAAACCCAGGTCTTCTCTATTGCAGTCAGAGGGGCTTTACCACCAGAACCACCAGGAGATGTGTATAAGAGACAGCTTCTGTCCACGGGATTCTCCAGACAAGAATACTGGAGTGGGTAGCCTCCTCCAGTGGATCTTCCTAAACCAGGGATAGAACCTGGGTCTCTTACATCTCCTACATTGGCAGGTGGGTTCTTTACTATTAGCTCCACCTGGGAAGCAACACCTAATAAGTGAGTGCCATAATATTAGTTTGCTAGGACTGTTATCACAAATATTACAGACTGGATGGCTTAACAGAAATGTACTTTCTCACAATTCTGGAGGCTAAACCACAGGTCAAGGTGTTTTCAGGTTTCCTTCTGAGACCTCTCTCCTTGATTTGCTGATGGCCCCCTCTTCNATGTCTTCAAGAAGTTCCCAGGATAGTAGGAGTATAATTGTGTCTTAAACAAGCGTCTTACTCTTAAAGTAGGTCATTCTATCAATTCCAGAAATTTTTGTCTATAGCATAAAATAGTGTTGCTTTTGCTTCACTTAAATATCTGTAATGTGCTTCTAACATTTAGAGACCAATTTCACAACCCTCCGCATTATAATTAAGGTTCTGGCTCATTAGTCCATCTTCTCCCAGCACAGTAACATCTTCTTCTATGGGACCTTCTCAGTTTTTGAAACTTTTTCAATCAGCAAACACCCATTAATATGGCACCAACACTAACCACGTTCTCACTTCCCCCCTGCACTATGTTTTCTGCTTCTACTTACACACAAGTTTCCCTGCCTTGGAAATCTGTCCCCATTTCCACGGTAGAATAGGCTGTTAAGCTGATCTTCACAACTGTACAATTCTTAAGACTGATTTTCCAGATTTTCTTGCAATTATATTTAGACATGTCTGGATGTAGTCAAGGAAATGAGAGTTTAACCAATATAGACCATTTTTCAGTCACGACTTTTTAAGAAAATGGTTCATCCTCTCTATCACTTGGATTCAGAGAGTACAGATCTGAGGTGTGGACACGGGTCTCTGAATTACCCAGGGAGAAGTGTCATCTATTGACTTGGATAACATCACTCGGGCATAATTAAGAAAACTACTTCCATAGTATTTGAGACTTATATGTCTAGGTCGGTATATCAGTTCATTCTATCTTACCCAAGCAATATACTGAATTCATATTTGTATTTCAAAAGCCAGTTCAAACATTATCACCTATGAAATTTTATTCCAAGTTTTCCCCTTCCAGATCACACCCTGTAGATCTAGGAAAAAGTAGCAAATATAAGACACTGTAATGGAAGCATGATTACAATTTAATGATGAATTAGATGGCCTGAGAGGATGAAGCATAGATGGTGCAGGAATGGAAAAGAAGGTTGGAACATGATTCTAAGTTCAAAGGATAAAGATGCTATTTGAGGTACAGAGCTGATAACTTCAGACGAACCATGAAATCAGATTCATCTAATCACTATTTACAAATATAGAAAGACTGGAAAGAAATTTATATTCATCGATTATACTCTAAAAATTGTTTGGAAAGTCTGTATGAGATAAAACATGAAAGGGTGAAATATGAAGGAAATGGAATATAACTGAGAATAGGATTTTTAAAATTCTGAACTTTAGAAAGACCTATTTAGAGCTCCCAAGGTAGCACTGTACTATTACAACAGAATAAATAAAAGGAGAATTTAAAAAGGAGAAGTCATGTGAAAAGTTGAGTGAAAACATGAGAAAATTTGTAAAAATTTATAGAAGATTAAACCAAATCACTGTGTTACACAATCATTGGTATGAGGATGCTCTCTGAAGCAGGAAACTTCTTTTTGGACTTCCCATTTTCCAGCAAATTTAGGGGCCTTTAAGATTGTAATTTTTCGCTTAAATCAGCTGAAATGGATTCTAGTGTATATAATTAGAAGAATATTAGCAGTTAAAATTAAAATGTGATTTTTGCCTATTGTATTGATATTCAGGGTAGCTGAATGTTATCACCTGTTGACATATCAATGCCTGATTCATTCAATTGCTTTGAGAGATTAAGGATTACACCAATCTTGTTTTACTTTGATCCACATGGTTAAGAGCATCATATATATACATATATGATGTGTCTATCATATATATGATACATAAAATGTCATTAGTAAGCATATGCTACATGAGTAAAGAGTTAAAGAGTGAAAACTTGCAAAATTCATGGCCATTTGGGACATTTTGCCAGAATTAACTTAATAAAGTATATGCATTCAGTTCAATTCAGTTGCTCAGTCATGTCCAGCTCTTTGCGACCCCATGGACTGCAGCACACCAGGCTTCCCTGTCCATCAGTAAATCCCAAAGCTTGCTCAAACTCATGTCCATTGAGTCGGTGATACCATCCAACCATCTCACCTCTGTCATCCCCTTTTCTTCCTGCCTTCAATCTTTCCCAGCATCACCGTCTTTTCCAATGAGGGTTCCCTAACCTCAGGCCTACAAATCACCAGTTACTCTATGTGAAATAGCAAACTAAAGTACAGCTCAGGCAGAATCTATACCTGATACTGTTAAAAAGACTAACAAGTCAGAACCACTCTTGTAAACTCGCCAACCATATGCTTATTCCAACTGGGAGAATCTTGATAGAACACTTGGGTATAACCACTTTTTATGGGGAACCTTGATGAAGGGTTATTAGAAGACAGAATCAGCCTGCCATCCCACTCCCAAATAATGCAATTATACATCAAGAAAGGACAGAGAAGAAAAAAAAGACACTCATCAAGAGTGGAAAGCCAGAGAAGAAAAATAAGACTTTTTTGATGGTAATAAACTGTCACAAAATCTATAAATACAACTTTTACAAGTGGTGAAAGATTGGTCAAAGATAACAATACTTCAGCTACCTGATGTGAACAGTGGATTAATTGGAAAAGACCCTGATGCTGGGAAAGATTGAAGGCAAAAGGAGAAGAGGGTGGCAGAGGATGAGACAGTTAGATAGAATCACCAACTCAAAGGATATGAATCTGAGCAAACTCCTGGAGATAGTGAAGGACAGGGAGCCTGATGGGCTGCAGTCCATGGGGTGGCAAAGAGTTGGACATGACTTAATAGCTGCACTATAGCAAAAATACTGAATAGCATATTTATCTGGGAATCATTTACATAAGTGATAATTTTTATGAACTATTTTATCATTATTATTATCATAGTTTTTAATACTACTTTTTAGTTAGATTTAGCCTACATACATCTACTTCTGCTTCACTGACTACTGTTAAAGCTTTGGACTATGTGGATCACAATAAACCGTGGGTGTGGAAAATTCTTCAAGAGATGGGAATAACGGACCACCTGACCTGCTTCCTGAGAAATCTGTATGTAGGTCAAGAAGCAACAGTTAGAACCGGACATGGAACAATGGACTGATTCCAAATTGGACAAGGGGTATGTCAAGGCTGTATATTGTCACCCTGCTTATTTAACTTATATTTAGAGGGCATCATNGACTGGGAACTTGGGCACTCACTATTTATGGCAAAGTTTCTGTCTAAATCTGCTTTGCTTTTTGATCAGGATGGATTGAATTTTATGGTGCTTTCCAAATCTTGGCCTTATTTTAGAGAACATTTTGACTTACGCCCTTTATACAGAAGTTCCCAAACAAAAATGTGAAATGGTGATATTGGTGTCAGTTCATATCACTGAGCAAGTATTGCTTCAGCTTGTATTCTTCCTACGATCTTTTTCAATATGTAAATTTGTTGTTCTATCAAGTGGTAGATATTTCTTCCCTCAAGCAGTTCCTTCACTATCTCCTAAGCATTATGTGCACATTCTAAATCATTACTCTTCCTCTGCTGAGGAGATAAACACCACTAGTATTTTTTTAGGAAGTCCTCTCCATATGATTTTCTGCTCCTCCTTAATCTGAAGATCTTATCAGACACTGAAAACACTGATTTTAAATATTCTTTCTTTATTCCAAATCCTGCCACAATGCTCACTTACTGCAAGTCTCATGTGGATGTTTTATTCAAACACCATTTTCTAGGTATTTCCTAAGTACCTTGACTCTGTGTTACTCATACCCATGGTGATAGCCAAAAACTAGTTACCTCTTAGTTCAATTCAGATCAGAAATCTTAACTTTCAGCTTGTCTCTTGCTGAAAACAAACTATTTTCCCACCCAGACTTCTCATACTATGACACACAATACACTCATTCTATGAAATGCTAGAACCTTCCACCATATTGATCTTCCTATCTTCTCAGGGTCTAAAAGGAGCTTTCTTATTTCACTTTTCTAGACAGTCTAAAACCCTGGATTCATCACCTGACGCACGGTTTTCACCGTCGTTCTCAAACCTCTCCCAGCAGCAGCCTTCTACAATACCCATCTCAGAGGTGAGGTGAAGGCGCTCAGTCGTGTCCAACTCTTTGCGACCCTGTGTACTGTAACCTACTAGGCTTCTCCATCCATGGGATTCTCCAGGCAAGAATACTGGAGTGGATTGCCATTTCCTTCTCCAGGGATCTTCCCAACCCAGGGATCAAACCCGGGTCTCCCGCATTGGAGGCAGACGCTTTAACCTCTGAGCCACCAGGGAAGCCCAATACCCACAATACCCATCTCAACGAATACACAAATAAGAGCTGCTCCAACGTGAATCAGTCTTAGCATTTACTTTTATTGCTTCTAATTTTCCTAAGCTCTGTCTAGGTATAGCGCCTTAGCCATATACACTGTTATTGGGAGACATTCAGGAAACCCATTGTCCTTTTCCCTAATGTTTTTCCTCTTCTGTTATCTCNTTTTATTGCTTCTAAGTTTCCTAAGCTCTGTCTAGGTATAGCGCCTTAGCCATATACACTGTTATTGGGAGACATTCAGGAAACCCATTGTCCTTTTCCCTAATGTTTTTCCTCTTCTGTTATCTCAATTAGTGGTACACCTAAATAGCCACTCACTCACAGCTAGACTATAAAAATACAGTCTAAATCTTTTCTGCCCCCCCCACCAATGAATACGTCATTGTTCTCATGAAATTCTAATGATATTTGTCTCCGTTTTCTTAAGTTTGCCTTTTTTTCCTCAGCTTATCACTGGCCTGTTTCATCCTTTAACATAACTTGTCTAGATTATTGTAAAAAGCTTTGAAGTAGTTTTCTTGCCTCCAGTCCTAAAGTTTTATCTACAACAAAGTCATAACTATATTATCCCTCTGCTTAAAAACCATCAGGTGCCTCCTGCACTACATTTATGATGGAGCTAAAATTATCTTTTCTATGTCTCTGCAGTATTTTCATCTGTATCATAAATCTAAGTATATTATATTGCTCTTAATATTTTATTCTGTAGGATTGCTTACTGCCACTAAATGTAAGTTTTTGAGAGCTATGATTCTATCTATTCAGTTAGAAGCTGTTAGCAGAACATCTAAAAATGTTTTTGGTGCCTATTAAGTATTTGATGAGATGGTTAGATAGTATCACCGACTAAATGGACATGGATCTGAGCAAACTCCCAGAGATAGTGAAGGACAGGGAAGCCTGGCATGCTGCAGTCCACGGAGTCACAGAGTTGGACATGACTTAGTGACAGAACACCAACAGCACAGTATTTGACAAATAGAATAAATCACCCAGATTATGAAGAGGAGAAGCCAACCAACTCATACTGGAAGGTATGAAACAAAATGCTAACTCAAAATTTTGTTAATAGTTATAGATGTGTGAAAACACAGTGCATATTTTGCTTAAGCTTTGATACTACCATTTCAGTTGGTGAGTTGTGTAGGTCAGGGGTAAATTTTACTTTCTTTAACATATTAATAACAATCACAAAGATATTTGTTTGACACTGAAAAAGTGTCAGTTCATAGCATTATCAAAAATGTTCACTGTGCAAACAATGCAGTGACAGTGTTTACAAATTCTGAGTTTCTGGCTTTTTTACATTTTTTCATTTTCCATGTAAACATGCATTGGCACTTCCATAGATCCCCACATTATTAGCATGTCACCTGTGTGATACAAGGATCAATGATTGATTATTGGCTATTTAAATTAAAAGTCGTCATACTTTTAAATTTTTTTAATTTTTAATTAGAGGATGATTGTTTTACAATGTTGTGTTGGTTTCTCTCATACTTCAGCGTGAAGCAGCCATAGGTATGCATATATTCCCTCCCTCTTGAACATCAACCCCACCTCCCCTCCCCACTCCTCTAGGTTGTCAGAGCACCAGGTTGAGCTCTCTGTGTTATATAGTAATTTCCCATTAGCTATCTATTTTACAAATGGTAATATATATGCTTCAGTGCTACCCTCAATTTCAGTTAAGCTAATTCCTTAGATATTGTCACTTAATCATATAAATAGTACAAAAACCTGTAATGAAATGTAGTATATTGACATAGAAGAAAAATAATGAAGAAAATAAGATGATAACACAGTTTTTATCACATTGAAATGGAGTCGACAGTTGCTGTGTACACCATTCGTGCTGGTGGCAGATGAAATTTTCTCAAGGGAGGACACTGCCCAGCTGGGAGTGTCTAAATCCTACTTTCTTTAAGATGAAATGAGGTTTAGCTACTCTCTCAATGCTACCATCCCACTTTCTCCTGCCCCACTGTGTCTATAAGTTGTAGCTTCATGTTTTTAATCAGTGGTTCTCAACAGTTACGTCTCCTCCCCACCCTGGAGGCCAATGTCAATGTCAGGAGACATTTATTGTTGTCACAGCTGTGTAGAGGGAGCTGGGAGCTGGGAGGTACTGGTATCTAGTAGATAGAGCCCAGAGAGGCTGATAAACATCCTAGAGTGGACAGGAGAGCCTACAACAATGTCCAAGTGTTCAGTGAGATCTCTAGGAAAGACCAAAACATCAGTGGTGCTGGGGTTTAAAAATCTTGGTCTGATTATGTATTTACCACTTAGTACTGATTTATATCACAGAACATCATACTTAAGTGCTGTTGGGAGCCAAAGAAAGAGTTCTATAAGAAACTGCTTTCAAGGAGCTTATAATGTACTGTAATAAGAGAGACTATTATTAGTTATCCATAGTCACTTATACATAGTTACATATGTAAAATGGAGATAAAGATAGTTACTACTATTGAGGAAGAAAATTTGAAATTATATGGAAGTTGAAAGAGTTATTTCAAACTGAGAAGGAATATAAAAAACATTGGGTTTAATCCTTGGGTTGGGAAGATCCCCTGGAGAAGGGCATGGCAGTCCACTCCAGTATTCTTGCCTGGGAAATCCCATGGACAGAGCAGCCTGGAAGGCTATAGTCCATGGGGTCAAAAAGAGCTGGATATGACTTAGTGAGTAAACAACAATAACATAGACATGTACCTATATGTATATATGTAAATGTTCCGGAAAAGAGAGATGAGTGAGCAATTAATTCATTTTATAGGAAAACATGAGCAAAGTATCCAGAAAAGAACTTCGGATTGAACTCTGTTAAATGAGTGAGAATTTGAGGTCAGAGGAAAGATAAGATACCACAGAGCAAGAGTCAGGTCAGGGGTGTGAATGTGCTTGCTTTTCAGAGAATGAGGCTGGATATATTGGGTTTAGCAAGAATATGGCCTTAGGTGTAGATTTAATTCCCCTGTGTACTCTATAAAGGCTTTATTAAATATTTCATTTAAATAACAGCATTAGCCAGTAGTAATTATTGGCATTTTATTTTGCTTTCAAACTTAGTGAATATCACATTTAGCACTCCATTTAATGTATGTATGTGTGTGTGGTGGGGTTGTGTTCGTTTGTCTTGGTATTTTTATAGTTAACTCTGCTTTTTCTTTCTCTGCCCACATTAGACTTCATTTTGAGACTGAGATCCTGGGACACCTCCCATGCTCCAAATCACGTTTAATAGGTATTTCTTTGTTTGACACTTGGCACCAGTCTGAGACACAACACTGTAAACACAGCAAGAAATGGATTATCGGGAGATGATCAAGGATCTGGCTGTGATAATCAGACAACTTTACATTTTCAAAGTAGAAGTTTGCATGAGCCTCTTTTTATTATTTCTTCTAAAGTTTATCCAGAACATATCAAAATTTTGTATGTCATAGGAAATCAGCTGTCCCAGACTCCTTGCTCTTCCTTACTCCCCAAGTCTCATCAGTCATCACAATCTGAGGTTCCTGCCTGCTCCAGTGTCTCTAATTTCTCTCTCCTCCCCACTCCTGTGTGAAACTGGATGTCAAACTCTGTTCACGCTTTCACTGGGCCTTCTCCAACAGCTCCTTAACACTAGTCCTGAATTCAGGCTTCAATCAGNAATAACAGCATTAGCCAGTAGAAATTATTGGCATTTTATTTTGCTTTCAAACTTGGTGAATATCACATTTAGCACTCCATTTAATGTATGTATGTGTGTGTGGTGGGGTTGTGTTCATTTGTTTTGGTATTTTTAATAGTTAACTCTGCTTTTTCTTTCTCTGCCCACATTAGACTTCATTTTGAGACTGAGATCCTAGGACACCTCCCATGCTCCAAATCACGTTTAATAGGTATTTCTTTGTTTGACACTTGGCACCAGTCTGAGACACAACACTGTGAACACACAGCAAGAAATGGATTATCGGGAGATGATCAAGGATCTGGCTGTGATAATCGGACAACTTTACATTTTCAAAGTAGAAGTTTGCATGAGCCTCTTTTTATTATTTCTTCTAAAGTTTATCCAGAACATATCAAAATTTTGTATGTCATAGGAAATCAGCTGTCCCAGACTCCTTGCTCTTCCTTACTCCCCAAGTCTCATCAGTCATCACAATCTGAGGTTCCTGCCTGCTCCAGTGTCTCTAATTTCTCTCTCCTCCCCACTCCTGTGTGAAACTGGATGTCAAACTCTGTTCACACTTTCACTGGGCCTTCTCCAACAGCTCCTTAACACTAGTCCTGAATTCAGGCTTCAATCAGTGCTGCAGAAAAGATTTAGAATGCACATTTGCTCCCCATGCTTCCTTACTTAAAGCTTTTCTATGGCTTCTGCTGCCTATTGGAGGAGATCCAAACTCCCCAGAGAGACTGAGGAGCCTGTTCAAGTCCCGGCTTGATAGTATTACCGGCCTCACGCCTTGCTCTGTCTTAACAAGCACACTCTAGCTGGGTATGGAGTCAACAGTTGCAGTGTACACCATTCGTGCTGGTGGCAGATGAAATTTTCTCAAGGGAGGACACTGCCCAGCTGGGAGGAGTGTGACCAGCTCTGCCTCCTTCACGTCTGTCTCTGCCTTTGAGCTGAGTCGTGCTCCTTTCAGGGCAGCTACAGCCAACTGCTGAGTGAGGCTGAGTAAGACTACCACCTTACCACCTCTGCCACTGGAGGAGCCTCTAACTAGGAAGCGTTGCTCCAGAGTCCCACATGGGGCTGTCAGAGGTGTGTCAGGCTTATATTATAATCTCAGTCCCCTCTGCCTGATCTTGCAGGGGGATCCCTCTTTTCTTTGGAAAGGTCTGAAAGTGAAAGTGAAGGCACTCAGTCGTGTCCGACTCTTTGTGACCCCATGGACTGTAGACTACGAAGCTCCTCTATCCATGCGATTCTCCAGGCAAGAATACTGGAGTGGGTTGCCATTTCCTTCTCCAGGGAATCTTCCCTACCCAGGGATCGAACCCGGGTTTCCCTCACTGGAGGCAGACGCTTTAACCTCTGAGCCACCAGGGAAGCCAGTTCTCCAATAAACTCTTTACTCTGTCTCAGTAGACATTTCTGAGGCTCAGTGTGCCCGGTCCTAGGCAAGCTGGGCCTCAGCACAGGATAGCTACTCTGTCCTTTACGTGGAGTCCCACCTTGTCCACTCATACTTCGTGAAGTGAAACAGTCTCCTTCTCT
Source organism: Raphicerus campestris (assembly GCA_006410735.1). Classification (NCBI taxonomy): domain Eukaryota; kingdom Metazoa; phylum Chordata; class Mammalia; order Artiodactyla; family Bovidae; genus Raphicerus; species Raphicerus campestris. The sequence goes on along the minus strand of SJYW01028804.1, from coordinate 462,345 downwards.
ATCATCATGTCTTCTCTCATTGAACTGTAATTGTTCATTTACTTTTCTCTCTCTCCCAACACCCAGTCTTCCCCAGGAGATAGACTTCCCATGCCTTACTTGATTGTGTATGTTCAGTGCTTAAAATTACATCTGACAGATTTATTCACTTTCTGATTTAACAGTTTTAATTTAGTGTTTATTCAATGGAAGGCCTCGTGCTGGAGATATAGATGTAAAAAAGGAAAATAGGTTTTATCCTTATTCAGTATACATATACATGGAAAAACTAGTTATACAATTATTTATCTTTTACTATTGAATAAGTGCAAGGAAAGAAAAAGTACAAGGGTCTAAAAAGCAGGATGGATCTGACATAGGCTGAAAGGTTTGGAAAAATTGCTTTGAGGAAATATAAATATAAGCTGAATTCTGAAGGCTCAATAAGAGTTAATTAGCTGAAGTAGGAGGGAACATAATAAGTGTTTATGGAATGAATAAAATGATGTATTTTATGTTTATAAAACTATACTCCAGAGACGAATGCAACAATTTTTATTCGCCACATCAAATCTTTCTTTACTTGACCAATTACAATTAATATACTTTTTCTTCCAGGAAATACTTTANATAAGTGTTTATGGAATGAATAAAATGATGTATTTTATGTTTATGAAACTATACTCCAGAGACGAATGCAACAATTTTTATTCGCCACATCAAATCTTTCTTTACTTGACCAATTACAATTAATATACTTTTTCTTCCAGGAAATACTTTATTCACATCTTAACTATTATTTCCAAAAAGCTATTTAAATGTACTTTTCTAGTTTTAAATACGTCTAGTTTCAAAGTTCAAGATATTATTTGTTGATGGTTTAAGCACCTACATAAACACCACAGAGTATTAGAACTACCATTTTCCATGATTTTCCAAATATTATTTTTTCTCAAGTATCATTTATTTTTAATTTCTGCAATAAATTCTCTAAATAAGTATTTACCAACAGAATTGATTCTTACAAAGGTTATTCATAGCAGACAGCCAAGAGTATACTCATACATTCTGGCAACAAAATCTTCAACTTTCATGGCATTTCTTTAAAATTTATTTAAAAATTGTCCCTTCTAAACATCTGTGATATTTCTAGGTTTGTAGAAGATACTCAGTTGCAACATGTCTAATCAAAGATAATTGAGCTGATGGAATATAAACAAAAAAATAATTTGGGGGAAAAATAAGTTACTGGAAATTCGAGAGTATAGCTTTTGATATCAAAGAGCTGGTTGGATTAATTTTGTATTTCATCACCATGTTGTTGGCTCCATGCAGACAGAAATCTATTTCTATTGTTTCCACTTTCACTTCACTCCTTATGCCTCATTAGGCTTACAATAGAGAAAAGGCCAGCACAAAATAAAGCTTAGATCAATCATTCCCCTATAGGCCAGAGCAAGCAAAATCAATCACTGTCCATTCAAGTGGTTCTCGGCTATTGACTTTAAACTTTCCTGGTCTTGAGGTTACTGTACTGTTAATTGCACTGAAGTTGAATGTTTGCACTTCAGCATATTCCTTAACTATCTTTAGAGAATATACACTACTATATCTGTATTAATTTCTTATGTGAATAGATGAAGTTTGGGATCTTTAACTGGTGATTAGCAGTCTAATAGTAATACCCTAAAGCATTTATGAAAAGCTCTTGCATAGAAACTGCTACTTGTTTGTTGAATAATTTAGAGCTTTTAGTTTCAATTTGCATAGTATATTATTTTATTTAAAGCTCTCTATATTTATTATTAATATATCTACACAAGAAATTTTTCTTAAAGTTAAATGAATATAAACTTTTAAAAATCAAGTGAAAATATATGATTTGTGTTGTCTGACATTTTTAAAATTTCATTTTCCCTACAATCACAATTACTGCATATACTGTGTGCATGCGCTCTCTGTCATGTCCAGCTCTTTGTGACCCCATAGATTATAGCCCACAGGCTTCTCTGTCCATGGGATTTCCCAGGCAAAAATACTGGAGTGCGTTGCCATTTCCTTCTCCAGGGGATCTTCCAGACCTAGGGGCTGAACTGGCATCTCTTGTGTCTCCTGCATTAGCAGGTGGATATTAAATATACTAGTTGATTATTATAAAACANCAGGCTTCTCTGTCCATGGGATTTCCCAGGCAAAAATACTGGAGTGCGTTGCCATTTCCTTCTCCAGGGGATCTTCCAGACCTAGGGGCTGAACTGGCATCTCTTGTGTCTCCTGCATTAGCAGGTGGATATTAAATATACTAGTTGATTATTATAAAACATTTTCATATTAATAATCATGCATAATTTTTGGTTTTGCATACAATAGAGTTTGAGTTTAGATAAGTTGCTTATGAGCATGAAAATNGTCTCCTGTACAATGTCACGAACCTCATTCCATAGTTCATCAGGCACTCTATCTATCAGATCTAGGCCCTTAAATCTATTTCTCACTTCCACTGAATAATCATAAGGGATTTGATTTAGGTCATACCTGAATGGTCTAGCTGTTTTCCCTACTTTATTCAATTTAAGTCTGAATTTGGTTCTTAAATATTACCTTTGGCATGGTCAATAAAGCAGAAAAAGATGTCTTTCTGGAACTCTCTTGCTTTTTCCATGATCCAGCAGATCTTGACAATGCACAGATCATTCTGTGCTTTTATAGTATTTGTCCGTTTCTCTATTTTAGTCAACTGTATATTCATTTCTCTATATCTAGTTGGTAGATATATTTCAAACAGATAATTCTACTCTTGAAGTCTTGAGGGGTTCTTAGAAAAGTTTAAAATCAGATAGACTCTCTGTTTCTCTCTCTATGTGTCTATTTCCATATCCCTCTCTCTCTTCCATAAATATAAATGCTTGAATTTTATGTTGAATTGCAAGAAGGTTGGCATTTTTGTCTCCATCTATCAAGCACTAAATGAAGCTATTAACTTTCTAAAAAGATAAAAATTATATTTGGTAATGGGAAGGATTTAAATCTTGGAGAAGGAAATGGAAACCCAGAATACCATGGACAGAGGAATCTGGTGGCATGCTGTCCATTGGGTCGTACAGAGTTGGACACGACTGAATGACTTAGCATGCATGCATGCATTGGAGAAGGAAATGGCAACCCACTCCAGTATTCTTGCCTAGAGAATCCCAGGGACAGAAGAGGCTGGTGGGCTGCTGTCTATGGGGTTGTACAGAGTCAGACATGACTAAAGTGACTTAGCAGCAGCAGCAGCAGCAGCAGTGGCAGCAGCATGATTTAATTCTAATCTTATTTCCCTCTCCAATTAATTTCTCTAGACAATTTCTTATTTGTAACATGACAGATTTGAGTTATAATTTATATATAACTCTATTTCTAATAACCTAATATTCTCCCTTTATTGTTAGGTCTTATAAATCAAAGAAAGAATTTCTAATTGCATCATAGTCATTTGAGGAGTTCCTATCCAGTATTACATTTGACCACGCCCAAAGAATATTCCTGCCAGTGCAGGAGAGGAAGGTTTGATCCCTGGGTCAGAAAGAGCCCCTGGAGAAAGAAATGGCAACCCACTTCAGTACCCTTGCCTGAGCAATCCCATGGATAGAGGAGCCTAGTGGGCTACAGTCCATGGGGTGGCAAAGAGTTAAGCACAACTTAGTGACTAAACAACAACAGCAACAACTGGTTGTGTGGGTAATAATGCTGAATTGTCATCGGTAACAATTCCTATTATAATGATAATTATATTTTTAGAATCTTCATGATTTACTTTAGCTGTTTAATTAAAACAACAATATCTATTTGTTCAGAAATAAAATTTTGAAAGGTATGAAGAATCTTTGTCAGAAAATCATGTATTATTTGTACAAATAATTGAGTGGCATGGTTTCTCTTGTGTGGACTATTCAATAGGGAAACTTAAACAAATTGCTTAAATACACATCCAGCACCAAATGCTTCAGTGATTTTCAGTATCCTTTACAACCTTTGTTTATGTTTTCCTTTTATTTTCTTGAATAAAAATGAGACAGAAATTTCAAAAACGAATATCCTTATCTGTGATGGTCAAGAGATTTAAAAAAAAAGAGTGAGAGAGAGAGAAAAGAAACATATTAAAAGTTTTGGAGCTTAAATATATTTTAAGTTAAATATTAAATATATTGCAAGAAACCTATATATAGTTGGTTTAAAATTTTTCATCACTAATTAAGCAGACCAAGAAAATAATGATCTATGTTGCCACAGTATTTAAACACAGCACTTTGTATTGTTGTCACAAGGGTTCCTGAATTGTGTAATATGCACAAAACAAATTGTCAGGATTCAACTTGATATGGAGCTTTAAGCAAAATCTGTACCTGGGAGCAATTCCACGATTAATTCTAGTAAAAAGGAAATGGCACACATGATCTGAAGTTTAAGATAGGATGAAATTTTTGGGTACAAGGGCAAGAGTTTGGGGAGAAAAAAAAAAAAACAAGATATGAGTAGCCTTAAGAAAAGAATTCAAAAAGCACTGAATTTCTGTTAAAGGGATCATATCTCAGATAATCCCTTGTGGCTCTGCTGGTAAAGAAGCCACCTGAAATATGGGAGACCTGGGTTCAATCCTGGGTTGGGAAGAACCCCTGGAGACAGGAAAGGCTATCCACTCCATTATTCTGGTCTGGAGAATTCCATAGATTCTATAGTCCCTGGGGTCACAAAGAGTCAGACATGACTGAGTGACTTTCACTTTCACTTTCATCTGAAATAGTAAATAAACAAATCTCTCTCCACTCATAAGGTTCTTCAACCTAAAAAAAGTTGGCAGAAATTTTCAAGTTAATGATTAAGTCATTTCAAGTACTGTGCTGAAAGGCTTGAACACAGATAAATAAATAAAGCAAGCAGAGTAGAATGGACTGTAGTCTGCCAGGCTCCTCTGTCTGTGGAATTCTCTAGGCAAGAGTACTGGAATGGGTAGCTCCAGAGGATCTCCCCAAACCAGGGATCAAGCCCGAGTTTCCTACATTGCAGACAGTTTCTTCACCACCTGAGCCAACACGGAAGCCCTAAGAATTGTATAGCAACTATCAAACTCAAGTCATATCAGACTACTGATTCAATTAGGCATGAATGAAGCAGTCATAGTTTTATTTTTATTAAGTTATTTTCAAATTGGAAGTATATATTTGAGAAAGCCTTAACTCGTTAAGAATAAATAAGATTGGTTTTAAATAAAAGACATTTATCTACTCATTTATTAAAATTGGAAAATTCACTATGTAAATTAAGTAGTAGTTATTTTCATCTTTTTTTCTGGTAGACTGAGATGCTATAATTTATTTATCTCTGCAATATGTCTAGCACTTACCAGGAATGTATAAATGTATATGAATACATAAATCAGTAAACAGAAGCTTATTCCCTAATCAGAATATTTAAGAAATATTATTTTCATTGATATTATAGCTTAGTCAATCAGTTGTGTCCAGCTCTTTTGTGTCTCCATGGACTGCAGCCCACCAGGCTCCTCTGTCCATGGGATTCTCCAAGCAAGAACAGTGGATTGGGTTGCCATCTCTTTCTCCAGGGTATCTTCCCAACCCAGGGATTGAACCCAAGTCTCCTGCATTGCAATTGGATTCTTTACTGTTAAGCCATTACAGTTGGGTAAAATATCACCTTATTTTTCACATATTTGTATCTTCCAACAAGATGTTTACTTAGTTATACCTGGCTACATGATTCTTAAACTGTGCATTTAAAAACCATCTATATTTGGCAGTGAGTTAACATGGGATCCAGTGAAATTTTCTTCCTTATCATCAACATTTAAGTCTATAGTTGGTTCTCTGAATCAGATATAAACTTTTAAGCCTCTTTTGATGTTCTGTAAGACTTTATTGACTTAATGGAGANTATATTTAGCAGTGAGTTAACATGGGATCCAGTGAAATTTTCTTCCTTATCATCAACATTTAAGTCTATAGTTGGTTCTCTGAATCAGATATAAACTTTTAAGCCTCTTTTGATGTTCTGTAAGACTTTATTGACTTAATGGAGACGTGAGTCTGAGCAAACTCCAGGAGTTGGTAATAGACAGGGAGGCCTGCTGTGCCACGATTTGTGTGGTCGCAGAGAGGCGGACATGACTGAGCGACTGAACTGAACTGAACTGAAGACTTTATTTGATATGGGAAAAAAAGAAAAGGATCCCAAAGTAGAGATGCAGCCAGTCTGGCAGCCAAGTAAAACTTGAACTTTTCATTTATCTGTTGACAAATACATCAGCAAAAAGATAGAGTTGTTGTAAAATGATTCATTATTCATTTATATGCAACAGTTATTTGCATCCAGAGATACAAATATTAAGCTATGCTGAACATCTATAGCTTTCTCTCCAAAGTAAATCAAATTGTGTAATCTTCATGCTTTTAAACATTGCTTTTAATATAGTAACATTTCCTTCACCCAAAGTAGTGCTTTCTGCTGTTGCTGCCTTCTAAAGAGTCTCAAATTAAAAGTAACGGAGAAAATGACTTCTGGGTTATACAAATTGCTGTTACAAAGACTAAACATTAGAACATCATTTAGACTTTATTTCTTTACTTAACAACTTTGATTATCTGGTTTCTTAAACACTACAGATTAGAAAAAGAAAAAAGGAAGGAGGCTATAACAAACATGCAGAGCCAGTTCCCTGGAACTAGTTCTGCAGAGAAACACTATATGTGACAGATACAAATGGACACTAAATAACATTTGTTCTTCATAATGATTTGGAGTGCAGAAGGAAAATTATCCTTCCATTTGTTAAAAATAGCCAGGGAGACTTTATTAAAGACTATTTTAATGGGGCTCATGACTATTGAAATAAGGAGAGAGATTGAACTCAACTACACATCAAGGGCAATAAATGACTGATTGATAACCAGTGAACAGAATAAGAGGGTAGATGGAAAATCAATAAGAGAAACTTGATTAGTTATAGAGGATGGGGGAAGGGGAATTTGACTGGCTCTCAAGGATGGGGGGATTCTCCAGAAAGTGGTTTAGCAGGATTCTTTGCCAGAACTGGACAAGGTCAGGGGCTAAAACAAGGGAAGTTCTTTTTGTTGTTATATTTAGAATAATTTATCTTTTCCTAACTGGACCCGAAGTATGATACCATACTGGTACCAAACATATTCCCAGGAAAGGAAACCTTATTAAATGAGATTCATGAATTGGTTAGTTGTACCTTGCCTTGAACAATGTGCTGAGCTCCTTATCAATGAATGAGAAATAGGAAATCAGCAAAGAGTTGACTTATTGGAAAAGACTCTGATGCTAGGAAGGATTGGGGAAAGGAGGAGAAGGGGATGACAGAGATGAAATGGCTGGATGGCATCACTGACTCGATGAACGTGAGTCTGAGTGAACTCCGGGAGATGGTGATGGACAGGGAGGCCTGGCGTGCTGTAATTCATGGGGTCGCGAAGAGTCGGACACGACTGAGTGACTGAANCAGATGATGAAATGGCTGGATGGCATCACTGACTCAATGAACGTGAGTCGGAGTGAACTCCGGGAGATGGTGATGGACAGGGAGGCCTGGCGTGCTGCAATTCACGGGGTCGCGAAGAGTCGGACACGACTGAGTGACTGAACTGAACTGAACTGAACTGATACCATGATTCCCTGGTGGCTCAGAGGTTAAAGTGTCTGCCTGGAATGCGGGAGACTCTGGTTCCATCCCTGGGTCGGGAAGATCCCCTGGAGAAGGAAATGGCAACCCACTCCAGTACTCTTGCCAGGAGAATCCCATGGAGGGNGCGAAGAGTCGGACACGACTGAGTGACTGAACTGAACTGAACTGAATTGATACCATGATTCCCTGGTGGCTCAGAGGTTAAAGTGTCTGCCTGGAATGCGGGAGACTGTGGTTCGATCCCTGGGTCGGGAAGATCCCCTGGAGAAGGAAATGGCAACCCACTCCAGTACTCTTGCCAGGAGAATCCCGTGGAGGGAGAAGCCTGGTAGGCTACAGTCCATGGAGTTGCAAAGAGTCGGACATGACTGAGCGACTTCACTTTCACACCATGATTAAATTGTCCCTTGTGATTAAGTGCCTAAAGAAACTGGAACCAAGCATTTGCTCTTGATGCATATAGGCTAGTATATCTCATTACTGTACTGAAAGCAGGTAGAAAAAAACTGACAAGTCCAAAGCTTTAAGTTTCTAGTTCCATTGACAGATAAAGAACAAGAGGTTTTCTATATGTCTCTAAAAGAATATTATTTCACTGAAAATAATATTCAATTGAAGGGGTTGTAGAAATAAGGACAAGGTTAAATTGACAAACACCTATGGCTGGACAACCCAAGAAAAGAAGTACTATAGCATGCCTAGAGGTCATCCTATTTCTTTATTTTTATCACAAAATATCAGAATAAGCAGAAGTGAAAATATAATGATCCTATTGTACTTTGCAGAAAGGCAATGTTACCTTGGAGTCTATGCACAGAAATAGTATAAGACACAATGGACACGGTTACAGTTGTTCAAGATAAGAAGAGATTGTTCTAGCAGCCTTAGAAAATGGGTAATATGTCAATTTCACTTGACCTGAGAAAATAATNGCTACCTTGAAGTCTATGCACAGAAATAGTATAAGACACAATGGACACGGTTACAGTTGTTCAAGATAAGAAGAGATTGTTCTAGCAGCCTTAGAAAATGGGTAATATGTCAATTTCACTTGACCTGAGAAAATAATTGAGAGAATTTATGAAAGGAGCCAGTAGGCCTTTGGATACTGGAAAATGTGGGTAGGCCTACTACAGATTATGACCCTGGAAGTAGTTCCTATTTGATTTTCATTTGTTTAGACTCCTCACCAGAACTGACTCACTGAAAGAGGTGAGTCCAGTATTCATTGTTCATCAGTGTCCTTCTCTTTTACTTATTCTTTCTTGATTCAACAAAGTTATTGACACAACTCTAACACTGTTGGTACCCCCAGGTTCTTTTACTATCTTTTGTTTTTATCAAGTCTAATCTCCCTGAAAAACACATGACTTAAAGAACAGAAAGTANCCTCAATAAACTATTTTTTTCAAGAATTAATAAGAAAGTCAATTTGCACATCTACTACAGAAAACAGTATGGAGGTTCCTCAAAATAGTAAAGATAGAACTACTGTATGATCAAAAACACTGACACTCCCAGGTATTCATCCAAAAGAAGTTAAAGCTCAGAAAGACATAAACCCCCATACTCATTTGTGCAATAGTCAAGGCATGGAAACAACCAAACTGTCCACTGATGGATATAGGGGTAAAGAATATGTGATACACACACAATGAAATGTTATTCAGCCAAAAAAAGGAAATCCTACCCTATAGGACAACATGGATGGGCCTTGAGTCATTATGCTAACTGAAATAAATCAGATAGAGACTGACAAATACTTTATGATTTTAATTGTATGTGAGATCTAAAAAAAGATGTTGAACGCATAGAAACAGAGTACAATAGTAATTTCTAGGGACTTGAGGAGGATAGGGTAGGCAACTGGAAAGATATTAGTCAAAGTGTACTGAATTGCAGTTTTAAGAAGTTCTAGGGATCTGGTATACATGATGGTAAATATAATTAACAATATTACATACTTAACAGTTGCTAAATTAGTAGATCTTAAAATTCTCACCCCCCTATGCATGATTAATTATGTGACATAATGGATGCATTAACTAACTTTACTGTGAGTGTCATTTTGCAATATATGGACTTCCCTGGTGGCTCAGCTGGTAAAGAATCGGCCTGCAATGTGAGAGACCTGGGTTTGATTNAAAATTCTCACCCCCCTATACATGATTAATTATGTGACATAATGGATGCATTAACTAACTTTACTGTGAGTGTCATTTTGCAATATATGGACTTCCCTGGTGGCTCAGCTGGTAAAGAATCGGCCTGCAATGTGAGAGACCTGGGTTTGATTTCTGGGTTGGGAAGACCCCCTGGAGAAGGGAAATGATACCTCCTCCAGTATTCTTGCCTGGAGAATTCCATGGACTGTATAGTCCATGGGGTCACACAGAGTCAGACACGACTGAAGTGACTTAGCAGCAGCAGCAGCAGAGCAACTCTCACTTTCACTTTCACTTGCAATATATACACGTAGCAAACCACCATGTTGTACACTTTAAAGATATATATATATATATATGTATAAATTAGACCTCAATAAAGCTGGAAACAATCAAATTTAAATTTACTATCTTTCAAAGTATATGAATTCAAGTTTAAATTTTCTCTTTAATTTCAATTCATGTCAAACAGAAAGTTTTCATTATAAGGTAAGCTAATATTATTGCAAATTGAGACAATGAAGCTTAACATTTTATAGCAGTAGCCTTCCTTGGTGGCTCAGATGGTAGGGAGGGGCTTCTCTAGTGGCTCAGATGGTAAAGAATCTGTCTGCCGATGCAGGAGACCTGGCTTTGATCCCTGGGTTGAGATGTGTATAAGAGACAGATNATTTTATAGCAGTAGCCTTCCTTGGTGGCTCAGATGGTAGGGAGGGGCTTCTCTAGTGGCTCAGATGGTAAAGAATCTGTCTGCCGATGCAGGAGACCTGGCTTTGATCCCTGGGTTGGGAAGATCCTCTGGAGAAGGGAATGGGTGCCCACTCCAATATTCTTGCCTGGAGAACATGGACAGAGGATTCTGGCAGGCTCTAGTTCATGTGATCACAAAAGAGACACTTATTTCTACTCTGATCTTTATGATTTCTTTCCTTCTGCTAATTTTGGGTATTTTGTTCTTATTTTTCCAGTTGTTTTACGTGTAAAGTTAGGTTGTCTACTCGATGTTTTTCTGGTTTCTTGAAGTATGATTGTATTGCTATAAACTTTCCTCTTAGAACTGCTTTTGCTGCATCCTATAGATTTTGAGTTGCTATGTTTTCACTGTCATTTGTTTTTAGAATTCTTTTTTAATTTCCCCTTTGATTTATTCAGTAACCTGTTGGTTATTTGGAAATGTATTGTTTAATCTCCATGTGTTTGTGCTATATACAGCTTTGTTTTTTCTTGTAATTGATATCTAGTCTCAGAACATTGTAGTCAGAAAATGCTTGACTATGATTTCAATTTTTTTTCTACTTCCTGGGGTTTGATTTGTGACCCACGATGTGGGCTATCATTGAAAATGTTCCATGTGCACCTGAGAAGAAGTTGTATACTTCTGCATTTGGATGGAATGTCCTAAAGATATCAGTGAGATCCATCTCATTTAATGTACCATGTAAGACTTGCATTTCCTTATTAATTTTCTGCTTTAATGATCTGTCCATTTGTGTGAGTGGGGTGTCAAAGTCTCCTACTATTATTGTGTTACTGTCAGTGTCTATAGGGGATGCTCCTGCACTACTGGTGGGAATGTAAACTGATACAGCCACTATGGAAGATGGTATGGAGATTCCTTAAAAAGTTAGGAATAACACCACCATATTATCCCCTTCTAGGTATATACACTGAGGAACCCAAAGTTGAAAAAGACATATGTATTCCATTGCTCATTGCAGCACTATTTATAATAGCTGGAGTATGGAAGCAACCTAGCTGTCCATTGACAGATGAAAGGATAATGAAATTGTGTTATATATACACAATGGAATATTACTCAGCCATAAAAAGAACACATTTGAGTCAGTTCTAATGAAGTGATAAGCCTAGAGCCTGTTATACGGAGTGAAGAAAGTCAGAGAGAGAAAGATAAATATCATATACTAACACATATACATGAAATCTAGAAAAATGGCAATGAAGAATTTATTTGCAGGGCAGCAGTGGAGAAACAGACATAGAGAATTGACTTATGGACATGGGGAGAAAGGAGAAGAAGGTGAGATGTATGGAATGAGTAACATGGAAACTTACATTACCATATGTAAAAGAGCCAATGGAAATTTGCTGTTTGTCTCAGGAAACTCAAGCAGGAGCTCTGTATCAACATAGAGGGGTAGGATGGGGAGGGAAGTTCAAAACAAAGGGGATATATATATACATATGGCTGATCCATGTTGAAGTTTGACAGAAAATAGGAAAATTCTGTAAAACAATTATCCTTCAATTAAAATGTAAATTAATTTTAAAATGCATCTGAAGTGTACTCATGGTCTGAAGAACAGTACAAAAGCAAAATAAACAAAATATACTTTTAAAAAAAGAGAGTCACAACTGAATGACTAAAACTCACTTTTTCACACTCAAGAATAAATTATAGCTATGAAAATGTATATCAGTAGAAAAATATAATTGTTTAGAAGGCTACTATGCTCCCAGTTTATTTATATATGCAGACTCCTAGAAACTCTATATATAAATATATCTCTATATATACAGGTTATTGATATTTCTTCTGGTGATCTTGATTTCACCTTGTGCTTCCTCCAGCCCAGCGTTACTCATGATGTACTCTGCATATAAGTTAAATAAGCAAAGTGACAATATACAGCCTTGATGTACTCCTTTTCCTATTTGGAACCAGTCTGTTGTTTCATGTCCAGTTCTAACTGTTGCTTCCTGACCTGCATATAGGTTTCTCAGGAGGCAGGTCAGGTGGTCTGGTATTTCCATCTCTTTCAGAATTTTCCACAGTTTATTGTGATCCACACAGTCAAAGGCTTTGGCATAGTCAATAAAGCAGAAACTGATGTTTTTCTAGAACTCTCTTGCTTTTTCCATGATGCAGCTGATGTTGGCAATTTGATCTCTGGTTCCTCTGCCTTTTCTAAAAC
>SJYW01028804.1:416553-447271 GCA_006410735.1 Raphicerus campestris | reverse complement strand
GTATTACTGAACAACTTTGCTGTATAGAAGAATTCAACATAACTTTGCAAAACAATTATACCTCAATAAACTATTTTTTTCAAGAATTAATAAGAAAGTCAATTTGCACATCTACTACAGAAAACAGTATGGAGGTTCCTCAAAATAGTAAAGATAGAACTACTGTATGATCAAAAACACTGACACTCCCAGGTATTCATCCAAAAGAAGTTAAAGCTCAGAAAGACATAAACCCCCATGCTCATTTGTGCAATAGTCAAGGCATGGAAACAACCAAACTGTCCACTGATGGATATAGGGATAAAGAATATGTGATACACACACAATGAAATGTCATTCAGCCAAAAAAAGGAAATCCTACCATATAGGACAACATGGATGGGCCTTGAGTCATTATGCTAACTGAAATAAATCAGACAGAGACTGACAAATACTTTATGATTTTAATTGTATGTGAAATCTAAAAAAAGATGTTGAACGCATAGAAACAGAGTACAATAGTAATTTCTAGGGACTTGAGGAGGATAGGGTAGGCAACTGGAAAGATATTAGTCAAAGTGTACTGAATTGCAGTTTTAAGAAGTTCTAGGGATCTGGTATACATGATGGTAAATATAATTAACAATATTACATACTTAACAGTTGCTAAATTAGTAGATCTTAAAATTCTCACCCCCCTATGCATGATTAATTATGTGACATAATGGATGCATTAACTAAATTTACTGTGAGTGTCATTTTGCAATATATGGGCTTCCCTGGTGGATCAGCTGGTAAAGAATCGGCCTGCAATGTGAGAGACCTGGGTTTGATTCCTGGGTTGGGAAGAGCCCCTGGAGAAAGGAAATGATACCTCCTCCAGTATTCTTGCCTGGAGAATTCCATGGACTGTATAGTCCATGGGGTTGCACAGAGTCAGACACGACTGAAGTGACTTAGCAGCAGCAGCAGCAGCAGAGCAACTCTCACTTTCACTTGCAATATATACATGTAGCAAACCACCATGTTGTACACTTTAAAGATATATATGTATATATATATATATATATATATATATATATATGTATGTATGTATAAATTAGACCTCAATAAAGCTGGAAACAATCAAATTTAAATTTACTATCTTTCAACGTATATGAATTCAAGTTTAAATTTTCTCTTTAATTTCAATTCATGTCAAACAGAAAGTTTTCGTTATAAGGTAAGCTAATATTATTGCAAATTGAGACAATGAAGCTTAACATTTTATAGCACTAGGCTTCCTTGGTGGCTCAGATGGTAGGGAAGGGCTTCTCTAGTGGCTCAGATGGTAAAGAATCTGTCTGCCGATGCAAGAGACCTGGCTTTGATTCCTGGGTTGGGAAGATCCTCTGGAGAAGGGAATGGGTACCCACTCCAGTATTCTTGCCTGGAGAACATGGACAGAGGATTCTGGCAGGCTCTAGTTCATGTGTTCACAAAAGAGACACTTATTTCTGCTCTGATCTTTATGATTTCTTTCCTTCCGCTAATTTTGGGTATTTTGTTCTTATTTTTCCAGTTGTTTTAAGTGTAAAGTTAGGTTGTCTACTCGATGTTTTTCTGGTTTCTTGAAGTATGATTGTATTGCTATAAACTTTCCTCTTAGAACTGCTTTTGCTGCATCCTATAGATTTTGAGGTGCTATGTTTTCACTGTCATTTGTTTTTAGAATTCTTTTTTAATTTCCCCTTTGATTTATTCAGTAACCTGTTGGTTATTTGGAAGTGTATTGTTTAATCTCCATGTGTTTGTGCTTTATACAGCTTTGTTTTTTCTTGTAATTGATATCTAGTCTTAGAACATTGTAGTCAGAAAATGCTTGACTATGATTTCAATTTTTTTTTCTACTTCCTGGGGTTTGATTTGTGACCCACGATGTGGGCTATCATGGAAAATGTTCCATGTGCACCGGAGAAGAAGTTGTATACTTCTGCATTTGGATGGAATATCCTAAAGATATCAGTGAGATCCATCTCATTTAATCTATCATGTAAGACGTGTTTCCTTATTAATTTTCTGCTTTAATGATCTGTCCATTTGTGTGAGTGGGATGTTAAAGTCTCCTACTATTATTGTGTTACTGTCAGTGTCTATGGGGGATGCTCCTGCACTACTGGTGGGAATGTCAATTCATACAGCCACTATGGAAGATGGTATGGAGATTCCTTAAAAAGTTAGGAATAACACCACCATATTACCCCCTTCTAGGTATATACACTGAGGAACCCAAAGTTGAAAAAGACATATGTATTCCATTGCTCATTGCAGCACTATTTATAATAGCTGGAATATGGAAGCAACCTAGCTGCCCATTGACAGATGAAAGGATAATGAAATTGTGTTATATATACACAATGGAATATTACTCAGCCATAAAAAGAACACATTTGAGTCAGTTCTAATGAAGTGATAAGCCTAGAGCCTGTTATACGGAGTGAAGAAAGTCAGAGAGAGAAAGATAAATATCATATACTAACACATATACATGAAATCTAGAAAAATGGCAATGAAGAATTTATTTGCAGGGCAGCAGTGGAGAAACAGACATAGAGAATTGACTTATGGACATGGGGAGAAAGGAGAAGAAGGTGAGATGTATGGAATGAGTAACATGGAAACTTACATTACCATATGTAAAAGAGCCAATGGAAATTTGCTGTTTGTCTCAGGAAACTCAAGCAGGAGCTCTGTATCAACATAGAGGGGTAGGATGGGGAGGGAAGTTCAAAACAAAGGGGATATATATATACATATGGCTGATCCATGTTGAAGTTTGACAGAAAATAGGAAAATTCTGTAAAACAATTATCCTTCAATTAAAATGTAAATTAATTTTAAAATGCATCTGAAGTGTACTCATGGTCTGAAGAACAGTACAAAAGCAAAATAAACAAAATATACTTTTAAAAAAAGAGAGTCACAACTGAATGACTAAAACTCACTTTTTCACACTCAAGAATAAATTATAGCTATGAAAATGTATATCAGTAGAAAAATATAATTGTTTAGAAGGCTACTATGCTCCCAGTTTATTTATATATGCAGACTCCTAGAAACTCTATATATAAATATATCTCTATATATACAGGTTATTGATATTTCTTCTGGTGATCTCGATTTCACCTTGTGCTTCCTCCAGCCCAGCGTTACTCATGATGTACTCTGCATATAAGTTAAATAAGCAAAGTGACAATATACAGCCTTGATGTACTCCTTTTCCTATTTGGAACCAGTCTGTTGTTTCATGTCCAGTTCTAACTGTTGCTTCCTGACCTGCATATAGGTTTCTCAGGAGGCAGGTCAGGTGGTCTGGTATTTCCATCTCTTTCAGAATTTTCCACAGTTTATTGTGATCCACACAGTCAAAGGCTTTGGCATAGTCAATAAAGCAGAAACTGATGTTTTTCTAGAACTCTCTTGCTTTTTCCATGATGCAGCTGATGTTGGCAATTTGATCTCTGGTTCCTCTGCCTTTTCTAAAACTAGCTTGAACATATGGGAGTTCACAGTTCAACTATTCCTGAAGCCTGACTGGGAGAATTTTAATCATTATTTTACTAGTGTGTGAGAGGAGTGCAATTGTACAGTACTTTGAACATTCTTTGGCGTTGCCTTTCTTTGGGATTGGAATGAAAACGGACCTTTTCCAGTCCTGTGGCCACTGCTGAGTTTTCCAAATTTGCTGTCATATTGAGAGCAGCACTTTCACAGCATCATCTTTCAGGATTTGAAATAACTCAACTGGAATGCCATCACCTCCACTAGCTTTGCTCATAGTGATTCTTTCTAAGGCCCACTTGACATCACACTCCAGTATGTCTGGCTCTAGATGAGTGATCACACCATCATGATTATCTGAGTTATGAAGATCTTTTTTGTACATCTTCTGTGTATTCTTGCCACCTCTTCTTAAAATCTTCTGCTTCTGTTAGGTCCCTACCATTTCTGTCCTTTATTGAGCCCATCTTTGCATGAAATATTCACTTAGTATCACTAATTTTCTTGTAGAGATCTCTAGTCTTTCCCATTCTGTTATTTTCCTTTATTTTTTTGCATTGATCACTGAAGAAGGCTTTCTTATCTCTTCTTGCTATTCTTCGCAACCCTGCATTCAAATGGATATATCTTCCCTTTTCTCCTTTGCTTTTCAGGTCCCTTCTTTTCACAGCTATTTGTAAGGTCTCCTCAGACAGCTGTTTTGCTTTTTTGCATTTATTTTTCTTGGGGATAGTCTTGATTCCTGTCTCCTGTACAATGTCAGGAACCTCCATCAATACTTCATCAGGCACTCTGTCTGTCAGATCTAGCCCCTTAAATCTATTTCTCATTTCCACTGTATTGTCATAAGGGATTTGATTTAGGTCATACCTGAATGATCTAGTGGTTTTCTTGACTTTCTTCAATTTCAGTCTTAATTTGGCAATAAGGAATTCAAGATCTGAACCACAGTCAGCTTCATAAAGAGCCTCCTGATGAAAGTGAAAAGAAGAGTGAAAAAGTTGGGTTAAAGCTCAACATTCAGAAAATGAAGATCATGGCATCTGGTCCCATCACTTCATGGGAAATAGATAGGGAAACAGTGGAAACAGTGGCTGACTTTATTTTTCTGGGTTCCAAAATCATTGCAGATGGTGATTGCAGCCATGAAATTAAAAGAAGCTTACTCCTTGGAAGGAAAATTATGACCAACCTAGATAGCATATTCAAAAGCAGAGACATTACTTTATTAACAAAGGTCCCTCTAGTCAAGGCTATGGTTTTTCCAGTGGTCATATATGGATGTAAGGGATGGATTGTAAAGAAAGCTGAGCTCTGAAGAATTGATGCCTTTGAACTATGGTGTTGTAGAAGATTCTTGAGAGTTCCTTGGACTGCAAGGAGATCCAACCAATCCATCCTAAAGGAGCTCAGTCCTGGGTGTTCATTGGAAGGATTGATGTTGAAGCTGAAACTCCAATACTTTGGCCACCTGATGCAAAGAGCTGACTCATTTTCAAAGACCCTCATGCCAGGAAAGATTGAAGGCAGGAGGAGAAGGGGACAATAGAGGATGAGATGGTTGGACGTCATCACCGACTCGATGTACGAGGGTTTGCATGGACTCCGGGAGTTGTTGATGGACAGGGAGGTCTGGCGTGCTGTGTGGTTCACGGGGTTGCAAAGAGTTGGACATGACTGAGTGACTGAACTGAACTGAACTATATAGAGAGATATATATCAGCTCTATTTCATCAATTATATGCAATTTGTAGGGCTTCCAAAGACAAAGACAATAAAAGTGTTAGAATTTTATTTTGTCAATAGCTAGAAATCACCTGGAATCCCTGGAAAAAGGTGTTTCACAGAGTTTGAGACAGCAGGTATTTTTTACAATGTGTAAATATATATGTGTGTTATATATATATATATATATATATAAATATAAAGAGAGAGAGAGAGAGTCAAGATATAAATGCCTCAAAATATGGATATTACCACGAGATCATTCTCGTCAATACATTCAGAATGTTAGGGTTGTAATATCAATTTTCTGTATTATTTTGAAATATTCAATTCTTCAGTAGAGAAAAGGCAACATACAGGTGGGATGAGACTCAAAAACAAAACAAACAAAACACTGTGGTTGTGTATACTTGTGCCTCTGTCTAAACATTAAAGCAAGTGTGAGTCACCAGTTGCCTTCACTTCGCTTACATTTGAAAGGAAAGGAAAGGGAAGGGAAGTCACTCAGTCATGTCTGACTCTTTGTGACCCCTAGGCTGTAGCCTACCAGGCTTCTCCATCCATGGTATTTTCTAAACAAGAGTGCTGGAGTGGGTTGCCATTTCCTTCTCTAGGAGATCTTCCCAACCCAAGGATCAAACCCAGGTTTCCCGTATTGCAGGCAGACACTTTATTGTCTGAGCCACCAGGGAAGCCTTTAAATTCAAAAACAAACTATCAATGTGGATGATGCTGTAGAAAGAAGCAGAATGCATTAACATCATGTAGCCCATACTTAGGCTGTATTGTCTTTCTAATCACACCCTGTCTGAAGTACCTGAACCTACCCCATCTCTTCTTCCCAGCTGTGTTTGAAATTGATGTGATCCGAGCATCGTAATTTGATCTGTGAGCCCCTCTGGTCTGTGACCTAGGGCTGGCTTGCCTGGTGGTACCTTTAGAGACTATAAGTCCATCAAAGTGATTCAAGATCTGCTTTAATTTTTCATCATTTCCCATTTAAGAAATGTTGCAAAATTTCCATACAACAAATAAGCTAGAAGGAGATTATCTCATGCTTTGGTTAGTTTTAGTACAGAAGAAAATTAAAGTGCACATCAGTCTTACTTATGATCAGCATTTCAATGAGAGAGACACTTTTTTAACTTTATTTTTTCCCTTCAATATAAGGAAGAAAGAAACAGTAAGTTGTGTGGTTAGGCATTCTGATCATGATCAGCTTGACTGTATTAAAATCCTAGCCCTGTTATCACAAGATTCTGTCCCCTTGGGCAAATTAATAGTCTCGCTGAACCTCATTTTCTTCATTTAAAAACTAGAGACAATAATAGGTCTACTCTCATAGCAACTGTAAAGATGTAATGAGAAAATATTTGTAAATACATAGAAAACAGTCTGATACATAAAAGCATCCAGTAACTGTTGCTATCTAATGGAGAAAAAAAAATTAATAGTTTTTAAATGTGGCAAATAATTCAGACAACTATCATGGAAAATACTGTACCATCTTCTTCTGAATCAAAATAAATATGAGTAACAATGCTGCTGCTGCTGCTGCTAAGTCGCTTCAGTCATGTCCAACTCTATGCGACCCCATAGAGGGCAGCCCACCAGGCTCCCCCATCCCTGGGATTCTCCAAGCAAGAACACTGGAGTGGGCTGCCATTTCCTTCTCCAATGCATGAAAGTGAAAAGTGAAAGTGAAGTCCCTCAGTTGTGTCCAACTCTTAGTGACCCCATGGACCAAAGCCCACCAGGCTTCTCCGTCCGTGTGATTTTCCAGGCAAGAGTACTGGAGTGGGGTGCCATTGCCTTCTCCAATGAGTAACAAACACAGTACTGTAAAATAGAATAAAGTATTAAAAGGAAAAAAAAAAAAAANGGTTGTGTATACTTGTGCCTCTGTCTAAACATTAAAGCAAGTGTGAGTCACCAGTTGCCTTCACTTCGCTTACATTTGAAAGGAAAGGAAAGGGAAGGGAAGTCACTCAGTCATGTCTGACTCTTTGTGACCCCTAGGCTGTAGCCTACCAGGCTTCTCCATCCATGGTATTTTCTAAACAAGAGTGCTGGAGTGGGTTGCCATTTCCTTCTCTAGGAGATCTTCCCAACCCAAGGATCAAACCCAGGTTTCCCGTATTGCAGGCAGACACTTTATTGTCTGAGCCACCAGGGAAGCCTTTAAATTCAAAAACAAACTATCAATGTGGATGATGCTGTAGAAAGAAGCAGAATGCATTAACATCATGTAGCCCATACTTAGGCTGTATTGTCTTTCTAATCACACCCTGTCTGAAGTACCTGAACCTACCCCATCTCTTCTTCCCAGCTGTGTTTGAAATTGATGTGATCCGAGCATCGTAATTTGATCTGTGAGCCCCTCTGGTCTGTGACCTAGGGCTGGCTTGCCTGGTGGTACCTTTAGAGACTATAAGTCCATCAAAGTGATTCAAGATCTGCTTTAATTTTTCATCATTTCCCATTTAAGAAATGTTGCAAAATTTCCATACAACAAATAAGCTAGAAGGAGATTATCTCATGCTTTGGTTAGTTTTAGTACAGAAGAAAATTAAAGTGCACATCAGTCTTACTTATGATCAGCATTTCAATGAGAGAGACACTTTTTTAACTTTATTTTTTCCCTTCAATATAAGGAAGAAAGAAACAGTAAGTTGTGTGGTTAGGCATTCTGATCATGATCAGCTTGACTGTATTAAAATCCTAGCCCTGTTATCACAAGATTCTGTCCCCTTGGGCAAATTAATAGTCTCGCTGAACCTCATTTTCTTCATTTAAAAACTAGAGACAATAATAGGTCTACTCTCATAGCAACTGTAAAGATGTAATGAGAAAATATTTGTAAATACATAGAAAACAGTCTGATACATAAAAGCATCCAGTAACTGTTGCTATCTAATGGAGAAAAAAAAATTAATAGTTTTTAAATGTGGCAAATAATTCAGACAACTATCATGGAAAATACTGTACCATCTTCTTCTGAATCAAAATAAATATGAGTAACAATGCTGCTGCTGCTGCTGCTAAGTCGCTTCAGTCATGTCCAACTCTATGCGACCCCATAGAGGGCAGCCCACCAGGCTCCCCCATCCCTGGGATTCTCCAAGCAAGAACACTGGAGTGGGCTGCCATTTCCTTCTCCAATGCATGAAAGTGAAAAGTGAAAGTGAAGTCCCTCAGTTGTGTCCAACTCTTAGTGACCCCATGGACCAAAGCCCACCAGGCTTCTCCGTCCGTGTGATTTTCCAGGCAAGAGTACTGGAGTGGGGTGCCATTGCCTTCTCCAATGAGTAACAAACACAGTACTGTAAAATAGAATAAAGTATTAAAAGGAAAAAAAAAAAAAAGTCTTTCCTAATCAGGAAAAAAAATAAATAAATAAATAAATAAAATGAACTGTTGATTCAGTATGGAAAAAAAAAAAAAAAATTTGTCAGGCACTTAACTAGGCCTGTGTAAAATAAATGTGTCCTTTGGCTTCTAAAACTGCAGCTTTCACATGTGCTGAGTCCAAAGGCAATTTTACTTTTTATAAGAGCTTCTGTTTTTGAGTTGTCTTCAGTAGGGATGGCTGACAATAAATAACAAGCCCATTTCAGGCTGCTGCCTCATCATTAGGTTTAGCTTTGTTTTACATTAATTCAGTTCAGTTCAGTCTCTCAGTCGTGTCCGACTCTTTGTGACCCCAGCACACCAGGCCTCCCTGTCCAACACCAACTCCCAGCGCTTCCTCAAAATCATGTCTGTTGAGTTGGTAATGCCATCCAACTATCTCATCCTCTGTTGTTCCCTTCTCCTTCCACCTTCAATCTTTCCCAGCATGAGGTTCTTTTCCAATGAGTCAGTTCTTTGCATGAGGTGGCCAAAGTATTGGAGTTTCATCTTCAACATCAGTCCTTCCAATGAATATTCAGGACTGATTTCCTTTCGGATAAACTGGTTGGATCTCCTTGCACTCTAAGGGACTCTCAAGAGTCTCCTCCAACACCACAGTTCAAAAGCATCAATAGCTTATCTTTATTATTTACTATTGTCACTCCTATAAAGATAGAACTACGTTGCATTTAAATTACTTTCATTTTTTTGGAGAGAAAATTTTCTCCAGGTGACTCAGTGATAAACAACCTGCCTGCAATGCAGGAGATGCAGGAAACATGGGTTCCATCTCTGGGTTGGGAAGATTCCCTGGAGAAGAAAATGGCAATCCACTTCAGTATTCTTGCCTGAGAAATCCCACTGACAGAGGAGTCTGGCGAGATATAGTCCATGGGGTGGAAAAGAGTCAGACACGGCTTAGCAACTAAAGAACAACAACAAAGATTACAAGTGTAATTAAATACTCTACAGGTACTCTACAGTATTTTTAAAGGTTGTTGTATAGAATACGGTTATGAAACAGATATCAAATATTACTTAGGTATTGTCAAAAAAGTTTCAGAAATAAGTTCAGGGTATACAATAGTTCAGTTGGTAAAGAAACTGCTTGTAATGCAGGAGACCCCCAGTTACATTAGTTTTTCCAACTGACTTATTAGTCTTTTCTAACTGACTCATTGGAAAAGAACCTGATGCTGGGAAAGACTGAAGGCGGGAGGAGAAGGGGATAACAGAGGATGAGACTGTTGGATGGCTTCCCGACTCGATAGACGTTAGTTCCTGAGTCAGAAAGACCCACTGGAGAAGGGATAGGCTACCTACTCCAGTATTCTTGAGCTTTCCTTGTGGCTCAGCTGGAGAAGAATCAACCTGCAAAGTGGGAGACCTGGGTTCAGTCCCCAGGTTGGGAAGATCACCTGGAGAAGGGGAAGGCTACCCACTCCAGTATGCTGGCTTGGAGAATTCCATAGACTATATAAGTCCATGGGGTCACAGAGTTGAATAGGACTGAGCAGCTTTCACTTTCACATACTGTTTTATTCCAATCATCAGTTCAGTCCAGTTGCTCAGTCATGTATGACTCTTTGCAACCACATGAATCATAGCACGTCAGGCCTCCATGTCCATCACCAACTCCCAGAGTTCACTCAAACTCGTGTCCATCGAGTCAGTGATGCCATCCAGTCATCTCATCCTCGGTCGTCTCCTTTTCCTCCTGCCCTCAATCCCTCCCAGGATCAGAGTCTTTTCCAATGACTCAGCTCTTCTCATGAGGTGGCCAAAGTACTGGAGTTTCAACTTTAGCATCAGTCCTTCCAATGAACACCCAGGGCTGATCTCCTTCAGAATGGACTGGTTGGATCTCCTTGCAGTCCAAGTGACTCTCAAGAGTCTTCTCCAACACCACAGTTCAAAAGCATCAATTCTTTGGTGCTCAGTTTTCTTCAGAGTCCAACTCTCACATCCATACATGACCCCTGGAAATACCATGGCCTTGACTAGATGGACCATTGTTGGCAAAGTATTATCTCTGCTTTTTAATATGCTGTCTAGGTTGGCCCAAGCATAGAAGAACATAGAATATAAAGAGAGGAAGAGGGGATACGAGAGGAAATAACACCCAAGGATTGTGCAGGACTTGAGACCTTACACTTCTTACCAATTAATAATCTATTTAGTGACTTTTCTACATGTTTTGGAAGAAAACATGAGGCTTCTGAATTGGAGAGTGTACATGATTATAGGCAGCACAGGCTTTTGCCAGAGATTTCAGTTCCTATGTGCTTTTTTTCCCATGAGCCCATGGGAGTAACGTAGGGCCTTTGATACAGGATTGCTGCCTTCATCAGTTTGAGTGGCTATAACAAAATGCCACATACTGGGTGACTTACATAAGACATTTATGTTCTCACAGTTCTGCAGGCTGAGAAGTCCAAGATCAAGGTGCCTGCTAGCTCGATTCTTGGTGAAGGCTCTCCTCCTAGCTTGTAGATAGCACCCTTCTCAGTATGTGCTCATATTCCTTTCCCTGGTGCAAAGGGACAAAATTCTGTTGTCTCTTCCTCTTCTTATAAAGGCACTGGTTCTATCATGAGGTTCTACTCTCATGACCTCAGGTAACCTAAATAAATACCTCCCAAAGCTTCCATCTCAAATACCATCACATTGGAAAAGAAGACTTCAACACAGTGATACTGAAAAGACACACACATTCAGTTCATAAATTGTGAACATCCAGTGGGTTGTGTTACTAAAGTAGAATTTGAGCTTAGGGAATTCACTGCTACTATAGCAAACAGAAGCAAGACTGTATATTGTCAAGGGGAAGCATTTCTATCACCCTTCATGCTTGCCTGCCATGAGCATGTCCTGGTAAAGGACCCAGGTAAAGAGTAGTCAGCATGATGCATTCTTGTTCTACCCACTAAGATGATGCAAAGACACTGATGTCCAATTGTAGACTGACTCTCAAAACACTAGCAAAAGCTTAGAGCTTAAAGAAAAATGTGAGCAGAACAAAAGTCCCAATACTCCTCTATTCTATCAGAAACAATATCTGGCAGGCATATAGGAAACTCAATAAATACTGGTTACTGTAACTGAATAACTGAGCAAAGCCATTAGAATTTGAATTCTGAGAAGAATGAGGGGTTTACATAAGGCCATTTACCCCCTGTAGGAGTTTTAACTTAGCTGAGAAATCACTGAAGTTTATAACAAGGAAGGAGCATGGTCAGATTTACATTTTGGGTCAATCACTTTGACCTCAATAGAGTGATGGATTTAAGGAGTGCAAGACAAAGACAGGGAGATGGATTAAGAAACTATTACAATAGAAGAAAAAGATTGTGATAAAGGTATAATCTAGAGAATCACTGCATAGGAAAACACTGTGAGAGATTTGAAAACGATTTAAAATACAATCAGCAAGACTCAATGCTGGATATAATGACAGGAGAGAGGTAAAGACTGAGAAGATGCCTGGGATCCTCACTTGAGAATGGGGCTATGTGCCATAAGAAGAAATCTGAATTTAGAAAGAGTAGTGTATCTTTTCGGAGAAGGCAATGGCACTCCACTCCAGTACTCTTGCCTGGAAAATCCCATGGACAGAGGAGCCTGGAAGGCTGCAGTTCATGGGTTGCCAAGGGTCAGACACGACTGAGCGACTTTACTTTCAGTTTTCACTTTCCTGCATTGGAGAAGGAAATGGCAACCCACTCCAGTGTTCTTGCCTGGAGAATACCAGGGACAGGGAAGACTGGTGGACTGCCATCTATGGGGTCACAGAGAGTTGGACATGACTGAAGCGACTCAGCAGCAGCAGCAGCAGCAGCAGTGTAGCTTTTAAAATTAGATCGATTCAAAAGAATCGACTTGATAAACAATTTATTTTAGTTTTCTGATAGATTTCAAATGTGTGTGATTGTATACATCCATTTATATATACATATATATAGAATTAAACATTTAAATGTTATCACTGTAAAAGTCTCTTTACATAGGAAAGCCATTTTTCTCCCTTAGAGCATCCAAATACATAGCTAAAATTGAATTCTCTGTTCTAAACTGATTCTTTTCTCACCTGTTTAGGATGAAAGACACCATTGAAATGAGAGAAGAAGAAAAAAAAAAAAATAGAGAAGCCTGCACACTGCAAGAAAAGTTCCTGTGTGCTACAACTAAGACTCAGTGCAGTCAAACTGAACCACTTAGGCTCACCATGTAATGGTTTTAGACAATAGCTTATATTTTGCAGTGCAAAACACAAAGGACAAGGATTTGCATTTGTTTGCACTATGGACCTCCCAGTTGGAGCTAGTGGTAAAGAATCTGCCTGCCAATTCAGAAGACACAGGAGATGTGGTTAAATTTAATCCCTGGGTGTAGAAGATCCCCTGGAGAAGGAAATGGCAACCTACTTCAGTATTCTTGCCTGCAAAATCCCATAGACAGAAGAGACTGGTGGTCTATGGTCCACAGGGTCACAAGAGTCAGACATGACTGAGCAACTAAACCACCACCAAGGAAACCTGAAATTACCTTCAGTCATAGAGTTTCTTATCTGCATTAGCAAGACTTGCCCATGCAACACGACCTTACTCTGCCTGGTAATTCTTGTTCAGGTTGAGGAAAAAAGACATTTTAAGACAAATTACTTCTTAAAAATGCTGCCTTCTGGGAAGAAATCTCTTTAAATGTATTTAGTTTTCTTTTTTTATGAACATAATAGGCATTTGTTGTAAGGTATCTGAAGAATACACAATAACTCTAAGAAAAGCATAAAAATCACATACTAAGTCATATGTATTTGCCAATAACATTTGCTTAACATTCTACATTATATGCATAAAAATATTTGCAAAGACCGAATTTCTGATTTTTCTTCCCAGAACTCCTGGATTAAACTTAATCTTATTTTCCTCCTGAGCTACACACCCACTCACCACAAAAAGGAAAAGGAAAAGTGATGCAGACTGCATACACATTCTATGTGTATATAAAGCACAGTCACATAGTACAAAATCCAAAAGCATGTCTGCTAACCGGAGGTAGGGACAGAAGTTGGCAGTTCCTTGAAAGTATTGTTAGGAATACCTTTTCTTCTAAGGAGAGTCAGTGTATATAAAAGCAAAGATATGTACCTATCTCAGTGCCTCTCTAACTTGGCTGTATGTTACAATCTTCAGATTACACATATATATATATATATATATATATGTTAGCTTGGGTCCCATTCTCAACAATTCCAATTTAATTTATCTTGGTAGTAACTAAGAATATTGTGATTTAAAAGCTCTCTAGGTAATACTTTTGTGTAAAGTT
The DNA here is from genome assembly GCA_006410735.1 of Raphicerus campestris. Classification (NCBI taxonomy): domain Eukaryota; kingdom Metazoa; phylum Chordata; class Mammalia; order Artiodactyla; family Bovidae; genus Raphicerus; species Raphicerus campestris. The sequence continues at coordinate 433,306 of SJYW01028804.1, read as the reverse complement.
GAGAAACATCTGTCTACACTATACTGTAACTTGACTCTTTTAATTTAAAAAGAAAAAGGATATTTAAGATCTTTCCAAATTTCCAATTTAAGAAAAAACACTTTATTGAGGATTCAGTGCCATACAAAAAGCTGTATATATTTAACACATTACAATGTAATGATTTTGGAGATAAGTATACACACCTGAAATCATCACTACAGTCAATGCTATAAAACACATCCATGACCTTCAAAAGTTTCTTTTCATCTTTATATGTTTATTTATTGTTGGTGATAAGAGCACTTGACATAAGTTCTACCCTCTTAGCAGACACAATTTAGGATCATTAACTACATAGGCACTCTGATGTATACAGCATCTCTAGGAACAATTCACCTTGCATAATTGACACCTCAGAGGCTCTGATCCCTGGGAACCATCTCTCTACTCTTTGTTTGTGTGAGTTTGACTATTTTTAGAGTCCTCAAGTAAGTAAGATCATATAGTATTAATATTTTTGCTTCCCTGTGTTAGTATAATGTCCTCAAGTTTATCCATATTGTCTCTAATAGCAGAATTTTCTTTTTTAAGGTTAACTATTATTCACTGCATATTAATACCTCATTTTCTTTACCTCTCTATCCTTCAATGGGCATTTACGTTGCTTTTATGTCTTAGGTATGTGGTATGCTACAGAGAACATGTGAAAGCAGGTTATCCGCTTGAGATCATGATTTTAATTCTTTGGATATATTCCCAGATGTTGGGTTGCTGATCATATGATTCTATCTTTAATATTTTAGGAACCTCTGTATCATTTTCCATATTGGCTTCATACCCTTGCTGATGGTCTTTATCATCATTTTTTGTTTTATAATAGCCAGCCATTTTTCAAAAAATAATATACAATTCTCCATTTTTTGGATGTACCATAATTGGCTCAACCTGTATCCTAGACTAGGGTATTTCATCTTAAAAATATTTTCAAATTTTTCATAGTGTTGTTTTCAAAAATATTATGCTTAGAATTGGACAAGGAAATGGCTACCCACTCCTGTATTCTTGCCTGGAGAATCCCATGGACAGAGGAGCCTCTCAGGCTATAGTCTGTGGGGTCACAATGAGTCAGGCACCACCGAGTGACTAACACGTATGCTTGAGAAAAACACATATTCTATTATGGCTGACCTTGGCACTCAATAGATGTCATTCTACCTGACTTAGTAAGTAGAGTCTTTTAAGTCTATTTTCTTTTCGATATTCTCCTTAGATTTCCTACCAATTTTTGGCAGAGGTGTCTTAACTATTATAATTGAATTGTCTGTTTCTATTTCAACTGTTATCATTATTGCTTTATGTATTTTGAGCCTTTGTTTTTAGGTGAATGCATATTTGATTGCTATGACTTCCTTTCATATTTATCCCTTTATCATTGTAAAATGACCTTTTGCTCCTAGTAATGACCTTAGTCTTAAATACTATTTTGTCTAATATTAGTTATTCATCTCATATTNTGTATTTTGAGCCTTTGTTTTTAGGTGAATGCATATTTGATTGCTATGACTTCCTTTCATATTTATCCCTTTATCATTGTAAAATGACCTTTTGCTCCTAGTAATGACCTTAGTCTTAAATACTATTTTGTCTAATATTAGTTATTCATCTCATATTGTCTATTTTATCTAATATTAATATAGCCACTTTAGCTTTCTTCTGGTTCCTGCTGTATAGCATCCATCTTTTAACTTTCAAACTATTTGTGTCTTTGAATCTAAAATATGATTACTGTAGACATCTTAAAACCAAAAAAAAAAAACCTTGACTGAAATTAATACCAACTTAATTTCAGTAGTAGGTAAAACTACTTTGATATAACGCTGTCTCTTCTTTTTGTTATTATTGTCATACAAACTACATCTCTGGACATTGAAGGCCCTAACCCTAATTGTATATATATATNAAAAATCCTATTACTGATTAGTGTGATTTATAGAAATAGTTTTACAGTCTTATGACTAAATGAAATATTATAAAGGGCTCTTTCATTAAATTTAATAGATATTTTAATTCTGTTCTATTAACATACCTAATTTTAGATACTGTTATGTTTAAGCAATGTGAGTAAACATAATATCGATATTCTGATCATAATTATTTTTCTCTGAGAAAATAAACAAGCTAAAAAATTTTTATTTTATATTTGAGTGTAGCCAATTAACAATGTTGTGATAGTTTCAGGTACTCAGCAGAGACACTCAGCCATACATATACATGTATCCACTGTCTTGAATTATATTTTAGTTCCAATACTGTATTAACATAAATTGAAATGCACTCTTTACAAGTCACTATAACATAATAAAATGCAGAATGCAATGCACTTGAGGAATTAAAGCCTGAAGCCATCATTTAAAATATCAATTGTTAATTAAGATGACAAACTGTGCATACTAGTAAATTTACTATTTTATTATGCACTTAATTTTAAATCCATGATCGTGGTTCCACATCTGCTAATAAAGATATAAGAAAGCTGTGGTTTCAATCTCATTTGCAGGGTGTTCAATCACTGACCTTGAGATGTCTGATTTTCTGGTTTCTAATATGTGTCTGTATCGATCGTCCTGAAGGGAAAGAGGCCTTCCCATTTTCTAACCATGCTTAGAAATCTATAAACATTTTAAAACATCTTCTAAATTAGGCACTAGTTATTTTTCTGCAATTTTCACTTTCAGTGACAAATGAACATCAAGAATAGGGAGATAGTTTCCAAGTAACTACTGAAAATAAACTGCTTTATTGGTCAAGACTTATAATATAGGAATACAAGGGGCAGTGTATGATTTCTATTGTTATATAACGTTGGGAAGTTCTTTATCAGAAAAATCAATAATATCTTGCATGCTTGCATTGCTTCTAGAATCTGAGTTCTCTGTTGCTACATAAATTATGTTTTAAATATCATAAAATTACTTCTCATGATGCCTTTGAATTATGGTGCTGTAGAAGACTCTTGAGAGTTCCTTGGACTGCAAGGAGATCAAACAGGTCAGTCCTAAAGGAAATCAATCTGAATATTCATTGGAAGGACTGATGCTGAAGCTAAAGTTCTAGTACTTTGGCCACCTGATATGAAGAGCTGCCTTACTGAAAAAGACCCTGATGCTGTGAAAGAGTGAAGGCAAAATAAGAGGGCAGCAGAGGATGAGATGGTTAGATAGTATCACTGAGTCAATGGACANATACTTTGGCCACCTGATATGAAGAGCTGCCTTACTGAAAAAGACCCTGATGCTGTGAAAGAGTGAAGGCAAAATAAGAGGGCAGCAGAGGATGAGATGGTTAGATAGTATCACTGAGTCAATGGACATGAATTTGAGCAAACTCCCAGGAGATTGTGAAGGACACAAGAGACTGGCATGCTGTAGTCCAAGGGGTCACAAAGAGTTGGACACAATTTACTGATTGAACTACAACAAATGTTTACATCCAACAACATTTTTTACATGGTTTTAATTAAATATGTACAGGCTGAGTGAGTGAGTGAAGTCGTTCAGTCGTGTCTGACTCTTTCCGATCCCGTGGACTGTAGCCCACCCGGCTCCTCCACCCATGGGATTCTCCAGGCGAGAATATTGGAGTGGGTTGCTATTTTCTTCTCCAGAGGATCTTCCCGACCCAGGGATCAAACCCAGGTCTCCCACATTGCAGGCAGATGCTCTTTAACCTCTGAGCCACCAGGGAAGCCCATATACAGGCTAAGGACTAAAATTTACATTACACTTCAGAATCCCTTTGCTCTTCCAATCACTAAAAGTGTCTTTGTATTAAACTCTTAGCAGAGTTTCTGAGTCACAGCCACATTTTATTGTTTCTCTAGGCCTAGCTATGCACAGGCACAATGGTTGTTAAAAGTTCTCTTTTCACTACAGGGGCAATGCATCATCAATGACTCTAGTCTTAATAAAATTCTTTTTCTTGAGTACATCCCAGGTGAGGCAGGGAGTTTGAGCTTTTTAGGGGAATGTGCATCTTTGTTGCGCTGTTTCATCTTGCTTGCTTTCATAGACAGATAATGAATCACGCTTGTTATTTTACCCAACTTAAAATTATAATGGCAACCTGAGAAAGAGGAATGTGTTCTACTTTCCTCTCATAAAATAATCAGTAAATATCTTAATAACTATTCTGAAACCATGATTGGAATGTTGCTTGTTGCAAGAGAAAGACAGGGATAACATGAAATGAATAATGTCAAAATTACAGAGAGCCTGCAAATGTTTTACGGACTCAAAAGTATACACAATTGAGCACTGTTCATCAAAATAAAGGAAAATATAATGCATTTACCTAAAGACTGAGTCAAGGTTTAGGTAAATCAATCTGGCTATTGTGCATAAGATAGCAGTTGCTACCAACACTTTCCATCTCCAATTTAAATGCCCATCTTTTACTCAACATGCAAACATCTGTAATTGACTCTGATTCTTAAATGTCAACAATGGTGTAAGTAGCTGCCCCTACTTAAAAAATGTAACAGTATTCAAAACATCAAGTCACTTATATATACACTGTCGACAACATGTATGGAAGTCGGGCTTTCCTGCTGGCTCAAACAGTAAAGAATCTGCCTGCAATGCGAGAGACCTCTGTTCGAACCCTGAGTTGAGAAGATCCCGTAAAGGAGGGCATGGCAACCCACTCCAGTATTCTTGCCTGGAAAATCCCAATGGACAGAGGATCCTGGTAGGCTACAGTCCATGGGGTTGCAGAGTTGAACACAACTGAGTGACCAAGCACGACACATCACAGCACATGGAAGCTGAGCACATGTGAGGTGAATCAGATAAAGGCAAGTACTGTGTAATATCACTTATATGTGAAATCCAGCAAAGCCAAACTCATAAAAAAGGAGAATAAAATGGTGGTCACCAAGGCATGGGTGTTGAGGAATGGGATGGATATTGTTTGAGAATACAAATTTGCTACAAATAGTAAATAAGCCCTCTCTAATACACAGTATAGTGAATATAGACTACATTATTGTATTATAATCACCACGTTTACCAAGAAACTAGATGTTAATTATTCCAGCCACTAAACAGAAAGGATAAATACTTATCATGATAGGGGTGATAATTATTGCTACAATGGCAACCATATTATAATCTTTAAACGTGTCAAATTAAAATGTTGGATGCCTTAAATTTATATAATGTTGTATGTCAAAATATTTCAATTAAAAACATAAATGAATAAAAACTGAAAGATGCCAATTTTCTTCTCTCTGTTGGCATCTTCATTTCATGTTCTGCTGCCTTCCACTCTTTCAGAATAATTTCTATATGATGAAAGTGTTAGTCACTCAGTCATGTCCAGCTCTTTGCAATCTCATGGACTATAGCTGGCCAGCCTTCTCTGTCCATAGAATTCTCAAGGCAAGATTACTAAAGTGGGGAGCCATTCCTTTCTCCAGGGAATCTTCCCAACCTAGCGATTGAACCTGCACTGTAGGACGATTCTTTACTGTCTGAGCTACCAGGGAAGCCTCTTAAATATCTGTTTTCTCTAAAGAGCTTTTTCTCTATTATTCAGAAACAACTGGTCAAGTGTTCTCCCCTGTAAAGGATTTTCTAAAAGCCTTCATGAAAATAATTTAGAATGCCTGTCCAACCATGATTTTATAAGATAATTACTCTTAAAATTTAGACTGAAAAAATATGTTAAGTGGATTGAACTTATGTCAACATAGCAAAACAGTTGTTTAAATAGGTATGATAAGTACCAATCACAGAAAAATTTACTAAAACTGGTAAATGATACAAGTCAGGATAATAAAATCAAAGGGGTAAGTTGAAAATACATTATCACTATATATTAAACATCACTTTGTGTTAAGTTATATTAAACATTGAACAAAGAATTCACAATTCTTTAGAAATTGGTCATCTTATGGAAGACATTTTTTTTGTTTTTCAAATGCTATATATTCCTTGGTTAAAGGCAGTTCAGTCATACCATTTTATATACTCTTTACAACACAATATATACCAGTAATGGTAGCAACCACATGGCAAGAAGGAGGGAGTGACAATGATTTTTACCACCAAACAAAAAGGGACAAGTAGTAATAGGCTGTAGAGTGGTAAGAAAGATTGAAGGGACCTTATATGATACCCGATCTGAATAGTACATTGTGAACAATCCACAGTTATCACAGATCACAGGCACTGCTACTCTGCCATATTTTTCTGGGAAAACTCATTTGTTCTATTCATTTTTGTGTGTATTCATGTTTAAAACAGGTAACATATTTTTACAACGTGAGAAACTAAAAAGAGGCTATCAAAAATAAAATATTGAAGTAAAACATAGAAGACTTTTATCTTTGCTTCAGCCCTTCACAATTTTCCAGAGACTGCACTTATTAGATATACTTTTGTAAGAGTAAAGTTTCATCACCACAGAGACCTTTCTTTCTTCAACCTTTTCACTGAAAGTGCCCTTTACAGTTTTGCTCTAATGGATGCCGAGATCTCCCTAGAGGACACTAACAACTTCCCCTGCAGCAGTCCTAAGTGGAAGAGGATTTCAGTTAATTTTTGCTTTCTCTACATTTCTCCTATGACCAAGCTTATAAGTCACATGGAGTTTGTACTCGTTCTTCACTGTTTCTTCTAGTCTATTCTTGGCCTCATGGAGAGATTTCAATCCCATGCTATTAGGTATTATCCCTTAGAACCTTTCATCATTCTAGTATCTAATCATACCCTGTGTTCTCACTGATTCTTATCATTTCTTTTCTTTTGATTTAATTGGGTAGAGTTAAAGGTCTATCTAGTCAAGGCTATGTTTTTTGTTTTGAGTGAGTGAAGTCGCTCAGTCGTGTCCGACTCTTTGCGAACACATAGACCCCTACCAGGCTCCTTTGTCCATAGGATTTTCCAAGCAATAGTACTGGAGTAGATTGCCATTTCCTTCTCCAGGGGATCTTCCCGACCCAGGAGTTGAACCGAAGTCTCCAGCATTGTAGACAGATGCTTTACAATCTAAGCCACCAGGGAAGTCCCTGTGGACTTATATTAAATAAATATAAATTTATTTAATTGGAGGTTTATTCCAGTAGTCATGTATGGATGTGAGAGTTGGACTGTGAAGAAACCTGAGCACCAAAGAATTGATGCTTTTGAACTGTGGTGTTGGAGAAGACTCTTGAGAGTCCCATGGACTGCAAGGAGATCTAATCAGTCCATTCTAAAGGAAATCAGTCCTGGGTGTTCTTTGGAAGGAATGATGCTAAAGCTGAAACTCCAGTACTTTGGCCACCTCGTACGAAGGGTTGACTCACTGGAAAAGACCTTGATGCTGGAAGGGATTGGGGGCAGGAAGAGAAGGGGACAACAGAGGATGAGATGGCTGGATGGCATCACTGACTCAATGGGCGTGAGTTTGGGTGAACTCTGGGAGTTGGTGATGGACAGGGAGGTCTGGCGTGCTACAATTCATGGGGTCGCAGAGTCGGACACAACTGAGTGACTGAAGTGAACTTTACAGTCTTGACAGAACCTTCTTGCAATGCTGGTGAGAATGTAAATTGATATTCCCACTAAGGAGAACAGTATGGAGATTCCTTAAAAAACTAAAAATAGAGCTGCCATGAAAAGTGAGAAGTGAAAGTGTTAGTCTCTCATCCATATCTGACTCTTTACAATCCCATGAACTGTAGCTTTCCAGGCTCCTCTGTCTATGGGATTCTCCAGGCAAGAGTACTGGAGTGGATTCCCTTCTCCAGGAGATCTTCCAAACCCAGGAATCAAACCCAGGTCTGTTGCATTGCAGGCAGATTCCTTATTGCCTGAGCCATATGACCCAGCAATCCCACTTCTGGGCATATACCCCGATAAAAGCACAAATCAAAAAGACACATGCATCTCAAAGTTCACTGCAGCAATATTTGCAATAGCCAGGACATGGAAGCAGCCTAAATGTTTCATTGATTCTTGATGTCTATAATTCCCACCTCATTGTTACTTTTGCCTGTCAGAAGTTTTGATGATTTTAGTCCTTAGTGTGAACAACAAATCTAAGCATACCATGGCTTCTTAGTTTCTTGAACTACTGTGAACTTGTCTTGCACACTCCCTGGGCCACTCAGTTCCATAGTCATGACCTGGTCTTGTCATTACCTATAATAGCAACTCCTCCATAATTTCAATTTCACGCATCACACTCTGTCAGCTTGACTTCCTGACTTCTTGTTCATACTCACCGCCTCAAGCAATCCTACTCAATAAGCCATCATGCCACCGGGACCTATATTTATTGATCCCACATTATGCTCACTTTCCCTAATCAACCGTATATTTTTCTCTTCCATAAAAGCTAAGCTTAAATTCCACGGTTGGTTGTTTTAATGACTCCCCTGCATATACCCTCAACTATGCCATTCTTCTTAAATTTTGTCACGCAACTTAGCTATACGTTAATTAAATAATTCTTTACTATTCTAGTCCTGAACTTGAGCACTGACATAATGGGAGAAAAATGCATAAGCACCCTGCCCAATTTTGTTTCACATTCTCTCTAGACCTTAAGGAAATTCAATTTTCTATTATTTTTTCTCCTACTCTTTTAAAAGACTACTCTGTATCTTTCCTGCTCTCCTCAAACATTCATCATCTCTTTCCTCATACTTACATGAAACTGGTGAATTTTCTTCCTAATTTGTTGAGGGATGAGGTCCAATCACTGTCTTCACATCTACATGCATATTAGCATTTACACCTGCAGGCTCTGCTTTCACCCCTATTAGTATGTCAAAGGCCAACATGTTCACTTGCTGGCAATAGCCTCTCTCCAGGGTCCTGATCTGACTCAGCCATTTTTGAGATCCAAGTGCTGACAATAGGCCTCAGCTGGATGACAGCTCCCCTCACCTCCTGGACCCAGAGCCTCCAGGTGCTACACAAATCTAAGTGGGAATCATTCACCTTCCTACTTAGGAACATCTCTCTGGCAATTCTATACTCACTTTTCAATGCCATCAATTTCCTCTCTCTGCTAGATCACTCCTATCCTGCTGTTACCTATTCCACCCTAAAAATATAATCTTTCTTGACCCATCCCTTCCTTCCAGATCCTTACCATTTCTACTTTCCCTATTACAGCTAAAATCATCCTAAGAAGACTTTATAATCTTTCTAAATTCACTTTCCCCATTACTCTTAAATTCACTCTAAGTGGATTAGAGTGAGAGATCCCCATTCTCCTTTTCCACTAAAAGTATTTTTAGTGGAATAGGTAAAATACTCCACTATATTTTAGTGAAATACTCCACTAAAAGTATTTTTTAGTGAGGTCATCAATGTTTTCTATTGAAAAAGGTAAAGCTAGTTCTCAGAACTTATGTATCTTAGACAAGCTGACACCTCTCTTTTCCTGTAAACACAGCTTCATAAATAGTACCCTCTGTTTACTTGATCCAATCACTCTTCACTACTTTTCACTGCTATCATACCACCATGGTCAAAATAATCATACTGTCAAACTTGAATTATGGCAGTAGCTTCCCAGCTGTCTCCCTGCTTCCATGCATGACAAACTTTAAGGATATTCACCACAAATAATGGGAATTATTTTAATAGATATCCTTTAAGTTACTTTTCTGCTCTCAACCCTCACTTGTTTTCCATGTCACTCAGAGTAAAAAAAAAAAAAAAAAAAAGAAAACAACAACAAAGTCTTTATAATCTTTGCAAAGAATTAATAGCTTCATTTCCTGTATCTCTCTGCAAGAACTCCCACCTGCCTGGCTTTATTTGCTCCTCAACACTACTTTTCTCCATATTACATTTATGAACTCTCTTACTTTCTAAAATGTAATTTCACTGAAAGCAGGCAGGCTATTTTTTTCTGCCTTGTTCACCACTGTACTTCTCAAGTCCTTAGATTGCTTCTAGGCACACAGTAGACAATAAAAATTCATTAAATTGTATTGGAGTCTATGTAACAAACGCTATTCTGGCCCCTACAACTATAAGGTAAACAAAACATCTTTAATATCTTCATAATTTTCCTGGTGTCTTCTAGTTCATGCACTGCAAAAAATTTTTATCTGAAAAAAACTAAACATGTATTTTCATATGATACATCAATAACAAATATAATAATCAGCACAACCATTTTTAATGATAACTTTAAAGGGATACGTTGTACAAATCAAATTATTAGTTTTCAGGCATAATTTTTTTGTTATTTATATTCTATGTACAATCCATGCTAATGAGATTCTGCCTTTGAGTTCTGTCCTAAAGTTTCTTGATTTGAAAAGAGACCAATATAAATTATGAAATTTGGATAATAATGATATGCCAGATGTAGGTACATTGATTGTAACATGTGTGTGACTCTGGGTAGGGCTTCTACAGAAAGGAAGGCTGTCCTTTTGTGGGAACAGGGAGTAATGAGAACTTTGTACTTTCCACTCAGTTTTACTCTGAGCCCAAAATGGCTATAAAATATAAACTTTATTAATTAAAAAGGGAGAGATATAAATGAATACAATTGTGCATTCTATTTGGAAATAACTATGTTTCGCAGGTACGTGTCATTTGTGATTGCTGCTGCTGCTGCTGTTGCTAAGTCGCTTCAGTTGTGTCCAACTCTGTGACACCATGGACGGCAGCCCACCAGACTCCCCTGTCCCTGGGATTTTCCAGGCAAGAACACTGGAGGGGGTTGCCATTTCCTTCTCCAATGCATGAAAGTGAAAAATGAAAGTGTAGTCACTCAGTCGTGTCCGACCCTCAGTGACATCATGGACTGTAGCTTCCCAGGCTCCTCTATCCATGGGATTTTCCAGGTGAGAGTACTGGAGTGGGTTGCATTGCCTTCTCTGCCACCTCCGATTGGGAATCACTAATTCCAGTCTAGCTAATACAGAGTGAGTGTCCTTGGCAATTAGGAAAGTTTAAACCTCACTTTTGACCAGTGTGTTATGCTTGAGTTAATTGTGATGACTGACTTATGTAACTGTTATTAAAACATGCTTGATATGTAATATTATTTGTACCATTTTAGTACATGATGTGGGCTTTCTCTTATACACACATATATTTGCAATATACCTAACCAAGATTTTACATACTGCTCTTCACTTTTTATTACCTGCACCCCACTTTAGAAATGAGTTTTTAAGTAATATACACACTATTATTAAATAGGTAATATTATGTGGTAAGCATTTGTTGTGTTATAAGACATAGTAATCAGCACATATAGACCCATTTAAGCCACACAATAATTCATACAAGAGTTATAAGCAGGTATTAATATTACAAGTTTCAAGAAAATAAGCATTAAAATTAAAATATTAAGTAATTCTCCGAAATGTAGACCTTGTTGGAATGAGCTGTAAGAATGAGAGTCAACCATAAGACTGATGCTGCTGCTGCTGCTGCTGCGTCGCTTCAGTTGTGTCCGACTCTGTGTGACCCCATAGACAGCAGCCCAACAGGCTCTTCCATCCCTGGGATTCTCCAGGCAAGAACACTGGAGTGGGTTGCCATTTCCTTCTCCAGTGTATGAAAGTGAAAAGTGAAAGTGAAGTCGCTCAGTTGTGTCCGACTCTTCGCGATCCCATGGACTGCAGCCCACCAGGCTCCTCTGTCCATGGGATTTTCCAGGCAAAGGTACTGGAGTGGGGTGCCATCGCCTTCTCTGAACCATATTTAGGTTCTTAATGTTTTGTAATACATAATCAAACTCTACTTCAAGTTATTTATTAAAAAATAATACCAAAAAGAGAAAAGTAACTCAAGCTCAGTAAGTCAAACTCTTGACATTTTAATGTATGTCTTTTCGATTTTACATTTGAGTTTCTATAATTCATAATTTGGTAGTATTTAATATATTACTTTGTGATAGAACTTTCATGCTTAATCTGGTATTCTCAGGAATATCTGATTAGATATTTATCTTCAGGCATTTTTTTCTCATTCCATTAGCTGAATGTGCCATAGCGTCACTAATTCCCTGCTTTTGACATTTTTCTCCATTTTACTATGATAAATAATCGTGTGACAGATTTTTCTCTCACTTGGACTTCTTAACATGTGCACAGAATAAATTTATACTATTAAAATAAGATGCATTTTATCCATTTCTGTATAAATGCCTAAAGTGTCATCTGAAATGTACCAATCACCAGTTTCAACAATTCATGATTTCTTATTTTCCACAATTTGTCCCAAACTAGATATTGTTACTTTTTTGTTGTTGCAGCTGTGTTGGTTTGCACTTGATAATTTTAACAATAGTTCTTGCCTGGAGAATCCCAGGGATGGAGGAGCCTGGTGGGCTGCCGTCTATGGGGTCGCACAGAGTCGGACATGACTGAAGCGACTTAGCAGCAGCAGCAGTAGCAGTCAATAAGAAAAAAAACTTTCTTGATTCAGATCAATAATTAGGGAAAACATTGTGTATAGGATTATATATGCCACTTATAGTCTTTTCTGCTTTTTTTTTTAAATGTGCTATCGCTTGTTGTTATTTTATCTGCCTCAAACTTTGATGACTTGTAAATGCTTTTAATAGTAAGAATATTATCTTTTGGCATGTCACATAATTTGTGAACATTTTTATCCTCCAAATTTGTAAAAGCATCATTGTATGTGCATTGTTACATCATTTTGTGCAATGAAGAATTTAATATTTCAGTTCAGTTCAGTCACTCAGTTGTGTCCGACTCTTTGTGACCCCATGAATCACAGCACGCCATCTCGCAGAGTTCACTCAGACTCATGTTCATCGAGTCCGTGATGCCATCCATCCATCTCATCCTCTGTCGTCCCATCTCCTCCTGCCCCCAATTATTTAGCCACATTTTTGGCATCTCATTTTTTGTGCTTAGAAAGACCTTCATGATACTAAAATAAGGAAATAATTATATTTCCTTTTAGCATTCTTATGATTTTTACATCTCTTTCTTTGTTCCAACTGGAATGTGTTTACCTTTGAAATATTAGATTAGGAGCTATTATTTTGTATTTAAGTAGATATACAAGTAATTCTTCCAGTTCCAATGATCAATAACCTTCCATAATTGTTGGAAGTTTTATCTCCACTAGAAATATCAATCACTTTTACTAAGCTGACATCTATTATTTTTTTAAGATTTTTTAAAATTTTTTGATGTGGATTATTTTTAAAGTCTTTAATAAATTTTTTACATGATTGCTTCTTTTTTTAATGCTTTGGTGTTTTGACTACAAAAACACTTGTTATCCTACCTCTTCAACCAGGTGTCAAATCCACACCCTCTGCATTAGAAGGCAAAGTCTTAAATCACTAGACCACCAGGGAAGTCCCTTGATACCTTCCTCTTGCTTACTTATTTCTTAGAGATTTTGTCCTCTTTGTCCTTCCAAGAGGGGACTGTACATGGTAGTCTGTATCTGACCTATGTTGGCCAGTCTGTTCTTATGCCTGGAGCTTGGGAATTGGCTTTTGGAAACTTAGTCAACTCATTCAAGGTCAGTCATTGAAACCATAAAGCTGGAGAAATATTTTTTTGCATGAATAGGTTGACTTACAAAGAGAGAAATAAAATAATAAAATAAATACTTAAAAGGAAGTAGTGATACATTTTATGCCTCGAGGAAGGGCAAGTAAATCAGGGAACGCAGCTGCCGTGGTTCCTGACTGAGAGGAGGATGCAGTGTTCACTGAGAGGTACCCTTTTGCCATTCCAATAAATTCTGCTTTTTTCAATGAATGTTATTGATTATTTTCTTCACCAAATTATCTCTGATGAAGCCTCAACCAATTATATTACAGTGTATTTTTTATTTGAATTATCAGTTATTGTGTTCTATTGATTCCTTCATCAGGACTGCATTGGTATAAGTGGCATTAACTTCTCATTNCTTGTTGTTATTTTATCTGCCTCAAACTTTGATGACTTGTAAATGCTTTTAATAGTAAGAATATTATCTTTTGGCATGTCACATAATTTGTGAACATTTTTATCCTCCAAATTTGTAAAAGCATCATTGTATGTGCATTGTTACATCATTTTGTGCAATGAAGAATTTAATATTTCAGTTCAGTTCAGTCACTCAGTTGTGTCCGACTCTTTGTGACCCCATGAATCACAGCACGCCATCTCGCAGAGTTCACTCAGACTCATGTTCATCGAGTCCGTGATGCCATCCATCCATCTCATCCTCTGTCGTCCCATCTCCTCCTGCCCCCAATTATTTAGCCACATTTTTGGCATCTCATTTTTTGTGCTTAGAAAGACCTTCATGATACTAAAATAAGGAAATAATTATATTTCCTTTTAGCATTCTTATGATTTTTACATCTCTTTCTTTGTTCCAACTGGAATGTGTTTACCTTTGAAATATTAGATTAGGAGCTATTATTTTGTATTTAAGTAGATATACAAGTAATTCTTCCAGTTCCAATGATCAATAACCTTCCATAATTGTTGGAAGTTTTATCTCCACTAGAAATATCAATCACTTTTACTAAGCTGACATCTATTATTTTTTTAAGATTTTTTAAAATTTTTTGATGTGGATTATTTTTAAAGTCTTTAATAAATTTTTTACATGATTGCTTCTTTTTTTAATGCTTTGGTGTTTTGACTACAAAAACACTTGTTATCCTACCTCTTCAACCAGGTGTCAAATCCACACCCTCTGCATTAGAAGGCAAAGTCTTAAATCACTAGACCACCAGGGAAGTCCCTTGATACCTTCCTCTTGCTTACTTATTTCTTAGAGATTTTGTCCTCTTTGTCCTTCCAAGAGGGGACTGTACATGGTAGTCTGTATCTGACCTATGTTGGCCAGTCTGTTCTTATGCCTGGAGCTTGGGAATTGGCTTTTGGAAACTTAGTCAACTCATTCAAGGTCAGTCATTGAAACCATAAAGCTGGAGAAATATTTTTTTGCATGAATAGGTTGACTTACAAAGAGAGAAATAAAATAATAAAATAAATACTTAAAAGGAAGTAGTGATACATTTTATGCCTCGAGGAAGGGCAAGTAAATCAGGGAACGCAGCTGCCGTGGTTCCTGACTGAGAGGAGGATGCAGTGTTCACTGAGAGGTACCCTTTTGCCATTCCAATAAATTCTGCTTTTTTCAATGAATGTTATTGATTATTTTCTTCACCAAATTATCTCTGATGAAGCCTCAACCAATTATATTACAGTGTATTTTTTATTTGAATTATCAGTTATTGTGTTCTATTGATTCCTTCATCAGGACTGCATTGGTATAAGTGGCATTAACTTCTCATTGAATTTGAATATACAGCAGAAGTCATCATAATATTTTCCTATGAATCTGCATAAACATATATCTTTAGATAACATAAGTATATATATATATATATATATATATTCATAGGGGAAATTCAGTATCATTTTATCTTTTTGGAAAATTAAAACAAAATCCATGAAATCATGTGTAAAATAATTCAGTGAGACAAGATTTTTTCCAGTATTTCATATTGCAAACAAAGATATATATTTCTATGTAAGTTTTTTTAATATTTTCATTGTGTAAGAATCCATGCATGTGTCATGGAAGATTCACGAACCATTTACTGAATTCCTATGATATTCCAAGCTTTCACCAGGGTAGTGGATGGGTAGAGACAAGACAAGGACTGACACACCCCTAGACCACAGAGAGTTGTTGTCTAGGAGGAGAACAGACATTAGATAATCAGTGAGTGAGATGACATTGGAGAGGAAATAGAGAATAGGTGATTTCAGCTTTCATTGCTCAAGATAAGAGATTCAGTGTTTATAAAAAGAGTGATGAAAGTCATTGATGATGAGTTTTAGGTATAGAATTGACATGATCAAATTAATATAAGATATTTTCATGAATACTTACAATTTGATAGCTTATTTTTATGATACTTCCAACTGCTTTACATAGGAAAGCTATTGACTTTTGGAGTATTTGTGTGCTGTTTATTTGTAGTAATTGTTAAGTTCTAATAGCTTTTCAATTTTCTAATTTTGATAGTCAAAGTATATAATGATGCAAATTTATGTAATAATAATACATATAAGCACAATGAGAATAGACCTCTATATGTCCTAAGAGCACCTCTAGTTTTCACCTATTTTAGTGGCTATCTTTTGCTTTTGCTGACTGCATTATTCAGTGCTCAGTCAGGAAAAAAGAACATACAGAGGGTAGTTCAGAGAGAAATATATTTAATACATGGTATTAGAGGCTTATCTAGCCATTGAGTAAGTTGAAGTACTGAAAATCAGGTAGACCATTAAGAGGAAATTTAGATGTGTCTGGAGCCAAAGCAAGTCATCACAATGATTCCAGCCGTCTGTGGAACCAAATCACATGGCTCTCAGGAGAATGCTTTAGAAGAATACCATAAGAAATGTCAACTAGTAAGTAATCTCAGCTAGTTTCTGCTAACAGAATTCTAAATTTCCTTTGGGGAGAAATTCTTGACCCACTTTTATTCTGTGTGATTTAAATAGAACTGAGATCTCAAATTCTGTTTCTATCTGTAAGAATGTTACCAATGTCTGATCACAGTGATGAGCTGAGAGTTCTGCATGTTACCAGGTCAGGTTGATTAGTCATACTTACATATTTTTAATAAGATGAACTATTTTCACTGAGGACTTATTAATTGAACAGATGATTCTTAGACTGATGTTGTCCATCACTGTCACCATATGCAAAAAATGGTTAAATAGAAGCCCAACATAAAGGAA
>SJYW01028804.1:400589-415122 GCA_006410735.1 Raphicerus campestris | reverse complement strand
GTGTCCGACTCTGTGTGACCCCATAGACAGCAGCCCAACAGGCTCTTCCATCCCTGGGATTCTCCAGGCAAGAACACTGGAGTGGGTTGCCATTTCCTTCTCCAGTGTATGAAAGTGAAAAGTGAAAGTGAAGTCGCTCAGTTGTGTCCGACTCTTCGCGATCCCATGGACTGCAGCCCACCAGGCTCCTCTGTCCATGGGATTTTCCAGGCAAAGGTACTGGAGTGGGGTGCCATCGCCTTCTCTGAACCATATTTAGGTTCTTAATGTTTTGTAATACATAATCAAACTCTACTTCAAGTTATTTATTAAAAAATAATACCAAAAAGAGAAAAGTAACTCAAGCTCAGTAAGTCAAACTCTTGACATTTTAATGTATGTCTTTTCGATTTTACATTTGAGTTTCTATAATTCATAATTTGGTAGTATTTAATATATTACTTTGTGATAGAACTTTCATGCTTAATCTGGTATTCTCAGGAATATCTGATTAGATATTTATCTTCAGGCATTTTTTTCTCATTCCATTAGCTGAATGTGCCATAGCGTCACTAATTCCCTGCTTTTGACATTTTTCTCCATTTTACTATGATAAATAATCGTGTGACAGATTTTTCTCTCACTTGGACTTCTTAACATGTGCACAGAATAAATTTATACTATTAAAATAAGATGCATTTTATCCATTTCTGTATAAATGCCTAAAGTGTCATCTGAAATGTACCAATCACCAGTTTCAACAATTCATGATTTCTTATTTTCCACAATTTGTCCCAAACTAGATATTGTTACTTTTTTGTTGTTGCAGCTGTGTTGGTTTGCACTTGATAATTTTAACAATAGTTCTTGCCCGGAGAATCCCAGGGATGGAGGAGCCTGGTGGGCTGCCGTCTATGGGGTCGCACAGAGTCGGACATGACTGAAGCGACTTAGCAGCAGCAGCAGTAGCAGTCAATAAGAAAAAAAACTTTCTTGATTCAGATCAATAATTAGGGAAAACATTGTGTATAGGATTATATATGCCACTTATAGTCTTTTCTGCTTTTTTTTTTAAATGTGCTATCGCTTGTTGTTATTTTATCTGCCTCAAACTTTGATGACTTGTAAATGCTTTTAATAGTAAGAATATTATCTTTTGGCATGTCACATAATTTGTGAACATTTTTATCCTCCAAATTTGTAAAAGCATCATTGTATGTGCATTGTTACATCATTTTGTGCAATGAAGAATTTAATATTTCAGTTCAGTTCAGTCACTCAGTTGTGTCCGACTCTTTGTGACCCCATGAATCACAGCACGCCATCTCGCAGAGTTCACTCAGACTCATGTTCATCGAGTCCGTGATGCCATCCATCCATCTCATCCTCTGTCGTCCCATCTCCTCCTGCCCCCAATTATTTAGCCACATTTTTGGCATCTCATTTTTTGTGCTTAGAAAGACCTTCATGATACTAAAATAAGGAAATAATTATATTTCCTTTTAGCATTCTTATGATTTTTACATCTCTTTCTTTGTTCCAACTGGAATGTGTTTACCTTTGAAATATTAGATTAGGAGCTATTATTTTGTATTTAAGTAGATATACAAGTAATTCTTCCAGTTCCAATGATCAATAACCTTCCATAATTGTTGGAAGTTTTATCTCCACTAGAAATATCAATCACTTTTACTAAGCTGACATCTATTATTTTTTTAAGATTTTTTAAAATTTTTTGATGTGGATTATTTTTAAAGTCTTTAATAAATTTTTTACATGATTGCTTCTTTTTTTAATGCTTTGGTGTTTTGACTACAAAAACACTTGTTATCCTACCTCTTCAACCAGGTGTCAAATCCACACCCTCTGCATTAGAAGGCAAAGTCTTAAATCACTAGACCACCAGGGAAGTCCCTTGATACCTTCCTCTTGCTTACTTATTTCTTAGAGATTTTGTCCTCTTTGTCCTTCCAAGAGGGGACTGTACATGGTAGTCTGTATCTGACCTATGTTGGCCAGTCTGTTCTTATGCCTGGAGCTTGGGAATTGGCTTTTGGAAACTTAGTCAACTCATTCAAGGTCAGTCATTGAAACCATAAAGCTGGAGAAATATTTTTTTGCATGAATAGGTTGACTTACAAAGAGAGAAATAAAATAATAAAATAAATACTTAAAAGGAAGTAGTGATACATTTTATGCCTCGAGGAAGGGCAAGTAAATCAGGGAACGCAGCTGCCGTGGTTCCTGACTGAGAGGAGGATGCAGTGTTCACTGAGAGGTACCCTTTTGCCATTCCAATAAATTCTGCTTTTTTCAATGAATGTTATTGATTATTTTCTTCACCAAATTATCTCTGATGAAGCCTCAACCAATTATATTACAGTGTATTTTTTATTTGAATTATCAGTTATTGTGTTCTATTGATTCCTTCATCAGGACTGCATTGGTATAAGTGGCATTAACTTCTCATTGAATTTGAATATACAGCAGAAGTCATCATAATATTTTCCTATGAATCTGCATAAACATATATCTTTAGATAACATAAGTATATATATATATATATTCATAGGGGAAATTCAGTATCATTTTATCTTTTTGGAAAATTAAAACAAAATCCATGAAATCATGTGTAAAATAATTCAGTGAGACAAGATTTTTTCCAGTATTTCATATTGCAAACAAAGATATATATTTCTATGTAAGTTTTTTTAATATTTTCATTGTGTAAGAATCCATGCATGTGTCATGGAAGATTCACGAACCATTTACTGAATTCCTATGATATTCCAAGCTTTCACCAGGGTAGTGGATGGGTAGAGACAAGACAAGGACTGACACACCCCTAGACCACAGAGAGTTGTTGTCTAGGAGGAGAACAGACATTAGATAATCAGTGAGTGAGATGACATTGGAGAGGAAATAGAGAATAGGTGATTTCAGCTTTCATTGCTCAAGATAAGAGATTCAGTGTTTATAAAAAGAGTAATGAAAGTCATTGATGATGAGTTTTAGGTATAGAATTGACATGATCAAATTAATATAAGATATTTTCATGAATACTTACAATTTGATAGCTTATTTTTATGATACTTCCAACTGCTTTACATAGGAAAGCTATTGACTTTTGGAGTATTTGTGTGCTGTTTATTTGTAGTAATTGTTAAGTTCTAAAAGCTTTTCAATTTTCTAATTTTGATAGTCAAAGTATATAATGATGCAAATTTATGTAATAATAATACATATAAGCACAATGAGAATAGACCTCTATATGTCCTAAGAGCACCTCTAGTTTTCACCTATTTTAGTGGCTATCTTTTGCTTTTGCTGACTGCATTATTCAGTGCTCAGTCAGGAAAAAAGAACATACAGAGGGTAGTTCAGAGAGAAATATATTTAATACATGGTATTAGAGGCTTATCTAGCCATTGAGTAAGTTGAAGTACTGAAAATCAGGTAGACCATTAAGAGGAAATTTAGATGTGTCTGGAGCCAAAGCAAGTCATCACAATGATTCCAGCCGTCTGTGGAACCAAATCACATGGCTCTCAGGAGAATGCTTTAGAAGAATACCATAAGAAATGTCAACTAGTAAGTAATCTCAGCTAGTTTCTGCTAACAGAATTCTAAATTTCCTTTGGGGAGAAATTCTTGACCCACTTTTATTCTGTGTGATTTAAATAGAACTGAGATCTCAAATTCTGTTTCTATCTGTAAGAATGTTACCAATGTCTGATCACAGTGATGAGCTGAGAGTTCTGCATGTTACCAGGTCAGGTTGATTAGTCATACTTACATATTTTTAATAAGATGAACTATTTTCACTGAGGACTTATTAATTGAACAGATGATTCTTAGACTGATGTTGTCCATCACTGTCACCATATGCAAAAAATGGTTAAATAGAAGCCCAACATAAAGGAAGATAGAATAAAGCTGATGAGTTGTACTTATAATAATTTTTTAAAAACATTATCTAAGCAATATTTGGAGCTAAGTTTAGAACTGTATTTCTGTACTATATTATCCAGTTTTGCTTAAGCTATCTGACTTGAATTTATGCATTTCTACTAAAAATACCAACTACTATACCTATTAAATATACTTTTATATATTTTTTAAAAGATTTGACTTTTTCTTATTATATACTGGATTTCTGTATCCATATTACACATTTAGAATATTTTGTGCTGCCATTTTAAAGTTCCATATGATCTTAAAATAATAATGTTACATCAGTTATAAAGTTCTCTATAATTTGTCGCATTTTAAAAGCTTCCACTGAGATTCTTTAATTAAATAACTTTATTATTTACCAGATATCTGTTTGTAGATAAATTTTTCTAATTATTTATTTTTACTTGGAGGATAATTACTTTACAATGTTGTGTTGGTTTCCACCATACACAACATACTGAGATTCTTTAATTAAATAACTTTATTGTTACCAGATATCTGTTTGTAGATAAATTTCTCTAATTATTTATTTTTACTTGGAGGATAATTACTTTACAATGTTGTGTTGATTTCCACCATACATCAACATGAATCAGCCATAGGTATCCATACGTCACCTCCCTCTTGAACCTGAGAAAGTCTTTATCAATTTAAAATTACATTTCAAGGTTACCATTTTGTTTAGGCTTTCTATTTCTTAATGAATCAGTTTTTGAAATTCATATCATTCTATTTACAGAGCTTTTCATGTATATGAGCTTACCAACTGATTAACTTTCCTTGCATTTGTTTCTGTTGTTTTTTAAATTTTATTGTAGAATTTATTTCAGGATTTTTGGAATGTAATAGTAGATTTTCCCTAATGGTGTCCAGTGGATTACTTTGTAGAAGAGGAGGGGTAGAGATAGAAACCTTAGGCAGAAAATGTCTCCTATTAGGAAATCCTTTGAATGGATCATCTCAATGACAGATGTCAAATGGGAGACAGTTGCTAAGGTGGGATTCTGACACAAGGCAAACAGTCCACTGGAAGCCAAAAGGGATAGATGGAAGGAAATGAGTGTTTCTACCCCATTGTCAGCACTATCTGGTCTATTTCATTCTTTCCTTTATTTCAAGACTCAGGCACTTTGTAACTCGAGCTGCTAATTTCTCTCTCTTATTTTCTCTTTCCTGACATGTCTCTTCTCATCCTGTTAGTACTACTAGACCATGTTTTAAGGTTGACTGTTGGCTTGAGTTAAAACAGTTTATTCTATGGACTTTGTATTCAAGATGACATGTGTGAAATTGCTATTGGTCATTCAAAGAATTAGCTGTTTCTAACAAAGTGGGCAGGAGCCAATTATCTTTCCTTACTGTGACACTAGACACAAATTAAATACCAGTAAGGACAGGAATATAGAAGTGACATTGCATGGAGCCAAAAGTAAAAGTCAGTATATTGCTTAAAACTATCACATAGGCACAAGGCCAAGATCAAACAGACTGGGTGCCAAAGAGTATAGATAAGTAAATATTCATTAAACATCAGGATGTATACATTTAGATTAATAGCAAGTACATTTTAGTTATTTATCTTTAAGTAAAATATACTGTTCCTTGGTTTTTATGAATTTGAGGACTTAGAGAGTCCAACTTCTTCTATGAAAGAACATTTGATTACAATATTACTAACTGAGAAAAGTGATTGTGTCTGTGTGTGTGTGTGTGTGTGTGTGTGTGTGTGTGTGTGTGTGTGTGGCTGTCTGTATGGCTTGTACGGCTTGCAGAAACCAGTTCCCTGGTCAGAGACTAAACAACTGGGCCAGAGCCACTTTTAAATGATGCTTAAAAATTAAATATATAAATGGTGTGCATGTGTGTATCTGGCATGTGCACTTAAATTTATATTTTCTTATGTATACATATATTTTTTTTAATAAAAGAAATTTCACCCAATTGATTACCTTCTATTTCAAACCAATTCAAACCCTCAAGTTTTTTTTTTAATTATTCCATTTTTAGCTATAGAAATAATATGATATGAAACTGAATCTATCCTACTTTTCAGGCTTATTGATAGAAAAATCTTGCTTTGATTTTTTTTGAAACACAGTTCTGTATGTTTCCAGAGATTAATTTGAAGATAAGCTGTAGACACAAAAATGAGATATATTGTACAGAAGGGATGCTATTGTTAATATAAGAAATAAAGTAGTAATTTCATAGCACACAGAAAAGGTATATGNAGTTCTGTATGTTTGCAGAGATTAATTTGAAGATAAGCTGTAGACACAAAAATGAGATATCTTGTGAAGAAGGGATGCAATTGTTAATACAAGAAATAAAGTAGTAATTTCATAGCACACAGAGAAGATATATGAGTAAAATACCTATTCAGGGTTTTCTAGGAAGTAAAATATTATTATATTTTAAATGTTATTGGTAACACATATGAAAGAGTTTTAAGCAAAAGAAATGACACAATAGGCTCTACTGGCCATTCAGAATCCTGTCACTGAACCTGAAGTCCAAGAAGGGGATTACTCTTTCAGCCTATTGATCCTGATTATCAAGGGGAAAATACATTGTGATACTATAGTGAGTGCAGAGAAAAACATTCCTTGAACCCGTGGGATCACTGCAGTTATTAGACAGGACAAATCAGAAACAGACAAGAATAATGAGGACCCTGATCTTCAAGACTGAAGTTCTGGGTCATTTCCTCAAGTCAAAAATCCTGAAAAAGTTTAATGATCTCTAAAAACAAAAGGAATAGAATATGAACAGGTGAATAAATAAGTTATAAAGACCAATTTTGGTCTCGTAAATAATAGCTGAAATGAAAACTGTGCAAAAGTATTAACACACATTTCACTTAATTTATAATGCATATAATGTATGNCCAAAAATCCTGAAAAACTTTAATGATCTCTAAAAACAAAAGGAATAGGATATGAACAGGTTAATAAATAAGTTATAAAGACCAATTTCGGTCTTTTAAATAATGGCTGAAATGAAGACTATGCAAAAGTATTAACACACATTTCACTTACTATATGTATGCATTATAAATAATAGTATATATCTACACATTTATAGTTATATTACATAAATTTTGTTCCATCTTGTTTGCCTTTATAAACATTTTGTGATAGTGACCATTGTTATAATTTAAGGTTCAGGTTTACAGTTATTAAAGTCATACAGTGATCAAAGGGCTTCCCAGGTAGGATAGTAGTAAAGAACCCATCAGCCAATGCAGAAGATGCAGGAGAGGCAGGTTCAATCCCTGGGATGAGAAGAACCCCTGGAGTAGGAGATGGCAGCCTGTCCCAGTTTTCTTGGCTGCAAAATTCCAATGGACAGAGACCTTGATGGGCTACAGTACATAAGGTGGCAACGAGTTGGAGACAACTGAGCCACTGAGAACACACAGCACATGATGATAAAATGAGAATGAGAATGAATGTTTCCAGACATAAGAGCAACCAATGGAATGTATATATCTTCTTTTGGGCAATTAGCATGTTTTTATTAACATGCAGGAGACTTCAGTACATAGATGGGAATGTGTTGTTTTCCTGATGTTTCACTTTACATATATATCAGTATTCTGGCCTAGAGAATTTCAAAGGGGTCGCAAAGAATTGAACACAATTGAGTGACTTTCACTTTCTTTTTTAAAAGTGGTGTGTATTGATGTTTAATAGTAAACAGGTTGCTGTTGTTGCTATGCAGTTATTCAGTTGTGTTTGACTCTTTGCCACTCCAGGGACTGTAGCACACCAAGCTTCCCTGTCCATCACCTTCTCCCAGAGCTTGCTCAAATTCATGTCCATCAAGTCAGTGATGCCATTCAACCATCTCGTCCTCTGTCATCCCCTTCTCCTGCCTTCAATCTTTCCCAGCATCAAGGTCTTTTCTAATGAGTCAGGTCTTCGCATCAGGTGGCCAAAGTATTGGAGCTTCAGCATCAGTCCTTCCAATGAATATTCAGGACTGATTTCCTTTAGGAGTGACTGGTTGGATCTCCTTGCAATCCAAGGGATTCTCAAGAATCTTCTCCACTACCGTAGTTCAGAAGCATCAATTCTTTGGTATTCAGCCTTCTTTATGGCCCAACTTTCACATCTATACATGACTACTGGAAAAACTATAACTTTGACTAAAAGAAACTTTGTCAGCAAACTAATGTCTCTGCTTTTTAATACATTGTCTAGGTTTGTCATAGCTTTTCTTCTAAGGAGCAATTGTCTTTTAATTTCATGGCTGCAGTCACCATCTGCAGTGATTTTGGAACCCAAGAAAATAAAGTGTCACTGTTTCCATTGTTTGCCATGAAGTGATGGGACTGGATGCCATGATCTTAGCTTTTTAATGTTGAGTTTTAAGCCAGCTTTTTCATTATCCTCTTTCACTTTCATTAAGAGGCTCTTTAGTTCTTCTTTGCTTTCTGCCATAATGGAGGTGCTATTTGCATATCTGAGGTTATTGATATTTCTCCTGGAAATCTTGGTTGATTTCATCTTGTGCTTCATCCAGCCTGACATTTAACATGATGTACTTTGCATATAAGATAAGTAATCAGGGTGACAATATACATTCTTGAAGTACTCCTTTCCCAATTGGGAACCCATCTGTTGTTCTGTGTCTAGTTCTAACTGTTACTTCTTGACCTGCATACAGGTTTCACAGGAGGCAGGTAAGGTGGTCAGGTATTCCCACCACTCTTCAAAGTGATGCGTATTAATGGTTAATAGTAAGGAGGTACAATTTATAGTTATCTCTTAATTTAATGATAAAGTACAATTTTAATAGTAAAGAGGTATATCTAGTATAATGTGTAATATACTAGACATTGTCTATCAGGTTTTGGCCATCTTTTCAACCCCTTCTAGTTAACTGAATAGTTCAAAGTCTTGAAAGCTGATGAAAACCATATTGCCTAGATTCTGTTACTCAGAGTCTAGGCAAGATGTGGTTTTGGTCCATGAGCTTCACTGATAGGAAATCTGCAGTGATGCCAAGGAGGCAGAGGATGCTGTTCTTGGAGTAGTTGTAGTCAAGGACTGTGTTGTAACAGGTAGGACTGTTCTGGGGGCCAGAACCACATCTTCTGACTGTGCAATGATTTACAGTGGCAGACAACAGCTACAGAAGCACCACTGGGTGAAGTGATAGCAGTTTTCCAAACATCTGGACTGTAATTGTGGTGGCAATATCTGGTAAGCAAGTGTCATATTCCCACAGCAGGTCTGAGTTTTCTCCTCTAGCCCTCCAGGGATGTTGTGCACCAAATTTCCTATTGGTCATCCATTCTTAAAATAAATGAAAAACCCAGAGTTTTCTGTTTTTATTGCGAATTTTGATTCATATAAACATTTTTCAACCATGTGTTACACATTTATCAATGGTTTCAGAATTTATTTACAATTTGTCATGGAGAAATGCTGGCATCATAGGACTACATCAATATCATTTGTTTTATGGATGATAAGAAATGTAGTTATTTTAGTAAATTGAGCATACAAATCTATTTATATATATATATATATACATACACAATTAGTTATATTCTCTTTATTTCATAAAATATGTTCATTTGGAGTATATATGAGATCACTATACAGCCACAGGAGATCAAAATGCTTATTTTATTTCAACTGTGGAACTGTAGTGTTGGAGAAGACTCTTGAGAGTCCCTTGGACTGGAAGGAGATCCAACCAGTCCATTCTGAAGGAGATCAACTCTGGGATTTCTTTGGAAGGAATGATGCTAAAGTTGAAACTCCAGTACTTTGGTCACCTCATGCAAAGAGTTGACTCATTGGAAAAGACTCTGATTCTGGGTGGGGTTGGGGGCAGGAGGAGAAGGGGATAACCGAGGATGAGACGGCTGGATGGCATCACGGACTCGATGGATGTGAGTCTGAGTGAACTCAGGGAGATGGTGATAGACAGGGAGGGGGGCCTGGCGTGCTGTGATTCATGGGGTCGCAAAGAGTTGGACACGACTGAGCGACTGAAGTGAACTGAAGGAAAACTCAGCAGTGCTTCCATTATTTGTCTCAATTATATATTGAAAGTGAGTGAAGTAGCTCAGTCGTGTTCTACTCTTTGCAACTCCATGGACTGTAGCCTACCAGGCTCCTCTGTCCATGGGATTTTTCAGGCAAGAGTATTGGAGTGGGGTGCCATTTCCTTCTCCAGCAGATCTTCCCGACCCAGGGATGGAACCGAGGTCTCCCGCATTGTAGACAGATGCTTTACCATCTGAGCCACCAGGAAAGTCCCCCAATTATATATTAGGCAGTTACAAACATAAAATTATGAATTGTAGAGCCAAACATATACTGTACTATTTTATTAAATATTACACAGTTTTTAAATCACATGGCAACATTTTTCAGATTTTGATAGAGATAGATTTATGCTGTGTCTAGATTTTCATAGATTTCTTCAGCCTCAATTCAAGTTTCTAATTTCAAGTCTGTATAATAGACACAGTAGCAGTCTACTCAAGCTTGTTCAGTGAGCTTGATGTTGCCTTTAGCGATGGCATATCTCTTGTGGGCTGATTGACTGTTTTGTCGGTTATTTCCATGGATGCTGTTTGATTTTTATGCCTTGCACTGCTATAAATGTCATTTATTTTGTTTCAGAGAAAAGATATTATTATCTTTTTCAAATTTCAACATGTTAGTATAATTTCAAAATATATATCCTAGAGCTACAAAATATATTAATGGGATTCTAAATGTTTGATAGCCATTAAAAATACTTTTATCTGTATTTAAATACCTAAGTACAGCTTAAAACATTCAAGTCAGTAACAGTGTTTCAACTAGGTCTATACAGACACATATACAAGAGTACAATCATGTGAAAAATGCTTTGGTTTGAGATGAATCACTTATAACATTTTCATGTTTCCTTTTAAGACATTTTTTTCTGATAAAGTGAGCGAGTCTTTCACTATGATCAGCATGGTGTGACATGCAGGGAATTTAGGACCTTTAAATCTTAATTCATCTTGAGAGCTTTCATGGTATCAAAAACATTATGAGATACCTTTCTGATAGCTTGAGAAGTGAAATCGAAAGTCGCTCAGTTGTGTCTGACTCTGCAACCCCAGGGACTGTACAGTCCATGGAATTCGCCAGGCCAGAATACTGGACTGGGTAACCATTTCCTTCTCCAGGAGATCTTCCCAATCCAGAGATCTGATACCTTGCCATCTATTAAAGCTAGTTTCTTTCCTAAAATACTCAAACAAACAACATGTATGGTAGATTTAGACTTTAAATGTTTGTGTTGATGGGATATAGGCAACTGATGTGCTCTGTATTCATGCAGGTTTTAATGTACTTTATTAAATTTAAAGTATACTTGAAAAGGGAATAATAAAATTAGCTGCTCTCAGTTTTTAAATAAAAATCACATATATGTCAATCTAAGACAGCTCAATATTCAGAAAACTAAGATCATGGCATCTGGTCCCATCANCATGCCCAAACTTTTGATCTATGAAAACTGTGAGCTATTATATATTGCTCTGGATTATATATCACTAAGTTGGTGGCCATATTCTTACACAGCAACCAAGAAAAATACAACACTAATTTTTCTTTCTTACAAAAAATATCTCTCAGAGATGCCTTCCCATATCTCTAAAAATATTAGGGTTAATATTTAATTTTATTAGGGTAATTTTAATTTAACCCTAAATTATTTCATATTAACCCTAGCTAATATTCCTAAAGATACCAGTGCTTCTTATTTACTGAAATCTGCAAACATGTAGGGATCACTTTATCATCATCTATAATTGTTGACTTGAATCTCCTTATATTGTTGGCCAGATCCCTACCTCTTCCATGTACCAGGAGTGATGGATTAAAAATATCATAAAATCTTTCCTACTTCTCCCAACAAAAGTTAAGTTTTGCTTTTTTTGGCAGAGGGTTGTTTTTCTGTTGTCTTTCAGTTGCCTGGAATCTGGCTGGGCCTGNAAAAATATCATAAAATCTTTCCTACTTCTCCCAACAAAAGTTAAGTTTTGCTTTTTTTGGCAGAGGGTTGTTTTTCTGTTGTCTTTCAGTTGCCTGGAATCTGGCTGGGCCTGAGAATCCTTAAACTAATAGAATATGATTGAAGTGCTAGGTCAGGACAGACCCAGCTCTGAACAACACATCGCTATCTCAGTTCTTTCGCATCACTTTCAATTCTTCCTTTTGGCAATCCGTCTCTCGCTGTAAAGAAGCTCAGACAGCTTTGTGAAGTGTCTCTTCTAGAAAATATGTGAACCTCAACAATAAGTTTAGCTGAGCTCCTAGCCATCAGCCAGCAAGAGTTTTGCTAGCCACGTGAAAAAGAAATCTTGGGAATGAATCTTCCAACCCAGTGTTATGCAAGATGACAATGCATAGAGCAGAAATGAGCTCTCCAGATAGTTACAACCAAATTGAAAACCATAGACAAATATAGTTTTGTTGAGTTAAACCTCTGCATCTCATGGTGGTTGATTACACAACAATAGACAATCCCAGTGTAAGCAATGGTAGTAGTAGCAGTAAAGAACCCACCTGCCAAGGCAGGAGACATAAGATACCTGGGTTCAATACTTGAGTCATGAAGATTCCCTGAAGGAGGGCAACCCATTCCAGTAGTCTTGGCTGGAGAATCCCATTGACAGAAGAGTCTGGTGGGCTAAAGTCCATAGGGACGAAAATAACTGGACATGATTGAAGTGACTTAACATGCACGTGGCACATGTATATTCTCAATGCTTCAAAGTGTAATTGGCCTATAGAAGCTCATATTTTTTTTCAGGTGTTAATGTTATATTGAGNAAGGAGGGCAACCCATTCCAGTAGTCTTGGCTGGAGAATCCCATTGACAGAGGAGTCTGGTGGGCTAAAGTCCATAGGGATGAAAATAATTGGACATGATTGAAGCGACTTAACATGCACGTGGCACATGTTTATTCTCAATGCTTCAAAGTGTAATTGGCCTATAGAAGCTCATTTTTTTTTTCAGGTGTTAATGTTATATTGAGTTTTTTAGTGAAGATTAAAAAAACAATTTAATATGAAGATACAAAATTTATTAAAAATACTTTGGATGTATTTTTGGATATAGATTTTCATGAGAAAATATTTAGATTTGGAGATGTAGATTTCATCTGCAAAGAGGAAAGAATTTAAACTGTGGGAAGCTTAGCTATCTGCAAAATAAAAGAAAATAGCAAAAGAAAGAAGGCTTAACAAAATAAGTGGAATTAACAGAAAAAGGATAGATAATTATCTATCCTAGGTTTATCCTTATTTTTAAATAAAATGTTTTTATTACTGCACTTTCAGTCTCCAACTAAGAAAAAATATACAACCATATTTGGAAAGGTAAAATAGATTATTCACCTAGTACATTAATGTTATTTCTTTATAAAAGCATTTGAGCTCACTGATTTAATAAATCTCAACTATAATTTTAAATGATTAGTCAACCTAAACATTGTGTTTCTTTTTTTATATAATACCTAGATATGTAAGTATTTTTGTTACTCAAATCTGACAATAGTATGGAGCCTTATTATTTATGAGAAAACCCCTCTTGCCATATGTCTTAATATGTCAGTGCTTTCAATTTATCAAAGAAGAAATCATTAACTGAAGTATTGTTAATATGATGAGTATCATTAAGTTTAGTGAAATAGCAAGGAGATTGGAGAGAACAGAAGATATCAAAAAATTTGGTAAAACTGCTCTGCAAATTATCTTATGTAGTCCACTTACATATATCTCCATCTCTGTGAGGATAATAAAACTTTTCTAAACACTCAAAAATTCCAAAGGCTCAGAAATTCAGCACATGATAGTTAGCTTGATATGTGGGGCCTTTCTCTAAATTTGGTATCTAAACCTTATGTAGTTTTATGAATATGATTATATTTTGGGAGAAGATTTGCTATTAAATTATTTTAGTATAATATATCATTGTAGAAGTCCTCTGGTAATGAAAGACAATATAAGGACAAGCTGGTTTAACCTAGCATGTCTCAAATGTATTTTACTATATTTGATTTTATTTTAGTGGAAGAGCACACTATTCACATTAGAAAATAATGATCCATGATTCCACTTTGGGAAATAATATTTTGAAAAGAAGGACTTCAAAATTCATAATGTATTGATTGGTATGATCCTCTGAGAAGGGCATGATGTTTATAAGTACAGCTAGCCCTGCATGGTCTTGGATTCCCATATTCACAGATTCAACCAACCACTGAGCAAAACTATCCAAAAGAAAAAAAAAAAAGAATGATTCAAAAAAGCAAAAACTTGAATGCTTGGCATTATCACTTATATTATATTAGATACTATAAGTAACCTGTATAAACAGCGAGGTCCTACTGTCTGACCCAGGAATCAAACCTGGGTCTCCTACATTGAAGATGGATTTTTTACCATTTGTATCCATGAAACACAAGGAAACATATTTAATAACCCATGATAAATCATAATAGAAAAGAATATGAAAAAGAATAAGTATATGTGTATATATGCATAATCACTTTACTCAGTTTACACATTTTAAATATATATATTTAAAT
>SJYW01028804.1:378255-396071 GCA_006410735.1 Raphicerus campestris | reverse complement strand
TACACCAGCCCCAAGCATCCTGTATCCTGCATTGAACATAGACTGGCACTTCATTTCTTATATGATAGTATACATGTTTCAGTGTCATTCTCCCAAATCATCCCACCCTCTCCCTCTCCCCCAGATGCCAAAAGTCTGTTCTGTACTTTGAAGAAGACTCTTGAGAGTCCCTTGGGCTTCAAGGAGATCAAACAAGTCAATCCTAAAGTAAATCAGTCCTGAATATTCATTGGAAGGACTAATGCTGAAGCTGAAGTGCCAATACTTTGGCCTCCTGATGAGAAGAACTGACTCCTTGGAAAAGACCCTGATGCTGGAAAAGGTTGAAGGTAGGAGAAGGGGATGACAGATGATGAGATGTTTGGATGGCATCACCAACTTGATGGACACAAATTTCAACAAGCTCTGGGAGTTAGTGATGGACAGGGAAGCCTGGAGTGCTGCAGTCCATGGGGTTTCAAAGCATCAGACACGACTGTGCAACTGAACTGAACTGAACTGATTAGCTCAACACACAGATGTCCTCTTTTTTCCTTTAAGTTTTCAGAATAATTCGGAGAATTAATTTGGATGTTCTATATCTCTCTTAAAAATTGTGCAGCAAATTGGCCTGATCATTTTAATTTTCTAAAAAAATTTCTAATAACAAAGAAATGCTTTAAAATCTATCTGGACATCTAGGTTGCTTCCATGTCCTGGCTATTATAAACAGTACGGGGGGGGGGGATGGGGAATACATGTACACTCGTGGTAGATTCATGTTGATATATGGCAAAACCAAAACAATATTGTAATTAGCCTCCAATTAATATTTTTAAAAAGTTAAAAAAACTGAAAAAATCTATCTGAATTATAATTAAAGAGCAGCAACATATATACACTACCATGTGTAAAATAGATAGCTGATGACAAGTTGCTATATAACACAGGGAGCCCAGCTTAGAGCTCTGTGATAGCCTAGAGGGTGGATTGGTGGAGGGGAGGGAGGTTCAAGAGGGAGACGATATGTGTACAGTTATGGCTAATTTGTGTTATTATATGCCAGAAACCAACACAATATTTGTAAAGCAATTTTCCTCCAGTTAAAAACTAAATTAAAAAAGAATATATTACACCCAGCCATTCAGTATACAATTATATAGAGGAGGCATTTGTGATAATGATAATGATGAAAAAACCTTCATACCACTTATTATAATGTTGCACCCTTCAACATGCATTTTCACAAATGTTAATGTAAAACACTTCAATACAATTAAGAAGGTAGAATGGTTATGATATTCATTTCACAGGTTAAATTATTCTCCTTTGTGTTACAGGTCTAAACCTCTCCAATCTTAAAACAGATTTATTTCCCACAGTATTTTCTAGCTAATTTCTTATATATCAGTTCCTTTTCAATTCCAAAATGTTGGACTAAGGTACTTCTTTCCAAAATCATATCTTGACAAGCTGACTCAAAAGCAAACTGAGAGAGGCAAAAGTATGCTAGAATCACGGGACAAGTGAGTCATAAAACCTTTGCACAAAGAAGGTACTAGTGTCTTAGATCAGGTTGCTAGTTTATATCCATTCATTGTTGCCATGCCAATATCAAACAAAGTCATTATAAATTTTTTTTTAGTTCAAAATCTCAACCCTGGTCTTCAGTATGAAAACATTTAGAAATCAGTACTTTAGGCCTTTTTTTTTTTTTTTTNCATTCATTGTTGCCATGCCAATATCAAACAAAGTCATTATAAATTTTTTTTTAGTTCAAAATCTCAACCCTGGTCTTCAGTATGAAAACATTTAGAAATCAGCACTTTAGGCCTTTTTTTTTTTAACTTTATAATATTGTATTGGTTTTGCCATACATTAACATGAATCCATCACGGGTGTACATGTGTTCCCAATCCTGAACCCCCCTTACCTCCCTCCCCATATCATTTGTTTTGATGATAGTTTATTAGGAGAATTTTGTGGGCAAATGACATAACTGTAAACTGACTGTGCGAGTGAGTGTGTTTGTGTGTGTGTTTGTAATCGACACAGGTTTATTATACTCTCTCTTTAGCTCTTTATTATACTATCTCATTAGATTTATGTTGTGACAGTAAGATAATACATTGCTCAATAAGCATGGAATTAATAAACATCAAGTAACTTGAAAGTGACAAGTGAAAAAGAATAAAATATTTTGGTTATCTGAATTGCATTTTCAGGTGTCTTCTTCACTAAAAATCTCTGGCTATACTGTACGATAAAGTTTTTCACTCATGATTTGGGATTAATTGGGCCCTGTCCTCCTACACTTGTTAATATTTCATGGAGATTTCTTCCTAAACAATCTTCTTAAAAATGACTACATGCCAAAGAAGTAATAATACTCATGAGGAGTGAAACATTAAAAACAACACCACTAAGGAAATGCCAGCATAGAAGGGAAAAGAGACAGCAATGGAAAGGGAGGTAATTTTTGTGCCTAATATACATATATATTGTGTGGCATATGTATGTGACCAAATATACTTTTTGAATGAATATTAATATAAACCAATGGGGAACAGGATAAATACTTATTTGAAAGGGGAATAAATGAATTAGCTAATTGTGCAATAGTATTCAGTATGAACCAGAATTTAAATGTTAACATTGGCAGAGCTTGATAAGGAATGAAGAGGGAGGAGAGTAAGAGTGATAAACTTTAAAAAAAGGAAAAGAAACAAGTCATGCCCACTTCTTCCTACATGCCACTGAGAACAAGTGTTCAAGTAGTTCACAGTCTCTTGCCAAGAGCATTCTTATTATCGGTCATCTTACCAATTAAGTGCTTTGTTTCCCAAGATTTCATTTCCAATTACCTTTCTATTAGATGCATCAAATTTAAATTCCACCAAGACAGCCATTTTTGTCTGTTACTACAATGTTCTGTTCCATTGAATAAAACCCAACAACTCCCATTTAGCAGCTTTTTCAATCAAAACAAATCCAATTCCTTTCATTAGAGCTATGTAGCTCATCAAACCCATCTAGGAAATGTTGACTGTTTATTATAGAATGTTCACCTTGGAACTTCTTTTCACATATAGTTTAGAGAACAATGACCAGCTAATTGACTCCAAACTTTGCAATTTCCCCAAAGTACATGGGAATTCTTTCTTAGAAACTAATGATAATTTCATGTTTTCCTTTGATGGATGTTGGCTGACTTCTCACTTTCTCATGTATAAACGTTTACAATTCTATCATCAGTAGAGCCAAGAAATAGATGAAGCTAAGTTGCTTGACTAATTGACTGGCATTAGCGTAATTAAACATATTAAGATCTAGATTGATAGCCACTGCGTGGCTTTAACGACTAGCATGTTCATTTCAGTTAATCTGCCATTAGGCCTTTAACATAATGGGCTCAACAGAACATAAAGTTATTATTTTCCAAATTTTTGACATATGGGATATCATTATTAATATCACCATAAAATTACATATTTAACAGTTAATGATAATTTTAAGAGGTTTTCAATAATCATAATGGTTATAATTGAAATTCTTGTTATAATTTGAAATTCTTTCATTTTGAGAACATTAATAAAATGTAGGATTAGCTATGGAGAAATTCACTGTTGGCAACTTTTCATTAGCACATTAATTCATTTCTTTATGACCTTCCATATGCACAGAAGTAAGACAGGCTTCATGAAACCCTGTAGTGTTGCAAAGGTAGCTGGGGAAAGGCTTTATAATCTTGTAAGGAATGCATAAGAGGCAGCTAAAAATCAAGTGGAAAAATGCAGTGACATAGTTTCCTGAAAACAACAGACACATTTCTGAGGGAATGTAAACAAAATCATCAACAGGACAGAAGAGAGGTCCTAGGAAAAATTATTTTAATAAAACTCACCTCGGGCTCACTTTTTTAATTAGGTGGTTGCCATTCACTGGACAATAAAAAGTAATGAAATATTAGGGATTTGTGTGAGGTACCTGACAATGTGGGCTTCCTTGGTGGCTCAGTGGTTAAGAATCCTGCAATGCAGGAGAAACGGGTTCAACCCCTAGGCCAAGAAGATTTGCTGGAGAAGGAAATGGCAACCCACTCCAGTATTCTTGCCTGGAAAATCTCATGGACAGAGGAGCCTGGTGGGCTACAGTCCATGGGGTCTCAAAGACTCAGACATAATGACTAAACAACAAAAATAACCACCTAAGAAAGAGCAACATGGAGAAAGTGTAGAAATCAGACAACGCTGAGAAACCTTAAGAACTAATTACATATTATATTTTCTCTAACTTTGTTTCCCATTAGCTTGCTATGAACTCAGGAACTGATATGGAATGTATACGACTATGGCTTATATGAACAGAATACATGTAATAATAATTTATACCTACTGATATAGACCTTACTTTCTTTTCAGTTACCCATAAGGACATCTTAACTCTGTAGAGGTGGGACACAGGATTTGCAACTTGGTTTACCCAAAAGGTACTGAGGAATTATTTGCTTACATTCAAATGATAAAAACTGTTTAAGTGTGAAAGGAAATGGCACCCCACTCCAGTACTCTTGCCTGGAGAATCCCACGGAGGGAGGCGCCTGGTAGGGTACAGTCCATGGGGTCACAAAGTTTCGGACAGGACTGAGTGCCTTCACTGTCACTTTCAGTCTCTATCTAAGCTTATCACTAAAGTGTAACACAGCACAGAGTAGGAATTTAACCAAAATGCATGAAATTTAAAGCACATTTGGTATTCCTTGTATAAGAAAAAAGAATTTTCTATGTTTTTTCTGTGATCCTAGGAACAATGTCTAATCCTAATTATGTCTTTCAATCCTAATTAGGATTAATGTTAGCGCTATTCAGTCACTGAATCATGTCTGATTTTGCAACATCATGGACTGTAACACACCAGGCTCCCTGGGGTCCTCCATTGTCTCCAGGAGTTAGCTCAAATTCATGTCCATTGAGTGATGATACTATCTAACCATCTCATCTTCTTCTGCCCCCTTCTCATTTTGCCTTCAATCTTTACCAGCATCAGGATTTTTTCCAGTGAGTCAGCTCTTTGCATCAGGTGGCCAAAGTACTGGAGCTTCAGCTTCAAAATTAGGTCCCTTCAGTGAATATTCAGGGTTGAGTTCATTTAGGATTGACTGGTTTGATCTCTTTGCTCTCAAGAGTCTTCTCCAGCACCACAGTTCAAAATCATTATTAATCAATTAACTCATTGATAATTGCTACATGCTTATGTAATAACAAGCATCAATTTTCTAGTATATATTTGACTTATAATAATTTATTATAAAGCTAAAAAGTATTAAGTCATGAATATAGACAGAAAACATNACTAATTACATATTATATTTTCTCTAACTTTGTTTCCCATTAGCTTGCTATGAACTCAGGAACTGATATGGAATGTATACGACTATGGCTTATATGAACAGAATACATGTAATAATAATTTATACCTACTGATATAGACCTTACTTTCTTTTCAGTTACCCATAAGGACATCTTAACTCTGTAGAGGTGGGACACAGGATTTGCAACTTGGTTTACCCAAAAGGTACTGAGGAATTATTTGCTTACATTCAAATGATAAAAACTGTTTAAGTGTGAAAGGAAATGGCACCCCACTCCAGTACTCTTGCCTGGAGAATCCCACGGAGGGAGGCGCCTGGTAGGGTACAGTCCATGGGGTCACAAAGTTTCGGACAGGACTGAGTGCCTTCACTGTCACTTTCAGTCTCTATCTAAGCTTATCACTAAAGTGTAACACAGCACAGAGTAGGAATTTAACCAAAATGCATGAAATTTAAAGCACATTTGGTATTCCTTGTATAAGAAAAAAGAATTTTCTATGTTTTTTCTGTGATCCTAGGAACAATGTCTAATCCTAATTATGTCTTTCAATCCTAATTAGGATTAATGTTAGCGCTATTCAGTCACTGAATCATGTCTGATTTTGCAACATCATGGACTGTAACACACCAGGCTCCCTGGGGTCCTCCATTGTCTCCAGGAGTTAGCTCAAATTCATGTCCATTGAGTGATGATACTATCTAACCATCTCATCTTCTTATGCCCCCTTCTCATTTTGCCTTCAATCTTTACCAGCATCAGGATTTTTTCCAGTGAGTCAGCTCTTTGCATCAGGTGGCCAAAGTACTGGAGCTTCAGCTTCAAAATTAGGTCCCTTCAGTGAATATTCAGGGTTGAGTTCATTTAGGATTGACTGGTTTGATCTCTTTGCTCTCAAGAGTCTTCTCCAGCACCACAGTTCAAAATCATTATTAATCAATTAACTCATTGATAATTGCTACATGCTTATGTAATAACAAGCATCAATTTTCTAGTATATATTTGACTTATAATAATTTATTATAAAGCTAAAAAGTATTAAGTCATGAATATAGACAGAAAACATAATATTTGAAAATAATTTATTTGTTTATATATATTAACACTTTCTATAAAAGGTCATGTTGATGTCAGATAAAAAAGGGTACAGTGAATAATTAAACATAATATATCAACTAACAGTATTCCTAAATGCAGATGTTATACAAAAACAAAACAAATTTATTATATGGACATTTCTAATGGGTAAACTATTATTCCAGATAAAATAAATAAGCAGATTTTTAATTAAAACCACTTAATTCTCTGACCACTGATTATTATCAAGTGATTTGAAGTGCAAAGCAAGCAAATGATTTAAATCTGAGAATCTGGCTATTGTGAAATATATGTTGGTTTCATTAATTTAAATAACTGTATTCACACTCAGGTTATATAAATATTTAAAGCATAACCCCTGCTTCTAGTGTTCTTATAAGGTTCTTGCATTTTTAAGGAAGGTATCACAGGTACAGAAATATAAAGATCCCAGATTTATAAAAGTGGGAGCCAAAAGATTACAAACCTGTTGGCAAAACATCTAGGGAATCTGAGAGAAGATGATTTTTGGAATCAAGGTCCTTATGGTGGCAAAAGTGGCTAGAACTTAGTATAAGTTACCAACACACACTCATTTCTTTTTAATTTTAACAAAATTGAACTTTTGGGCAATGATGCTAAGCAATAAAAGCTTGAAAGAAAACTTTATATATAAACAACTATGTTCAAGGTGGTTGACTCTTCCTGTGAAGGATTAAAATATGTTTTGGGATGAACAATGTGCCCTTCAATATTCCCACGTTGAAGTGCTGACCTCCAAATATATCAATATGTGATCATTTTTTTTCCTTTTAATACTTTATTCTATTTTACAGTACTGTATTGGTTTTGCCATACATTGACATGAATCATCCACAGGTGTACACGATCTCCAGATGTCCATCAACAGATGATTGGATAAGAAAGCTGTGGTACATATACACAATGGAGTATTACTCAGCCCTTAAAAAGAATAAGTTTGACTCAGTTCTAATGAGATGGATGAAACTGGAGCCGATTATACAGAGTGAAGTAAGCCAGAAAGAAAAACACCAATACAGTATACTGACACATATATATGGAATTTAGGAAGATAGTAATGATGACCCTGTAAGTGAGACAATATAGGAGACACAAAACAATATGTGACCATTTTTTGAAGACAAGGTGTTTATAAGAGGTGATTCACAGGGAGCCCCAACCCAGTATGGGGCTTTCCAGGTGGCGCTGGTGGTGAAGAACCTGCCTGTCAATTCAGGAGATAAGAGAAGTGGGTCTTCCTGGGTCAGGAAGATCCCCTGGAGGAGGAAATGGCAACCCACTCCACTGCTGTTGCCTGGAGAATCCCATGAACAGAGGAGCCAGGAGGGATACAGTCCCTGAGGTCACAAAGAGTCAGACATGATTGAGCAACTTAGTACAGCCAATCCAGTATGACTTGTGTTCCTATAAGAGGACATTTGGAAAGTCCCTGATAGTCCAGTGGTTAAGACTCTTGAGATGCAGAGGTTATGGGTTCAATCCCTCGTCTGGTTACAAAGATCCTGTGTGCTGCAGGGTGCCACCAATAAAAAAGGGGGGGGTCATGGAGGACGACATGTGGACAGATAAACAGAGACAGGAGAAACGCACAGACAAGGATGACCANGGGATACAGTCCCTGAGGTCACAAAGAGTCAGACATGATTGAGCAACTTAGTACAGCCAATCCAGTATGACTTGTGTTCCTGTAAGAGGACATTTGGAAAGTCCCTGATAGTCCAGTGGTTAAGACTCTCGAGATGCAGAGGTTATGGGTTCAATCCCTCGTCTGGTTACAAAGATCCTGTGTGCTGCAGGGTGCCACCAAAAAAAAAAGGGGGGGGTCATGGAGGATGACATGTGGACAGATAAACAGAGACAGGAGAAACACACAGACAAGGATGACCATGTGAGGACATGAAAAAAATACAGCCAACCACCTGCATGTCGAGGATAGAGGCCTCAGGAGAAGGCAGATCTACCCACAACTTCATATTAACTTCTATCCTCTAGAAATGCAAGAAAATAAATTTCTATTTCTTAAGCCAGCCGGACTGTGGTATTTTGTTACAGGAGCCCTGGAAAAGTGATAAAGGATGGAAGCAAGTTGACATCAAC
The DNA here is from genome assembly GCA_006410735.1 of Raphicerus campestris. Taxonomy (NCBI): domain Eukaryota; kingdom Metazoa; phylum Chordata; class Mammalia; order Artiodactyla; family Bovidae; genus Raphicerus; species Raphicerus campestris. The sequence goes on along the minus strand of SJYW01028804.1, from coordinate 387,507 downwards.
ACAGCTAGGTCTTTGTTCCTTTTAAGTCTGCCCAGCCATTACTATTAAATATTTGCTGATACAATTTAAGTGATATAGATAAGGATGACTGGTTAAACAATAGTTTATGTGCATTGTCTTTAATTATAGTTCACTATTCCTGGATATATTTCTCGAGCAACAATGCACTTACATATTTATGATAGTGAGGATAATATATAGATTCTCCAAGGGAACCAGATGGAGTTTCTTTTCATTCGAAAGTTGAATACTATTAACTTGAGGCAGCATAAGATGAATCTGAAATTATGCCCTTCCCTAAAGGCAAGTGAGCCCCTTATCCACTATTTCCAGAACCTTTCAGGATCAATAAATTTATCTTGAAAAAAAAAATCTTCTCTGAACAGATGTTCTCAAATAAGTCTAAAATCTTTCATGAAGTGTTTTTCATTACAGATACGTTTCATGATTTTAAAGAATCTTATTTCTAATTTATGTGTACAAACTTGTAACTCATACACAGCTATATCAATAATTCTGTTGAGTATGACTTCTAACTGAATAGTGATTAATATGCAACCAATGAATCAAAGATCCTGTGTTTTGCCTTCTTTGAAGTAACAATCTGCCTTGTTTTCATTCTAGCCATGAAATCAGAAGATGCAGGAATTCAACTGAGAACAGTCTCAAAATTCCTCATTTTAATACATGGAAGTTCATTTCTCTACACAATTACTGGATGCCCTATAAGATAGAGTTATTGTGTTTACAATCTCATTTCAANTCTAGCCATGAAATCAGAAGATGCAGGAATTCAACTGAGAACAGTCTCAAAATTCCTCATTTTAATACATGGAAGTTCATTTCTCTACACAATTACTGGATGCCCTATAAGATAGAGTTATTGTGTTTACAATCTCATTTCAATCAATTTCTAAGTCCTATATTGCTAAAGACTTTAATTTTTACTAATGGCAGAAATGAGTTTGATGAAAGCAGTTTTGCTCACGCAGTCCTTTTACAAATGTCTTATTCTTTGGCATCAGCTGAATTGACATTTTGATCATTCTCTCAATCTGAAAAGAATGTTGCCTGAGAAATAAACATGTTCTCAAGCACTTCTTTCCTTCTGGTAACAGGCTGACCCTGAACAAGTTTAAATTTAGCTGAATCCATGTTTGATCATTTACATCATAATTATTAGAGTGATCAATGGAATCACAGTTTATTATTCAATGCAAACAAAACAAGATAATTAATTTATTGAAAATATTTCTTCAAATTACAGAATATTATAATGGAAATATAGGCAAATCAGTTCAGTTCAGTTAAGTCCCTCAGTAGTGTCTGACTGTTTGTGATCCCGTGGACTGCAGCACACCAGGCCTCCCTATCCATCACCAACTCTGGGAATACACTCAAACTCATGTCCATTGAGTCAGTGATGTCATCCAACCATCTCATCCTCTGTCATCCCCTTCTTCTACGGCACTCAATCTTTCCCAATATCAAGGTCTTTTCAAATGAGTGAGCTTGTCGCATCAGGTGGCCAAAGTATTGGAGTTTCAGCCTCAGACATCAATCTTTCGAATGAACACTCAGGACTGACATATTTTAGAATGGACTTGTTGGATCTCCCTGCAGTCCAAGGGACTCTCAAGAGTCTTCTCCAACAACACAGTTCAAAAGCATCATTTTTTGGCGCTCAGCATTCTTTATAGTCCAACTCTCAGATCCATTCATGACTATTGGAAAAACCACAGCCTTGACAAGACAGACCTTTTTTGGCAAAGGAATGCCTCTGCTTTTTAATATGCTGCCTAGGTTGGTCATAACTTTCCTTCCAAGGAGTAAGCGTCTTTTAATTTTATGGCTGCAGTCAACATCTGCAGTGCTTTTGGAGCCTACCCTGCCTCACCAAAATAAATTCAGCCACTGTTTCCACTGTTTTCCCATCTATTTTCTCCTGGCAATCTTGATTCCAGCTTGTGCTTCATCCAGTCCAGCATTTCTCATGATGTACTCTGCATATAAGTGAAATAAGTAGGGTGACAAAATACAGCCTTGCTGTACTCCTTTTCCTATTTGGAACCAGTCTGTTGCTCCATGTCCAGTTCTCACTGTTGCTTCCTGACCGGCATACAGATTTCTCAAGAGGCAGGTCGGGTGTTCTGATATTCCCATATCTTTAAGAATTGTCCACAGTTTATTGTGATCCACACAGTCAAAGGCTTTGGCATAGTCAATAAAGCAGAAGTAGATGTCTTTCTGGAACTCTCTTGCTTTTTCGATGATCCAGGAGATGTTGCTAATTTGACATCTGGTTCCTCTGCCTTTTCTAAAACCAGCTTGAACATCTGGAAGTTCACGGTTCATGTATTGTTGAAACCTAGCTTGGATAATCAGAGAAGGAAATGGCACCCTACTCCAATATTCTTGCCTGGAGAAATCCAGGGACGGCAGAGCCCGGTGAGCTGCTGTCTATGGGGTCACACAGAGTCTGACACAACTGAAGCGACTTAGCAGCAGCAGCTTGGAGAACTTTGAGCATTACTTTACTAGCATGTAAGATGAGTGCAGTTGTGGGGTAGTTTGAACATTCTTTGGCATTGCCTTTCTTTGGGATTGGAATGAAAACTGACCTTTTCCAGTTCTGTGGCCACTGCTGAGTTTTCCAAATTCACTGTACTATTCAGTGCAGCACTTTCTCAGCATCATCCTTTAGTCAGTGTGGCACTGGAGCAGCAAGTGACTGAGAGAAGATACTCACATCCAAGGTCAGGAGTGGTGGCCATGAGGAGACACAAGCAAATACATAGCTCTCAGATACTTGACATTTCTATACTTAAAAAAAAAGGTATGTTTACATGTTCATGAGAGAGAGGGAGGGAGGGAAGAAAGGAGTGAGTGAATGATAAAAAGAAATAATATAAGTTTGTACAAACATTCTAAGTTGGGGTAAATTTTTATGGTTTTACTTAAAAACTCAACTATGTATTAAAATTATATAAATTATTGCTATATTCCACCTATATGAAAAGATATTTACTTGTCTGTAGAGTGAAGTGAGAAAATTTGATCATAAACAATGTTGTTGTTCAGTTGCACAGTCGTTTTCAACTTTTTGTGACTCCATGGACTGCAGCACTCCAGGCCTCCCTGTCCCTCATCATCTCCTGAAGTTTGCACAAGTTCATGTTCATGTCATCGATGATACCATCCAGCCATCTCATCCTCTGATGCCCTCTTCTCCTGCCCTCAATCTTTCCCAGCATTAGGGACTTTTCTAGTGATTTGGCTGTTCACATCAGGTAACTAAAGTATTGGAGCCTCAGATTCAGCATCAGTCCTTTCAGTGAGTATTCAGGGTTGATTTCCCTTAAGATTGACTGGTTTCATACTCGTGCTGTCCAGGGGACTCTTAGGAGTCTTCTCCAGCATCACAGTTTTAAGGCATCAATTCTTTGGTGTTCTACCTACTTTACAGTCCATCTCTCACAATCTTGCATGACCACTGTGAATATTGAATACCACTGTGACCATTGTTCATATAGCCTTGACTATATGAACCTTTGTAGGCAGAGTAATGTCTCTGCTTTTCAACACACCATCAGCTATGTTTGTCATAGCTTTCCTGCCCAGAAGCAGTTGTCTTCTGATTTCACGACTGCTGTCAGCATCTGCAATGATTCTGAGCCCAAGAAGAGAAAATCTGTCACTTCTACCTTTGCCCATTCTATTTTGCATGAAGTAATGGGGCCAGATACCATGATCTTAGTTTTGTTTTTTTTTTTTAACATTTAGTTTTAAGTTCACTCTTTCCATCTCTTCCTTCACCCTCAAGAGGCTCTTTAGTTTCTCTTCACTTTCTGTCATTAGAGTGGTATCATCCATATATCTGAGATTGCTGACTTTTCTCCTGCCTATCTTGATTCCAGCTTTTAACTTACCCAGATCAGAATATCTCATGATGTGCTCAGCATATAGGTTACATAAACAGGATGACAGCAGACATTCCTGTCATACTCCCGTCTCAATTCTTAACCAATCAGTTGATCCACACAGGGTTCTAACTGTTGCTTCTTGACACATATACAGTTTTCTCAGGAGACAGGTAAGATGGTCTGGTATCCCCATCTTTTTAACTCAGGCTCACATTGGAAATTCTTTAATATGTCACTACAGCACCACTTCTCACTACAGTATGATAGGGATGCTTTACCAATTTGGTTCTTTGGAATTCAGAAAAAATACTTTGGCTAAGAATGTGATATACCTCATTCCAAATTTAATTCTCTGGAAACAGATTATAGTCAGTTCTGTCAGGTTTACATATATATTCATAAGTTGAACATTTTTTAACTAAATATACTAATAAATCTATATACTTTAAAAATATCTTAAAACTCAAATCAATGACTGCTTACTTATTGATTTGGAAATCACAGAGGTCAGTTGTCTCTAATTTTAGAGACCACATTTATTTATATATTTGTTTCCAATGAGTTTAAAATTACTCTTAATCAAGAAAATAGGCATATTATCATAATTAAAATCTCAAGAGATAGTATATACTTGTTGTGTATAATTGCTAATAACAAATATATTGATACATTTACATCTTAAAATTTATATATGCGTATAAATTTAATATGTATTAAAATTTATATGTGTATATATCAAGTCAATATATATATACACAAACATATATGTATATACATAATATGTGCATACATGTTTGGGTATACAAAATTGATTCAATCATATCTTATTCTTTATGAACCCATGAGCTGTAGCCCACCAGGTTCTTCTATCCATGGGATTCTCCAGGCAAGAATACTGGAGTGGGTTGCCATGCACTCTTCCAGGGGATCTTCCTGACCCAGGGATCAAACCCATGTCTCTTATGTCTCCTGCATTGAAGGCAAGTTCTTTACCACTAGTATCACCTGGGAAATCCAATATGGACATACACATATAATATACATGTGTACAAATTTTGTCATGGTTCAGTCACTCAGTCATATCCAACTATTTGTGACAAGAGGCTTCCCTGTCTTTCACCATTGCCTGGAGTTTACTCAAACTCATGTCCATTGAGTCGGTGATGCCATTCAACCATCTCATCCTCTGTTTTCTCCTTCTCCTGCCTTCAATCCTTTCCACCATCATGGTCTTTTCTAATAAGTCAGCTCTTTGCCTCAGGTAGCCAAAGTATTTGAGCTTCAGCTTCAGCATCAGTCCCTCCAACAAATATTCAGGATTTATTTCCTTTAGGATTGACTGGTTTGATCTCCTTGCAGTTCAAAGGACTGTCAAGAGACTTCTCCAGCAACACAGTTCAAAAGCATCAGTTCTTCAGCACTCACCATTCTTTATGATATTACTCTCACATCCACACATAACTATTGAAAACACTATAACTTTGACTATATGGACCTTTGTCAGCAAAGTAATACTCTTAATACACTGTCTAGATTTGTCATTGCTTTTCTTCCAAGGAGTAAGCATCTTTAACTTTCATGACTGCAGTCACCATCTACAGTGATTTTAGAGCCCAAGAAAATTAAGTCTCTCACAGTTTCCATAGTTTCCCCATCTATTTCCCATGAAATTATGGGAGCAGATATCATGATCTTAGTTATTTGAATGCTGAGTTTTAAGCCAGCTTTTTCACTCTCCTCTTTCCCTTTCATCAAGAGGCTCTTTAGTTCCTCTTCACTTTCTGCCAAAAGGGTGGTGTCATCTGCATATCTGAAGTTATTGATATTTATACAGGCAATTTTGATTCCAGGTTGTGATTCATCCAGCCCAGCATGTCACATGATGTACACTGCATATAATAATAAGTAGGTTGACATTATACCACCTCAGCATATCCCTTTCCCAATTTGGAACCAGTCCTTTGTTCCATGTCTGGTTCTAACTGTTGCTTCTTGATTTGCATTCAGTTTCTCAGGAGGACGGCCAGTGGTATATAATTACAGAACTTCCATAGGACTAGGGAAACAGACTCTTGGAGGGCACAACAAAATCTTAGGCATACCAGGACCCAAGAGAAAGGAGCAGTGATCCCACAAGAGACTGAGCCAAACTTGGCTTTGTCTAAAAGTCTCCTGAGAGGTATGGGTCAACAGAGGCCTGCTGCAGGGTCAGGCGCCCTGACAACAACAGTCCTGGGAGCCCTTGTGTGCTGCCATAAGGGCAATCTACAGGGAGGGAATACAACCCGACCCATCAGCAGAAAATTGGATTAAAAATGTACTGAGTATGGCCTTGCCCACCAGAGCAAGACCCAGTTTTCCTCACAGCCAGCCCTTCTCATCAGGCAGCTTCCACAAGCCTCTTGTCCTTATCCCTCAGAGAGCTGACAGAATGAAAAGCACAATTACAGAAAACTAATCACATGGACCACAGCCTTGATAACTCAATGAACCTATGAGCCATGCCGGGTAGGGCCACCCAAGATGGAAGGATCATGGTGAAGAGTTCTGACAAAACGTGGTCCACTAGAGAAGGGAAAGGCAAACCACTTCGGCATCCTTACCTTGAAAATCTCATGAATAGTATGAAAAGACAAAAATATATGACACTGAAAGATGAACTCCCCAGGTTGGCACGTGCCCAGTATGCTACCGGAGGTGTATGTATAGCTGTGTGTGTTTACATATGGGACTGGTCCTTGTGAGATTTTTTTTTTTAAGTATTATAATGTAGCTGATGAAAAAGGTAGTAAAACAAGGAGAAAATTCTGTTTTTACTTTTTTTACTTGCCTTATTATATCTTTAAAATTTCCTTGCAAAAATATTTAGAAGTTGCTATTAATTTTATAACATTTACATTAGCTTCATCAATCTTAACAAAGTCATCATAAAACTACATACCATAGAATATACAGCTTTATACCACCCAAGATATTGCAAAGTAACCATCGAGGTTGGGGGAGTTCTGCAGGCCATTCCTTGTGGAATCCTGTCCTTTTCTAGAATCCTGGTGTACTAAACAGAAGGTGTGACCATGGGAACCACAGAAGCAAGAAGGGCACTAATAGCAATCTCAACAAATTCAGTACTAATTTCTCCAAGTTTTTAAAGATAAAAACAATGCTCAGTAGAAGCATTAATATCTTCCTTTCCCACCACAGATTCAGTTCATGCAAATGACAGGAATTAAATCCAATATTTTCTTTTTTTTTTCTTTTTTACTTTTTTATAGAGTAAAGTGGTGAACTGAAGAATATTTTCTTTTCTTTTCACACAGATCAAAATAGGCCATTTCACTGACCTAGTTTTTAAATTAAAAGCAAAATATGAGGCTGGATAAGATATGTAAAACAAATAGAAATTTAAAAGGTGTTTGATTCATGAAGTAGCTAATAAATTGGCTAGGAGGATTAGGAGAGGGATTGAGTAACGGAGATGAGGAGCAGTGACTCTGAAGAAATTGGGGTATAGCCTCAATTTTAAATTGTACTTTGGAATGTTGAGTAGTAGTCCTTTATTTACTGAAAGCATTTTTCTGTATTTAAAAAAATTCAATCAGCATTTCTCAAATAAAGATTATACTTTCACCTGGATTTTTAAAAAATCACACTTGAAATAACTATTTAAAATTACTTCAGTGGCTATCGATTTTCACAGCTAGGCATCTGAATATCCTTATGCTTTCAAACTTTCACATATCAGTTTTATGTATTTGTTCTTTAGAAAGTTCATTAATAGCAATATGTGATCTCATGTGTTAAATGCCAATGCTGAGGGAATGTGTGCTACAAGTCTTAGATATTTTACAGTTAATATTAACAAAGTCCCTCAGGTTAAATACACATTTGACCATTGAACAGAGGAAGAAATGCAGAGAAGACTCTAACTTAAATATCACATTCCAAAAGACAGTTAAGTGACCAAGCCTGGAATGGCCTAAAGCTTTAGTCATTGTTCTTTTTATCATGTTTCTCTACTTTGTCATCTTTTCATACTACCTGAATATTATATAAGTTTTCAAACTTTACAAAAGTAAGTTGTTATCTAGCAATTGAGCACAGGTGCTAATGAATGCATGCATAAATGACTTCTGTAGATGAAGACTGAAAACTTCATTTGTAAACCTTGGAATCTCAAAACTGATTTTATAAAGAAAAGAAGGATCACTGTGTTAATAAACACTAAATATCCATAATCCCCTGCCTGTACCTAATTTTGGCTATATAATGTGCGTTGTGGGTTTCGTTTTGTGTGTGTGTGTGTGTGTGTGTGTGTGTGTGTGTGTGTATGTGTGTGTGCGCGCACACTGATTACCCTAGAACTGGCCTTTAATTTCTTCCTCTGTAAAACTCCATTTCTCAAAAGAATGCTGACACAGTGCTAATGTTCTTGTTGTGGAAGTAGGAGGAAGTGACTGCCTAGTGGTTATTTGACACTTCTTTAGTTCGACATATGATCAGCTGAACATAATATAAAGTTAATGATTTGATATTTGTGTTTTTGTAACTAGTTAGACTGACTTTAAAGATGTGGATTTTATCAATCTCTTCAGTGAGCCAGAATTTTATAAGATTATATTTTTGGATGTCACATATTTTGCTAAGTTTTAACTGTGTATATATAGCATCATCTGTGAATGTATGGAAAAATACAAATGAATTTGCTTTTCTTTTTATTCTTCTACAGCACAGAACTATCCCTCTTTGATTTAGATGGCTAGAGAGATGAGTGGTGACTTTGGCATTTTAGAGAAGCACTTCTAAGAATAATAATCTGGTAAAATTCATTTTTGGTTTCTTGAGAAACTCTTACTGTTTATAACAGTGGCTGCACCAATTTATATTCTGACTGACATGACAGTGTACGAGGTTTCCCTTTTCTCCATATCCTCACCAACATTCATTATCTGTGTTCTTTAAGATGACAGCCATTCTGACTGGTGTGAGGTGATATTTCAATGTAGTTTTGATTTGCATTCCCCTGATGATTAAGGATGTTGAATATCTTTCCATGTGCCTAATGGCCATTCACATTTCCTCTTTGACAAAGTGACTATTCAGTTCTTCTTCCCATTTTTTAACAGTTACTTGATTTTATCAATGATGAGTTGTATGGGTTATTTATAAATGTTGTCATATTAACCACTGATTAGCCATATAATAAGCAGCATACCTACTGCTGGGTATGCTGCTGAGTCGCTTCAGTCATGTCTGACTCTGTGCAACCCCATAGACGGCAGCCCACCAGGCTCCCCCGTCCCTGGGATTCTCCAGGCAAGAACACTGCAGT
>SJYW01028804.1:329094-362971 GCA_006410735.1 Raphicerus campestris | reverse complement strand
AGAAATGCAAATCAAGACCACAATGAGGTACCACTTCACACCAGTCAGAATGGCTGCGATCCAAAAGTCTACAAGCAATAAGTGCTGGAGAGGATGTGGAGAAAAGGGAACCCTCTTACACTGTTGGTGGGAATGCAAACTAGTACAGCCACTATGGAGGGCAGTGTGGAGATTCCTTAAAAAATTGCAAATAGAACTGCCCTATGACCCAGCAATCCCACTGCTGGGCATACACACCGAGGAAACCCGAATTGAAAGAGACACATGTACCCCAATGTTCATTGCAGCATTATTTATAATTGCCAGGACATGGAAACAACCCAGATGTCCATCAGCAGATGAATGGATGGGAAAGCTGGGGTACATATACACAATGGAGTATTACTCAGTCCTTAAAAAGAATAAGTTTGACTCAGTTCTAATGGGATGGATGAAACTGGAGCCGATTATACAGAGTGAAGTAAGCCAGAAAGAAAAACACCAATACGGTATACTGACACATATATATGGAATTTAGAAAGGTGGTAATGATGACCCTGTAAGTGAGACAATATAAGAGACACAGAGGTATAGAACGGACTCTTGGCTTCTGAGGGAGAGGGAGAGGGTGGGATGAATAGGAAGAATGGCACTGAAACATGTATACTATCATATAAGAAATGAAGTGCCAGTCTATGTTCAATACAGGATACATGATGCTTGGGGCTGGTGTACGGGATGATCCGGGGAGATGGTGTGGGGAGGGAGGTGGGAGGGGGCTTCAGCATTGGGAGATCGTGTACACCTGTGGCTGATTCATGTCAATGTATGGCAAAACCAATACAGTACTGTAAAATAGAATAAAGTATTAAATAAAATTAAAAAAAGAATTTAACTGTTCAGGAAACTAGTGGCCCTACTTTCATTTTACTTCAAATTAATATGATATTTTTGACTGTTAGGGCCAGAGAAGGTATTGGTGGACGAAAAGCTTTCTTCTGCATAAAAAAAGCCAGTTGGAGCTTTGGGTGTTCTAAATCTTCAAGTAACAGCCTCTGAATTGGTGAAACCTGTTAACCTTTGTTTTCTCAACAGTGCGGCTCCATGTGGGAGGGTGGGCTTGCTAACACCCTCTTGTCCTTTGCCACAGGTCTCTCTCAGAACCTGATGTCCGTCAGCATTGAGACCATCTCATTAATTTCTCTTTCTCTTATGTAATCTTATAGTAGATATAGTATTGGCCCTTTTTTAATGTAAATTTATTTATTTTAATTGGAGGTTAATTACTTTACAATATTGTATTGGTAGCATGGCACTGAGACATGTATAAAATTGACACTTTTATGTATAATTTTGCTCAGTTCAGTTGCTCAGTTGTGTCTAACTTGCTGTGACCCCATGGACTGCAGCACACCAGGCCTCCCTGTCCATCACCAACTCCTGGAGTTTACTGAAACTCATGTCCATTGAGTAGGTGAGGTCATCCAACCATCTCATCCTCTGTATCACGTTCTCCTCCTGCCCTCAATCTTTCCTAGCATCAGGGTCTTATTCTTTCAAATGAGTCAGCTCTTTGCATCAGGTGGCCAAATATTGGAGTTTCAGCTTCAGCATCAGTTTTTCCTATGAATATTCAGGATTGATAACCTTTAGGATGGACTGGTTGGATCTCCTTGCAGTCCAAGGGACTCTCAAGAGTCTTCTCCAACAGTTCAAAAGTGTCCATTCTTTGGCACTCAGCTTTCTTTATAGTACAAGACTCACGTTCATACATGATTACTGGAAAAACCATAGTTTTGACTAGACAGATCTTTGTTGGCAAAGTAATGTCTCTGCTGTCTAGGTTGGTCATAACTTTTCTTCAAAGGAACAAGAGTCTTTTAGTTTCATGGCTGCAAACACCATCTGCAGTGATTTTGGAGCCCAAGAAAATAAACTCAGCCAGTGTTTCCATTGTTTCCACATCTATTTGCCATGAAATGATGGGACAGATGCTATGATCTTAGTTTTCTGAATGTTGAGTTTTAAGCCAACTTTTTCACTCTCCTCCTTCACTTTCATCAAGAGGCTCTTTAGTTTTTCTTTGCTTTCTGCCATAAGGGTGGAGTTATCTACATATCTGAGGTTGATATTTCTCCCAGAAATCTTGATTCCAGCTTGTGCTTCATCCAGCCTAGCATTTCTCATGATGTACTCTGCACATAAATTAAATAATCAGGCTCACAATACACAGCCTTGACATACTCCTTTCCTGATTTGGAACCAGTCTGTTGCTCCATGTCCAGTTCTAAAGGTTGCTTCCTGAACTTCATACAGATTTCTCAAGAGGCAGGTCAGATGGTCTGATATTCTCATCCCTTGAAGAATTTTCCAGAGTTTGTTTGGTCTACACATTCAAAGGATTTGACATAGTCATTAAAGCAGAGGTAGATATTTTTCTGGAACTCTCTTGCTTTTTCGATGATCCAACGGATGTTGACAATTTGATTTGTGGCTCCTCTGCCTTTTAGAAATAAAGCTTAAACACCTGGAAGTTCACGGTTCACATACTGTTGAAGTCTTCCTAGGAGAAATTTGAGCGTTACTTTACTAGAGTGTGAGATGAGTACAATTGTGTGGTAGTTGGAGCATTCTTTGGCATTTCCTTTCTTTGGGATTAGATTGAAAACTGACCTTTTCCTGTCCTGGGGCCACTGCTGAGTTTTCCAAATTTGTTGGCATGTTGAGTGTAGCACCTTCACAGCATCATCTTTCAGGATTTGAAATAGCTCAACTGAAATTCCTTCACCCCCACTAGCTTTGTTCATAGTAATGCTTCCTAAGGCCCACTTGACTTCACATTCCAAGATGTCTGACTCTAGGTGAGTGATCACACCATCGTGATTATCTGGGTAATGAAGATCATTTTTGTACAATTCTTCTCTGTATTTTTGCCACCTCTTCTTAAAATCTTCTGCTTCTGTTAGGTCCCTACAATTTCTGTCCTTTATTGGGCCCATCTTTGCATGAAATGTTCCCTAGGTATTTCTAATTTTCTTGAAGAGATCTCTAGTCTTTCCCATTTCATTGTTTTCCTCCATTTCTTTGCATTGATCGCTGAGGAAGGCTTTCTTATCTCCCCTTGCTATTATTTTGAATTCTGCATTCAAATGGGTATATCTTTCCTTTTCTCCTTTGCTTTTATCTTCCCGTCTTTTCACAGCTATTTGTAAGGCCTCCTCAGACAGCCATTTTGCCTTTTTTGAATTTGTTTTTCTTGGGTATGGTACATACCTGCCTCCTGTACAATGAATGTCACAAGCCTTCCTCCATAGTTCTTCAGGCACTCAGTCTATCAGATCTAACACTTGAATCACTTCCACTATATGATCATAAGGGAGTTGATTTAGGTCATACCTGAATGGTCTAGAGTTTTTCTCTACTTTCTTCAATTTAAGTCTGAATTTGGCAATAAGGAGTTCAATGATCTGAGCCACAGTAAGCTCCCGGTCTTGTTTTTGCTAACGGTATAGAGCTTCTCCATCTTTGGTTGCAAAGATAATCAACCTGATTTTGGTATTGATTATCTGGTGATGTCCATGTGTAGAATCTTCTCTCGTGTTTTTGGAAGAATGTGTTTGCTATGACCAGTGCGTTCTCTTGGCAAAACTCTATTAGCCTTTGTCCTGTTTTATTGTGTACTCCAAGGCCAAATCTGCCTGTTACTGCAAGTATTTCTTAACTCCTTACTTTTACATTCCAGTCTCCTATAATGAAAAGGACATCTTTTTTGGGTGTTAGTTCTAAAATGTCTTGTAGGTCTTCATAGAACCGTTTAACCTTAGCTTCTTCAGTATTACTGGTCACGGGATAATTTTGCTCAAAGGTGCCTAATTTTTTCACACATGTATTTTATGTTATAGCTGCAAATTTTTAAAAGAAAACACAATGAAATGATGTTTTCATTCTCTCTCTCACTACCTAACACAATGCATTAGAACATTTAGTTTCCTGCAGATCATTTAGCTCATGACTCACCCACTAGCCTACAGATATTGTACCCTTGACTTGTACACACTACCACCCTTATGGCTTTAACACTCCATTTTCCCCCACAAACTCAGCCACGCACTGTCTCACTCATGGATATGAATGCTATAGGTATAACCAACTACTGAATCTCTAATGAATGTCTAATAAATTAAAACTTATTTTGGGAATAAATGAATGGTAGAGGAAAAGGAAGAAGTTGCACAAAATTTACCATACTTGAAATATGGTTAATTTACCCATACCCTGAAATTTACTTTTCTTCTTGGTCAGAGAAGAGTGGGTAATTAAATATGGTATAAAATTAAACAGTCTGCCCATTCTAATAACAATTTCTCTCCAACAGAAGTTTAAAATAGAACTGAAAGAATACTCCTTACCTCACTTAATCACTAAAGAATTCCACAAGAGTCTAGTAATTGTCTGGTACCCAATTCATTATCATATGTTAAAGTTTTCTTTAACATACCTAACATTTTGAATGCCTTTTTTAAGCTGTATTTTTATGATTTGTTTTGGAGTGTTTCTAAAGGCATGTTTGTATAAGTATTTATGCATACACACATATTCTACTGGAAAGCTAATAGTAAATATTTAACTAAAATTGTAATAATATCCATAGATAAATATGTAATCAAGCCCATAAAACAAATATGAACACTGAAAAATGTTCCATTATACAGTCAATGTTTGCTTTTTATCTTTTTAATCAGCACACAGTAGCTCCATTTCTGACATCAGGTAGTAGTATGCAAAGATTTTTCCCATGATTTACCCTATCCTAGGTTGAACTGCACTCTATGGAATGATCCTTTGGATTATATTTATAAAAGATCATAATATTTAGAAATAATTTGAATAACTTAGAAATTATACAGGAAGTCAACTCCAAGTATTCCAATTCTGAAACTTCTCGGTGTGACTTTTCACTTAAGCTATGANAATGTTTGCTTTTTATCTTTTTAATCAGCACACAGTAGCTCCATTTCTGACATCAGGTAGTAGTATGCAAAGATTTTTCCCATGATTTACCCTATCCTAGGTTGAACTGCACTCTATGGAATGATCCTTTGGATTATATTTATAAAAGATCATAATATTTAGAAATAATTTGAATAACTTAGAAATTATACAGGAAGTCAACTCCAAGTATTCCAATTCTGAAACTTCTCGGTGTGACTTTTCACTTAAGCTATGAGCATTATTTCCCCCTTAGGATAAGAAGTAATGATTCCCATGCACCATTCAATCATCCTAAGTCTTAGTTTCCATTTCTCTTTATTAACAGGCAATTGGGAATATACTAATAGAGAGTTAAATAATATTTATATTATTTACTTCCAAAAATGTTTGATTTATATTCAGTTTAACAGACATGTATATAATAATGGAACAGAGATATTATTTTCATAAATATTCATTCTCATGACAATGTTAGCACCCCTTCAAAAACTGAAGCTTTTAATTTTGGAAAGGACTGAAATCTATTAGTTACTTAATTCTGAAATTATTAAATGCTACATATAGTGAAACTAATACTATTCTATATGTATCAGCAGTACTTTGACACATTTTAAGATAACTTGACACATGTGTTCCTAAAAATTATTATTTTATAAAACACACTATAAAGGGGAACTGAAAGAAACAGAAAACTCACTGATGCAACAAGGATGGTTAAGCTCTTCGGGGGTAAAGGATACTAGAGCTGTAAGTCATGAAGAATCAAATGCCTTATAATTCGAGCACTAAACATCTAGAATTAAACTAGCACCAGAGCCAACAGGTAAAATGAAACCAATGCCATATACTCTTTTCAATGTATGGGAAAACTTCTGAGGAAAAAACAAATGTTTGAGGAATAAAAGCATATGAGAACATTTGCTTGACGTTCCTAGTTTTGTGAAATACTATTGACTCTTCTGTGGCATCAAAATCTAGCAGCATTTGACTATAGCAACTTAAAGTTGTGCTACCCTAATCCTCATATTCCATACCTGTGAAAAATATGAAATATTTAGTGAAAATTCATTTGGGGAATTTGGAAAAGTTTAGGAGCAGGCTTATTTTAAAATTTTATGTCCCAATGGAGCACAGAAATTAATCTTCTCTTTGTATTTTAGAGGATTTAATTTGAGGGTCATTCTACTTGGTAATAGGAAAAGCACCTCTCTTTGGAATGATAAACTCAAAGTTATGGCTTGACTTGCCAATAGAGAGAAGCACAGAGACACTGACAGACTTAAGGTACCATTTTCCTAAAATACAGAATAAGTGGGAACGTAAGACTAGGCAGAAATTCAAAATCTGCAATTCACAAAATAGAATGATTGAGAATGAGATGAGGTGTGGCGGTGAGAGCTTGTTTCAAAACTATTCCTGATTAAATTAGATAGCCAATGGGAATTTAGTGTATGGCTCAGGAAACTCAAACAGGGACTCTGTACTAACCTAGAGGGGTGGGATGGGGAGGAAGATGGGAGGGAGTTTCAAANGAAACTGGTATAAAGTTTGGTAGCATTATTAATCTAACATTGAAACATTATAGTTAGCATGGTTGGACTGAAACATAAAAAGAGACTGTGAGCATTTTTTCCAGGTAAAATAAGATGGTGTCTGTTACAAAGTGAAAGTTCTCGAAACTTATTCTTATGTCAACAGGAAGACCAAATCAGTTCAGTTCGGTCACTCAGTTGTGTCCAACTCTTAGCAACCCCCTGGACCACAGCAGGCCAGGCCTCCTTGCCCATCACCAACTCCCAGAATCATCCAAACTCATGACCATTGCATTGGTGATGCCATCCAACCATCTCATCCTCTGTCATCCCCTTATCCTTCCGCCTTCAATCTTTCCCAGCATCAGGGTCATTTCAAATGAGTCAGTTCTTTGCATCAGGTGGCTGATTGGAGTTTCTGCTTCAACATCAGTCCTTCCAATGAATATTCAGGACTGGTCTCCTTTAGGATCTCCTTTAGGATGGACTGGTTGGATCTCCTTGCAGTCCAAGGGACTCTCAAGAGTCTTCTCCAACACCACAGTTCAAAAGCATCAATTCTTTGGTGCNTCAAGGGATCTTCCCAACCCAGGGATCAAACCCAAGTCTTTTATGTGTCTCCAGCATTAGCAGGTGGGTTCTTTCCCACTAGTGTCATCTGGGAAGCCCTTTAAAGAGATATAAATCATACATGATAGCATGAAATTCTACATTAGTCCAACAACTTTTAATATGTTTATCTCAATAAAATAACTATGTTTTGAAAAAATAGTCTATCTTTATAACTTAAATGTTTGGGATTGGGGAACCACTATTACTTTCATTTTATAAAAATTTAAGACTCAGGCTCATATGAGAGAAAATCAGATTAAACTACTAAGGAAAAAGTCTGAAGCCATGTATAAAAATTTTGAACCACTGCAAAAAAGAAAAAATATCTGTCAGGGTGTTATGGTTATATGCAACCTGAGATCTGGGAGAACTGAAAAAGTGTTAGCCTCTCATGTCCAACTCTTTGAGACCCAATAGACTCTAGTCTGCCAGGTTCCTCTGTCCATGGACTTCTCCAGGCAAGAATACTGGAGTGGGTTGCTATTCCCTTCTCCAAGGGATCTTCCCCTCCGAGGAGTCAAACCCGAGTTCTCTTGCATTGCAGCAGACATATCTGGGAGAACACTTAAATGCAGCACAGCCTCAGGTGTCAACAATAAACATTTAAATTCACCAGTAAGAATCAACTCCAGAGGTGCTTCTGCTGCTGCTGCTGCTAAGTCGCTTCAGTCATGTCCGACTCTGTGCGACCCCAGAGAAGGCAGCCCACCAGGCTCCCCCATCCCTGGGCTTCTCCAGGCAAGAACACTGGAGTGGGTTGCCATTTCCTTCTCCAATGCATGAAAGTGAAAAGTGAAAGTGAAGTCACTCAGTTGTGTCCAACTCTTCGCAACCCCATGGATTGCAGCCCACCAGGCTCTCCCATTCATGGGATTTTCCAGGCAAGAGTCCAGGAGTGGAGTGCCATTGCCTTTTCCGAGAGGTGCTTCTAGTAGAAACCAAACCATCAGATCATTTAGGAAAATTTCAGAGGCATATTCAGTCTGAGGTCTGAGGGATAAGCTCAATATGAGACCTGATGACCTTGATCAAATGCATACCAATAAAAGTGACTGATAGTGGAAAATATGGCCTTTGCCTGTCTGAGTATATAGATCATCAGAGGCTCATTATATAAGCTTCTAGTCATGAGTGGTGATAGGGTAAGTTCTCTTCTCACTTTCTTGATTGCAACTTCAAATTCAGCTCTTGAGAGGCCTGAATCTGCTCTCTTACACCATGAACCTGTTACTCACTACACCCTCACTGTGTTCCTCCCTATGGCCTGGCTCTGTCCCTCACTATAGACTGACTGTGTCCCTCAACACAGCCTGATGCTATTCCTCACTACAGCTGGACTCTATTCCTCTCTGTAGCTTGACAATGCTCCTCACGATAGCCTTACACAATTCTAACTACAGCTTGAGTCTGTTCGTCATTCAGCGTGACCCTGTTCCTCTCTAAATCCTTACTGTGTTCCTCACCATGGCCTGACACTGCTCCTTTGTGTTATCCGGCATATGATCATCTCTACTGGATTAGTGCTATCCTCTTGAAAGATGTTCAGAACCAGAGTGAAAGTCTATCTGAAGTCAGAATAGGTAGGAACTTTATGAATAAGATGGTAAAGATTTCAACAGTACTATATCAGAGAACCTAGTATAATTTTTGGAGCCTTTAGTTTCACTTGGGACTGAAAGAACAGTTCCCCTTAACATGTAAACACCAACCTAGAAACACTTTTTCTGTGTGTTTCAAGCACTGGTATGTTGGTTTCATGCTAAATGCTTGAGATATTAAAGTATATTATTAAAATATTAAAGATCTGCTGGTAAAACAGGTTAACAGGTGAAATGGAATGGCAGATAATGATAAGTGCCAGTCTTTGAATGAAACCTATTTACAACTTTGCCCTTTACACAATGAATTTGAAGCAACTTACAAAAAAATACAAAAAAAGTTTTAATAATTAAACCTCTATATAAAAGGGTAATTAAAATATAATCAGGATCAAGAAAATATGATGCATCTATACCAGTGCAGATGACTGATAGGTCTTGCTCTTTGTATCTCATCATGGTCAAGCAAATGAAACAAACAAACAAAAAAAATAATATGATTGCACTTGGGCATAAGTTATAGAGGGAATCAAGACATAAAATTAAAATTTTACACATTGCTTCAACATTCCATCTTTTGATAAATATGATTTCTTACTCTATGTTTTAAGAATGAATGCGTGGTACCCAGTTACACGGCTACTCAAGATCTCAGAATACTAGGATGGTATGTAGAACATTAAGTACAGATTTACACTCCTTGTAAAACCACAGAAAAGATTGTTGTTCAGTTGTTAAGTCATGTCTGACTCTTCGGGATCCCATGGACTGCAGCATGCCAGGCTCCCTTACCACTGTCTCCTGGAATTTGCTCAAATTCATGTTCATTGAGTTGGTAAGGCTATCTAACCACCTCATCCTCTGCCATCCCCTTCTTCCTTTGTCTTCAGTGCTTCCCAGAATCAGGGTCTTTTCCAAAAAGTTAGCTCTTCACATCAGGTTTTCAAAGTATTGGAGCTTCAGCTGCAGCATCAGTCCTGGCAATGAATATCTAGGGTTGATTTCCTTTAGGACTGACTGGTTTTTAAAGTATAAATAGTGATTTGCTTGTATGGATTGCCTTTTTCTATTATTTTTAAATTTGGGGGCATCATAAACTTGTTTGAGTCTCTACTGAAAATAAATAATCCTATCTTCTACAGACTATAATATTCTGGATTATATTTGTATAATACGTATGCCTTGGAAATGAAAGATAAAATACATTTTGAATACAGTTGACTTTGAATATTTAGTGTGCATTTTGAGTAAATTAACAAATTTAACTAGCCAGTAACTTTGATGTTAAGAATAATTGATTTAGAGTGTTTGTTAAATAAGAAACATGTGTTTCTTAAGTTGAGATAAGATATCTTAATTGAACCAATACATTCGATTCCATTAAGCACCTCCTCTTTGGTGCTTAAGTTTTAAGAGTTTTAAGAGGAAATAAGTCAGGAGGAATACATGTTTCATCTCATGGTGACATCCTCCAAAAGATATATAATCAGGGAACTGTTCTATCTTCAAGGAGAATCATGTGAGAGCTAACTGTGGAATGATTAAGTAGAGAATTCATATGTTAGTTTCAAGCTTTCAGAGTCAAAGCTTTCAAAGGTTTAACATTTATGAGTTTTGTGTTCCTTATCAGGTATGGAATATCTCAAAACCCAGTTTTCATAGTATCTACTGTACTGTTTTTTTTTAAAATGAATTTAGTGCTTATGCTAAAGTAAGTGTCAATAACGTCAATTATTGTTATTATCATTAGCAGCAGTAGTAGCAATGTGCATGCATTACTCAGTCGGGCACAGTCATGTCCAACTCTTTGTGATCCCATGAACTGTAGCCCGCCAGGCTCCTCTGACCATGGGATTTCTCAGGCAGGAATACTGGAGTGGATTGCCATTTCCTCCTACAGGGAATCTTCCCAACCCAGGGACCAAATCCACATCTCCTGTGTCTCCTGCCTTGGCAGACAGATTCTTTACCACTGTGCCACCTGGAAAGCTGCAGTGGTAGTAATAGTAGCAGTAAACAGTAACTACTAAACAAATATCAATTATTATTGTTATTATTATCTGAGATGGGAAGAAAATGGGGCAAGCAATTAAAAAGGATTTGCATTATGGTCTTGTGATGAGAATTTTTTATCACTGTTATAGTCTATATACTATATGTCATATAAAATTATAGGTGTCTTTTTATGTAAATATTTAATCCAGCTGGATTTAAGCCTTGTATATGGTATAAGGTGAGGATTTAACTTTTTTATTCCCCAGAGAAGACTGTTTCCTATACCTTCTACTAAATTGTTCAAGTTTTCTTCATTGGTTTACGATGTCACCAATATTATATCACAATTTTGTATTTACATGGTTCTCTAGTTCAGAATTCTTCAGTTTGTTCCATTGGTTTATTTACACATTCTTATGCCAATTCCTTGAACTGCAAGGAGATCAAACCAGTCAATCCTAAAGGAAATCAGTCCTGAATATTTATTCGAAGGACAGATGCTAAAGCTGAAACTGCACTACTTTGGCCACCTGATTCGAAGAATGGACTCATTGGAAAAGACCCTGATGCTGGGAAATGTTGAAGGTAGGAGGAGAAGAGGACAACAGACAATGAGATGGCTGGATGGCATCACTGACGCGATGAACGTGTTTGAGTAGGCTCCAGGAGTTGGTGATGAGCAGGTAAGCCTGGTGTGCTGCATCCATGGGGTTGCAAAGAGTCAGACATGACTGAGTGACTGAACTGAACTGATGCCAATTCCACAACCATCTTCATAGTTTAAACCTGTAGTCTATCTCAATGTCTGTTAATAAAATATACATTCTACAGTCTACTTTAAATAAACTTCTTTGAATATCATACTTGTGGCAACCCCTCATTTAATGAAAAAAAAGTTAGTGAAAGAAAGATAATTTAACATTTTTTTTTGGCTTTTTAAGAGCTCATTCACATAATGTAGGTTACTCTTTTGATAATGTAAGCAGTTGTACAAAATTCTTGTGTGTAGCACAAGTTGTTACAGAAATTAAACAATCTATATCTCTCATTAGATATTACTTAAACATATGTTAAGACAATTACACTGCATTTAATAGTTCTTATAGCTAAGTAGTAGATAAAACAACTGATTGAAACTTTTACCCTGTATTTTGGTTATGGTTAAAAGTTTAAATTTTATATATTTGCAATTTTTCTCATAACTCTGTGTTTTCAGAGGGAATTACTCTTGGAATGTGAAAGTTAGTTTTTTCTTTTTTTTTTCTTTNGCATCAGGTGGCTGATTGGAGTTTCTGCTTCAACATCAGTCCTTCCAATGAATATTCAGGACTGGTCTCCTTTAGGATCTCCTTTAGGATGGACTGGTTGGATCTCCTTGCAGTCCAAGGGACTCTCAAGAGTCTTCTCCAACACCACAGTTCAAAAGCATCAATTCTTTGGTGCTCAGCTTTCTTTATAGTCCAACTCTCACATCCACATGTGACTACTGGAAAAACCATAGCCTTGACAAGATGGACCTTTGTCAGCAAAGTAATGTTTCTGCTTTTTAATATGCTGTCTAGGTTGGTCATAACTTCCCTTCCAAGGAACAAGCGTCTTTTAATTTCATGGCTGCAGTCACCATCTGCAGTGATTTTGGAGCCCCCCCCGCCAAATAAAATCAGCCACAGTTTCCACTGTTTCCCCATCTCTTTGCCATGAAGTGATGGGGCCGGATAGTTTTCTGAATGTTGAGCTTTTCAGTAAAATTTTAGTGTGTGATCTCATATTTACTCTGTTAGCTGATATTTACTTTCTAGGACCCTGCTTTTATTAATGCTGATGTCAAATCCTTCAGTATTAACAAATCTGTGATAGAAAACTGGAAAAGAAAACTGATTTTGAATATGGACATAAAAGGATGTGTAAGAAAAAGAAGACAATAGCAACCCACTCCAGTGTTCTTGCCTGGATAATCCCAGGGACGCGGGAGCCTGGTGGGCTGCTGTCTATGGCGTCACACAGAGTTGGAAACGACTGAAGTGACTTAGCAGTAGCAGCAAGAGAAAAGAAAGAAGAATATTATGTATATTGGAATATACGGATACTATAAAACATATATAAACTCTATATTAATTTAAAAATGGGAAATGCCAATTTAATTCATACTTTATCACTGAAGGACAAAAAGTCTATGTTTACAAATATATAAGGAACATCAACTTATATTTTTAATTAGGTCATCAACTAATTATCTACACCTTTATATTACCTTTGCTGCTATTGTTCAGTCACTAAATCTTGTCTGACTTTGCGACTCCATGGACTGCAGCATGTCAGGCTTCTCTTCCTTTACTATCCCCTGGAGTTTCTCAATATAGCTAACTTCCAAAATATCTATATTTTTAAAAATATTTTATTTAACAATAAATATTTATAATTTCTTTTAGAGACAGATTACATTGGGTGTATTATAAAAATGACATGTGAGTAGTCATTATTTCCCTTTCCAAAGTAATTTCATATATTGAAGTTAATCCTATCAATTATAAGGCCAGTATTTTTATCTGTGTGTGTGTGTGTGGTTTTATATGTGTGTGCATTTATTAAATACATTTAGGATACATTTTAAGGAAAAAATTTCTATATAGATTGACAAATGTTATAGACAGAAAATACATATATACATGTATACCAAATATTTTGTTTAATTGTTTTAAAGGCATAATAAGAATCAAAGTCTATGACAGTAGGGTAAACTAGTTATTGGTTTATCAGTTTCTTATGACAGTGCATATCTCATAGTTAGAAATTTTCTTTCCAAGTATACCAAGAAAAGCATAAATAAAACTTCTTAGTGAGGACAGAATCAAAGGAGGGAAAAACAAGTGACTATTTTTGATCAGGACTGGAGAACTCTGAATTGGCTTCAAAGAATCTGTTTTCTACACAACTAGTCCTAAAATTAATTTGCATGCTGAAATTATGATATAGTCATTGGCTTATTCAGTCTTTAGACTATTTTTGACCACATTATGTCTAGCTCCTGGGCAAGACAGGCACCAGTAAGCTGGTCTTAGTGATGAAAACTCAAGCACTGATCTTGAGAATCTTACATGTACTGAGGAAAAGAGACAAATGAGAAAATACAAGACATCAGATCCATGGTAATGCATAATAATATGCTATAGGACACATAGAGAAACCATTCAGCTTTGGAGAGTTTAGGAAAACTTAGTACAAAAATAAAATTGAAACTAAGACTTATAGTCAAATGGAATGAAAAGACCTCTCATACTGTGTGTAATGGTGGTGGTAATTTGAGAAAGAGGGAAATTCATCAGGCAGAATAAACAATTTGTACAAAATACTTATAGTGATTCTCAAATAGACTTATAGATTGCTCTAAGTCCACACTGAATTTTGTGACAATTCACGATGAAATAGAACAAATAAAAGAAAGAAAATATTTTCTAAATTTAAATATATTTAGATGGTGGTTTTTGTTTGTTTGTTTTTTGTTTTTTTTTACAACTTCCCTGGTGGCTCAGAGGTTAAAGCATCTGCCTGGAATGCAGGAGACCAGGGTTCAATCCCTGGGTTGGGAAGATCCCCTGGAGAAGGAAATGACAACCCACTCCAGTACTCTTGCCTGGAGAATCCCATGGAGGGAGGAGCCTGGTAGCCTACAGTCCATGGGGTCGCAGAGTCGGGCACGACTGAGCAACTTCACTTCACTTCAGATGGTTTTTAAATGTTTGAATCTACATAATAGTTTTAGTATTAAAATGTTCCTTATTATATGAAATAATTATGATATATTTATGTAGGTATAAATATGTGCATATATGTATATATACTGTATACGTTTATTAAGTATATATTTTGAGATATGTATATGTACATATAGGATGTTTAAATATATATATATTTAGCCTCCTTGCTCAGTAAATGCACAGTTTGTAAGACTGGGTGTCCATATGTCCTTTTGTTTTTATTTTCTGTCCATGAAATGACTACAAGTATCCACCAGCTGTTGCTTTAGGGGAACTGCACAGACATCAGTATGTATAGAATATTCAGAGACACACTTGAAAAAGCTTTGAATCTATCCAAATTAGGTTACAGAGATAACCATGGGCCAAATAATAGAGAATCTTATATTTAAAATTGTTTGCATGTTTTCTTGATTCTATGGGAAAACATTACAGAATTTTAAATAAGAAAATGAGAAGATTAAATGTGTCCTTTTGAAGTATTATCTTAGCTGCGACATAAGGAACAAAGTGTTGTGGAGCAAGACCGAATGAGACATGAGACATAGTAAAATAGCCTGTTACAGTAATTCAAGAGACAGTTGATGTTGTTTTAATCTAAGGCAGCATCAATGAAGACAGGGGGCTATAGTCATCTAATAGGATCTGTGGATACATAAAAATGCATAGGAGAGCCTGCTACATATTATTGTATATTTATTATATTCCAGCATATTTATTACAAGTGTTGAATTCTTATTCAAAGGACAATAACAATCTATTTTCTTCAATATATATATACTGGAGGAGAAGATAAAATATCAATGACATCTTTTAGTGAATCTTCAATGTAAAATTTTTCTCATGCTTCCAAAATCTTTTTTTAATTTAAATTTATTTATTTTAATTTCTTCCATTTAAAGTGCCCTTTGCAGCCTGTCAACTAATCCAAATACTTAAAAGACAGTGATCCTCTCATACAAAATGGTTTATTTAATTTTGAGATTTATTACAGTCATCATGTTTACAGATGAAACACCAGGCATTAAGTTTATGTAGAAAGATATGACTAATGTTACTTTGCAAAATAACTGTAAATAATACAACAACACTAATAAAACCAACACTGGACATACTGGAGAAACTTCTAACACAAGCTAATGTTCTGCAGAAAACATCAGCCTAAAGAACTAGCATCCTGCCATGTATGCAAAGTGATTTAAAGTCACACAGTTATTACTTTAAAACTTCTTGGTAGCTTATATTGCAATCACCAATTTTATAATACACATAGATGGAGATTAAAATAAAAAATGAAAGCTAATATTTTTAAACTAATAGTGTTGCCAATAGGATTGTCTCTTTAGATCTGAATTTTAATTCTGATTTAATCAGTACCTCTAACTAACAGTAACTATGTTTATCTTTGAAGTACTTGCATTCCAAACACTGTGTTAGAGGTTGAATGAATGGGTTGGGAAGATCCCCTGGAGGAGGGAACGGCTATCCACTCCAGTATCCTTGTCCGGAGAATCCCATGGACAGAGGAACCTGGCAGGCTATAGTTCATGGGGTTGCAAAGAGTCGGACACAACTGAGTGACTAACACACACAGAGACTGAACAAAGCTTTAAAAGAAGAATCTGTCACCACAAAATGTAGAATTGAAAGCACGAATAAATACTAGAATCATTTCAGTAGTGTTTAGTAAACACATTCTTTACAAAGTCATGGGCAAGGTTGATCAGAACACAACTGAGGAGAGGGATCTGTTACTGGAACCCTGTCTCAGAGTACTGGAGAGGGGCAGTACTCTGGAGAAGAAGCCGCCTTCAGAGGGGCAGGGCCCTTTGTCAACAGACACTTCCAGCCTAACATGAACCTTACAAAAAAGAATGAGAAAAAACTTAGGCATTGAATTCCTCTGTATCCCCCTCTCTACTCTTGTACTGAAGTTTCAATACTGGCTGAACCCAAATGAAGAGCAAGAGATAAGGGGGCCTGTTGATATTCATCTGCATCAGCAGTCCATAGAAGAGAGCAGGGTAGAGAAAATCTCTGTGAGCAAATGGACAATACCCAGAAGTTACACAATCTAGTAGACAAGTGATCACAGTTCTTGGAGGTGCCTGCTCTAATAGCAGTGAATAATACCACTTATACTTAATTCTGTTCTAGTGAAAGCAACTCACAACAAAACAGGCCTATCATGAAATATTAAGGATGAGATGGAATTAGCCAGGCAAAGAGAGCAGTCTAATACACTAGACTCACATTTCTCATACTTTTGTATAATCATTCACAGACTCATTTTAAGAGGAAAAGAAACATACAAAAATCCACAGGCCCTAGAATTTGCTTAAGTTATTTATTTAAATGTAACTTGATATGTTCAACTATAAAACTAAATATAAACATATTTGTTTATTGTATATACTGTGGTATAAAGTTGCAATGAAATAAGTTACTTAATGACAATATAAAACAAAATTCAAATTAATATTAATATAAGTGAAAAATAGAGTTCTGTGGAAACCAAACTGCTTTTTGTAGAATATAAAGTAAATATAAATATCAGAGATTTTTGTAGAGAGCATCCATATAGAACCAAAATAGAGTACTAGTCAATTTTCTGGCCTCTTGAAACATTTAAGACACGGGGGGGTCCTCATTCACCGATTTTTGTTTTATGTATGTTTTTTACCCTCAGCTTACAAAAATGCCTCTTTTCCATATCAAGGTGACCTTCCTTCTGGTGGTTTGGTGGTTTAGTTGCTAAGTCGTGTCTGACTCTTGCGACCCCATGGACTGTAGCCCACCAGGCTCCTCTGTCCATGGGATTTTCTAAGCAAGGATACTAGAGTGGATTGCCATTTCCTTCTCCAGGGGATCTTCCCAACCCAGGAATCGAACCCAGAAATCAAATCCAGGTCTCCTGCATTGCAGGCAGATTCTTNCCATGGACTGTAGCCCACCAGGCTCCTCTGTCCATGGGATTTTCTAAGCAAGGATACTGGAGTGGATTGCCATTTCCTTCTCCAGGGGATCTTCCCAACCCAGGAATCGAACCTAGAAATCAAACCCAAACCCAGGTCTCCTGCATTGCAGGCAGATTCTTTACCGACTGAGCTACGAGGAAAGACCTTCCTTCTGCTTTATCCATATCCATGAAAATCAGAGTACCATATCCTATGGCTACTGTNTATGGGGTCGCAAAGAGTCAGACAAGACTGAAGCAACTTAGCACGAACACATGCCTATTGATAAATTCAGCACCATCCACCATGATATTTCGTCATTCTTTGTCTAAATTTCTTATAGCACAATATCTGACATATTTCTTGGCTTTTTGCTGGTAGCAGCAAAATCTTGAAATTATTTTGTGGAGGCTTTTGAACTGTGATGTTGGAAAAGACACTTGAGAGTCCCTTGGACTGCAAGGAGATCAAATCAATCAAGAATTCCCCAGGCAAGAACTCTGGAGTAAGTAGCCAAAATCCAGGGGATTTTCTCAACCCAAGGATTGAACTTGGGTCTCCTGCATTATAGGCTGATTCTTTACTGTCTGAGCCACCAGATAAACCCCATTTATGGAAAAGATCATGTTAAATTCAAGAGAACGGTGAATTGGTCTTTTAAATCTCATAAAACTTTTACTGTAATTTTGAGGTTATCTTCATNGTCTCCTGCATTATAGGCTGATTCTTTACTGTCTGAGCCACCAGATAAACCCCATTTATGGAAAAGATCATGTTAAATTCAAGAGAACGGTGAATTGGTCTTTTAAATCTCATAAAACTTTTACTGTAATTTTGAGGTTATCTTCATATATTATTCATGCAATATTTAAAAATTAGCCAAATGGAATGAATAAGCACCTGGATAGTAAAGTAACAATAAATAAACTCATTTTGCCAACTTTTTTTGTTTTAATAAGCTATCTAAGTTAATCTTTTCTGCCAAGGCGCAAGCATCTTTTAATTTCATGGCTGCAGTCACTATCTGCAGTGATTTTGGAGGACAAAAAATGTCTGCCATGAAGTTATGTGACCAGATGCCATGATCTTAGTTTTCTGATGTTGAGCTTTAAGTCAATTTTTTCACTTTCAACAAGAAGCTCTTTAGTTCTTCTTCTCTTTCTTGCCATAAGGGTGGTGTCATCTGCGTATCTGAGGTTATTACTATTTCTCCTGGCAATCTTGATTCCAGCTTGTGCTTTATCCAGCCTGACATTTCACATGATGCATATAAGTTAAATAAGCAGGGTGACAATATATAGCCTTGACGTACTCCTTTTCCTACTTGAAATCAGTGTGTTGGTCCATGTCCAGTTCTAACTGTTGCTTCTTGACCTGCATAGCGATTTCTTAGGAGTCAGATAAGGTGGTCTGGTATTCCCATCTCTTTAACAGTTTTCCATTTTGTGGTGATCCACACAGTCAAAGGCTTTGATATAGTCAATAAAATAGAAGTATATGTTTTTATGGAACTCTCTTGCTTTGTGAATGATCCAGTGGATGTTCACAATGGATGTTGATCACTCCAGATGTTCAAGCTGGATTTAGAAAAGGCAGAGGAACCAGCAGTCAAATTACCGACATTTGTTGGATCATCAAGAAAGCAAGAGAGTTCCAGAAAAACATCTTCTGTGTTACTTAAGTCATTTAAATTCAGAAATGTGGTATTGTCAAGAATCTTGACTCTTTACTACCCATGTATTGCAGTGCTTCAGGCTTCCTTGTCCTTCACTGTCTCCTGGAGTTTGCTCAAACTCATGTCCATTGAGTCAGTGATGCCATTCAAATATCTTATCCTCTGCAGCTCCTTTCTCCTCCTGCCTGCAATCTTTCCAAGCATCAGGGTCTTTGCCAATGAGTCATCACTTTGCATCAGTGATCATCCAAAGTATTGGAGCTTCAACTTCAGCATCAGATATTTGGGAGTAAATTTGTGACCTAAACTGAAATTGTAATATGGAGAAATAGGCAAAAACCTAAGATATGCAGATGATACCACTCTAATGGCAGAAAGTGAAGAGTAACAAAAGATCCTCTTGATAAGGGTGAAAGAAGAGAGTGAAAAAGCTGGCTTAAAACTCAGCATTCAGAAAATTAACATCATGGCATCCAGTCCATCACTTCATGGCAAAAGAAGGGGAAGGAGTGGAAACAGTAATAGATTTTCTTTTACTGGGCTCTAAAATCACTGTGGACAGTGACTGCAGCCATGAATTTAAAAGACACTTGCTCCTTGGAAGAAAAGCTATGACAAACCTAGACAGTATATTTAAAAGCAGAGACCTCACTTTGCAGACAAAAGTACATATGGTCAAAGCCATAGTTTTCCCAGTAGTCATATAGGGATGTGAGAGTTGGACCACAAAGAAGTCTGAGTACTGAAGAATTGATGCTTTCAAATTGTGATGCTGGAGAAGACTCTTGAGAGTTCCTTGGACAACAAGGAAATCAAACCAGTCAATCCAAAAGGAAATAAACCCTGAATATTCATTAAAAGGACTGATGTTGAAGCTGAAACTCCCATACTTTGGCCATAGGATGAGAAGAACTGACTCATTGGAAAAGACCCTGATGCTGGGAAAGACTGAAGACAGGAGGAATAAGGGACGACAGAGGATGAGATGGTTAGATGGCATCACCAACTCGTTGGACATGAGTTTGAGCAATCTCTGGGAGCTGGTGATGGACAATGAAGCCTGGCGTGCTGCACTCTGGAGGGTCTCAAATAGTTGGACACTACTGAGCGACTGAACTGAACTGATAATTTAGCTCCTCCCGGGTCAGTTTTTCTTTTATCCTTTGAGTGCTTGCTGAGTTTTAGAAGACCTCCGATTCAAATTACGGATCAGGTCTAAATAAGGGGTGGTAGACTCTTGAGGAAAGTGGACAGATTTTGCATGGCAAGTGCATCAGGTGGTTTACTGTGGGATCTTCAAGCAAGAGAAATCTAGTCTCCTCAAACAGAAAAAGAAAGACTTTTTTTTTTCTTTTT
The DNA here is from genome assembly GCA_006410735.1 of Raphicerus campestris. Lineage (NCBI taxonomy): Eukaryota > Metazoa > Chordata > Mammalia > Artiodactyla > Bovidae > Raphicerus > Raphicerus campestris. Next base: position 342,520 of record SJYW01028804.1, on the reverse strand, counting down.
TGCTAAGGAAAGAGGCTTAGAGAAACTCAGAGTATAATCTTTATCAGCCTAATCTGAACCCACTCAGATGGCTTTTGAAATTTTCTGATTTTCTTGCAATGCCATGATTTAATAAAGTCATGAGCTTTTGTTTATGGTTTGTTTTTCTGAAAGGTCTCATGTATGAAAACAATTATTCCATCTTATTGCTTTGTAATCAGCACCAAANAGGTCAAGGTTACAGATTTTCTGCAGAGTTTGTTATCTAGCCAGTAACATCCCTAATAAAAGAGGAAAGCATTTAAAAGTTGGCTACATGCTTTCTCCAGAGGTAGTAAAATTAATTAGGGAGATGTGCAGGCTGCTGATTCATTTGATTATGTGTTTCTACCTAAAGTGCAAAATTTCCCTGCTAGGTCTGTTGCCTAAAGGAGTTTTGGTTGATTCATCACCTCTTTCACTCAGAGGGTTGATCATTGTAAATGACTTTATTGACCCGTGGCTTAGTTCAGCATCATATGCTCCAGTGAACCAAGCAATAAACAGCTGCTAAGTGCAGGTGAGAAGTCGTCATGGAAAATTCAAGGACTGAATCAGCGTTCTCTCTGCCATCAGGCTCTTGAGCTGTCACAGATTTCTGAATTTCTTGTTTGACAGGTATGATTTTTAGAGGTACTTGTCCTAGAAGAATATATTTTCCTATGGACTTTCATGACTTTTAGATAGTCATAGAGGGCACTATATTTTCAGAATCTGTATTCCAAATTCCTGGATCCACAGTCATAATTATACTACATTTTAAATAGTATATTGGATGTCAGTGGAAATCTCAAATGAAATACAATTTGATTGAATATTATATAATATTGAAGGGTTGAAATAGCATTATACAAATCACCTTGTCTTTAAACATTGTTCAATGTTTAAATATCTTTAAACATTGCAAAAAGAAAGAAAATAAATATCCATTGAGAAGTGAAGTGAAGTGAAGTGAAGTCGCTCAGTCATGTCCGACTCTTTGCAACCCCATGGACTGTAGCCCACCAGGTTCCTCCGTCCATGGGATTCTCCAGACAAGAATACTGGAGTGGGTTGCCATTTCCTTCTCCAGTTAAAAAGAGAGATCAAAGGTAATTCAATGACTGAGCGATCCAGAGTAGGGATATCTCAGCAGCCACCAGCTCCTTCCTTTCACTAAATAGGCTTGACAGATTCCCCTAGTTAGAAAAGGCTAGATCTTCAGGCCAACTCTTCTACCTAAAGCTGATTTATCTATCTCCTCCACTAGACTAAGTTGGAGATGGATTCACTTTTACTGTTGTCCAAGGTATATAGAGAATATTTCACAAGTAGGTGAATGGATAGAAAGTAAATTCTAAGGAAAAAAAAAAATCAGTATAAAGAGAATTTAAAAGTAAGTTACAGTTTGGGAGAAAACATTTACCAAAAAAAAAAAATCTCATGAACGATTGATATCTAAACTGTACAGAGAACTATCAAAGCCTCAACAATTAGAAAACAAACAACCTGATTAGAAAATGGGCCAAAGCCTCAAATAGACATCTCAGCAAAGAAGACAGACAGATGCCAAAGAAGCATATGAAAAGAAAGTCCACATCATGTGTCATGAGGAAACTGCAAATTAAAACAAGATACCCACTACACACGTACTAGAAAGGCCAAAATGCAAACACTGGAAACACCAAATGCTGGAGAGGATTTGGAGCAACACAAGCTCTCATCCATTGATGGAAACAATGCAGAATGGTACATCTACTTTGGAAGAGAGTTTGGACGTTTCTTACAAAATGAAACCATTCTTAACCATAGAATCCAGTAAATGAGTTGGGAATTTATGTTTACATATAAATTGCACAGGGATGTTTATAGCAACTTTGTTCATAATTATCAAACTTTGGGAAAAAACATGGGGTCCTTGAAAAGGTGAATGGATAAATAGTGATATATTCAGAAAATGGAATCATTCAGCACACAAGAATTGAGCTACCAAGTTTTGAAAAGATATGGAGGAAACTTCAATGCAGACTGCTAAGTGAAAGAAGCCAATCTTAAAACGTTACCTACTATTATGATTCCATGATTCCAAATTTGTGACATTTTTGAAAAGCTAAAACTATAGAGACCATAAAAAAGATTAGCAGTTGCCATGAGTTCAGATGGAGGGATGAACAGGTAGAGCAGAAAGGATTTAAATGGAAAAAATAGATATGTATGTATATATGTATGTATATATATATATATATATATATATAAGTAAAAGATAATTCCCTTAGTCTAAGCAATTCCAGTTGAATAAGATTATACACACAACTCATTTACTCATTCTTACATTGTAACATCTTTATTATCCATCTTTTCAGTTATCAAAAAACTTAAGGACAAAATGACTCCTTGCCTTTTATAGTTGAACACATGATTCCATGATACTGTGTTAACACTTGTACCACAAGTCTCAAATCAAGTTGACTCTTATACACAGAAGGGGATGCAATCATTTTTACAATGATACTCAAAGGTTTTGTGAAAAAAAATTATATGTTAATTAAAAAATTAAGACTCTTACATAAGCTGGATATCTATAATACAAAAGAAAACAGGTGACCTACTGTGAACATTCACAAATCCAAAGAGTAAAGGAATTTGGTGGCAATTGATTTTTCAATCATAAGCGTTAATACATGTTATAAACTCTTGAAAGTAGGAAGAGAAATTAATATCAAGTTTTAGAACTGCTAAGGGACAAGGTGCAGTATAAGTTTATTGCTATACATAAAGGAATATAAATATTATTTTTCAATTATGCCTGAGGAATCTTCCTAGAATCAGAGAAGAGCAATATTTGAGGAAACACTTTAGAAAAGGCTTAGTTACTTCAGTTATTAAGTAAAATGTAAAACAGGGTTATTAATTAACATTTTAATAATATGAAATATATAAAGGCATAGTTGCCAAAAATTAATTTAAATCAGAATACTTTATATAAAAATATTAAAAGACATACTGGTACCATCTAATAAAAATAATACAATTAGATTTAAAGGTGTAGAATAACTAAATTTGTTTAGTACTTCTCAATCTTCAATATGCCTATGAATCACTTATAGATTATTAAAATGTAGATACTAATTCAGCTGACTTTGCTGTATTTCTAACATTTTTAACAAGCTCCTGGTAAATGTCAATTCTACTGGTACACAAATCATACCTTGAGTAGAAAAAGGTTTTTATCATCATCAACAAATTACAATATATGGAAAACATAACTCCAGAAGTGGCAGAAAGGTCTGATTTCACCATGAATTGATCATTAGCATATGACTGTTTAGTGTAAGAACAAAAACACATGTGACTCTGCAACAACAAAAAACGTTTTTATTTTCTAAAACCATTCAGTTGAAAAATAGGACTCAGGGTGGAGTAGGGCAAAGCACAACAGGATCAGTAAAAATGTTTCTCGTGTTAGGTTTCTGAAATCATATATAAGATTCTGTTCTCTAAATAATCAGTCACTCAATTGTGTCCGACTCTTTTCAACCCCATGGATCGTGGCCCACCAGGCTCCTCTGACTGTGGAATTCTCTAGGCAAGAATATGCAAGAACACTAGAGTGGGTTGCCATTCCCTTCTCCAAGGGATCTTCCTGATCCAGGGATCAAGCCCAGGTCCTGTGTGTTGCAGGCAGATTCTTTACCATCTGACCCACCCGGGAAGCCACTAAACACATTAATAGTGTCCAAAAGTTGCAAGTTAAAATATTCTAGACACACTTTTCCTTATTTGATCAGCATTTTAGAGCAGTGTTTTTATCTTTAACAGAACAGATATGTTCTTTTACATGTTTTGCTTATCTATAGCTAGGTTTTGAATGTTCCTTTAATTTTCTTCCATTTAATTATTGACAATCAGTTCAAGGTTTGTGTTTTTCTTTTTTTAATAAATAAATGGCATTGAAAAAAGAAGCTATTTATATGCTAGTGAATTTTTTTTAATTAGTGTTCAGTGGGTTTGAAAATCTTTTGCTGCTGCAGTTCAGATACCCAGTCACAAGCTTAAATTGAACAGCTGGTTGTGACAGATCTAAAGTATGCTTAGCATGTTTAAAATACTCACTGGTATGTCGAGGAAGTCCTATTGCTTTAGGCAACTCATTTATTTATATTAGATCTAGTACAGCAACGGTCCCAACAGAGCTCCTTGAACTTCTGTTATTAGCCAAAACAAAATGGAATGTCAACCTAACTCAGGTTGAAATCTGAAATAAAAAAGCTAGTAGAGAGGCCTATATCCAATATATTTGTCCCATATTCTCCAATTGAGGAAATAATCCAAGCACATGTATTCTATTATTATTAACATTTAAGGTAATGACAGAACCTTTGGCCAAGTCAGATCATATTATCTCATTAATTGAAAACATTTAAAGACTTATTCACAAAATTTATCTTCCTTCAAGTACCATATATAGTATACTTTGGTAATCAATTTGCCTATTTCTCTATGACCAAAAGTCCCTGCATCCTCTTAAAGACCCTACATCCCAGCCAAGCTGGCTACCTGCACTTTCCCCAGCCCTCCATAATTCCACAATGTCCCCCTGCCCTCAGTTCTTTCAGGAGTTTTTTTCTCACCATTTTACAGACAATTGAAACATTACATTCTCTAGGATACTTTTTCAGAATGAGGGGAAAATAAACCAAAAACAGTAACTGATTTCTTCTTTATTATTTCACATTTTGCAAAGCATCTTGCACCAAAAAATGTTTTTAGCCAGTGTTCATGCTGTATTATGTTTTCCATTTTGGAGTTGGAGAAATCCACCAAAACTTTTATTTGGCTCTCCCCCACATACTATTGTTATTTTAAGGGTCAGAAATCTTGCCATGAATTATTTTTATGTCAAGTATACTTTCAGAAATTAGGGAAAGGTTGACAGAGTGAGTTAACAGAACAACTGAGACCCCTATGATTCTAATTTAGTTCAAAATGGCATATACCATCTGACTACCATGATCTCTGAATTTGGTGGATTACCCTGTATTTTGAAAATTAGCAACACTTCAGAGACAGAAAGCAACCTTTCAGGGATTGATATATTCTTCTTTTCTTGGTATGGTTACTCTAGAAAGTGGCTGTAGGTTGGTTGGTTTCTTTGTTTGTTTGAAGATGAATTGGAGGGAAATTTACAATGGAAATTTCATGCAGTGTGCTTGGTCTTCCCTCAAGGGAATCCACCAACCCTGTCAATCAAGCTGTTCCAGACATGTGAAGCAGCCTTGTTTGAGGACTCGAGTCAGAGGCCAGGCTGCTTCACTGGGAGTTGAAGTTATCTTTCTGGCCACAAACATAAAATGTGTTGTTAGGACTAAACATATTGAGTACAATTTTAGGAACAGCATAATCCTTTGGCTGATAGCAAGGATACCAGAAGATAAAAATATCCTGATTAGTAATTAGTTCCTGCTGTTTTTTTGGTCACATGACCATCTCAACCTTGTCAGTTATCTCCTTGACTTTTATGCCTCTGGTATCCCTCCATTTGATACACTGATATCAGGGCATTCGTCTCAATAGTAAGAGATGAAAAATCAATGGTGACATCTCCCACCCTGTCTGAACTGTTGTGGCCAGTACCTGAAAGCTTTTCAAGTGGTCCTTGAAATGTCTGGTAGCATTACCTCAGATTGAGTTTTCACTGCCTTTTTGAAGAGAGTATCCTCTAAGTCCTTTTGATGGAAGTGATGTGGAAGAGAGAAGGCAGAGAGCTTGCACATAATAAACCCATCCTAACATTCCTCTAAGCTTTTGAACCCTTTCCTTTATTTTATGATAAGTAAGTTATGACATTTCAACCTCCTTGAATTTAGGTCACAGCTCTACCAATTCACTGAGTGCTACTTCCAGATGTGGAATCAAATCTATTAAATGAGGAATCCCTATGAGGTTCATCCATATTGAGAAATCCAGGCTTCTCAGGTGACACTAGTAGTAAAGAACCTTCCTGCCAACTCAGGAGACAAAAGAGACATGGGTTTAATCACTGGTCGGGAAGATCCCATGAAGGAAGTGATGGCAACCCACTCCAGTATTCTTGCCTGGGGAATTCCATGAACACAGGAGCCTGGAAGGATAGTCTATGGGGTCGCAAAGAGTCAGACAAGACTGAAGCAACTTAGCACGAACACATGCCTATTGATAAATTCAGCACCATCCACCATGATATTTCGTCATTCTTTGTCTAAGTTTCTTATAGCACAATATCTGACATATTTCTTGACTTTTTGCTGGTAGCAGCAAAATCTTGAAATTATTTTGTGGAATGCTTTTGAACTGTGATGTTGGAAAAGACACTTGAGAGTCCCTTGGACTGCAAGGAGATCAGATCAATCAAGAATTCCCCAGGCAAGAACTCTGGAGTTAGTAGTCAAAATCCAGGGGATTTTCTCAACCCAAGGATTGAACTTGGGTCTCCTGCATTGTAGGCAGATTCTTTACTGTCTGAGCCACCAGATAAACCTCATTTATGGAAAAGATCATGTTAAATTCAAGAGAATGGTGAATTGGTCTTTTAAATCTCATAAAACTTTTACTGTAGTTTTGAGGTTATCGTCACATATTATTCATGCAATATTTAAAAATTAGCCAAATGGAATGAATAAGCACCTGGATAGTAAAGTAACAATAAATAAACTCATTTTGCCTATACAAACTTTTTTTGTTTTAATATGCTATCTAAGTTAATCTTTTCTGCCAAGGCGCAAGCATCTTTTAATTTCATGGCTGCAGTCACTATCTGCAGTGATTTTGGAGGACAAAAAATGTCTGCCATGAAGTTATGTGGCCAGATGCCATGATCTTAGTTTTCTGATGTTGAGCTTTAAGCCAACTTTTTCACTATCCTCTTTCACTTTCAACAAGAAGCTCTTTAGTTCTTCTTCTCTTTCTTGCCATAAGGGTGGTGTCATCTGCATATCTGAGGTTATTACTATTTCTCCTGGCAATCTTGATTCCAGCTTGTGCTTTATCCAGCCTGACATTTCACATGATGCATATAAGTTAAATAAGCAGGGTGACAATATACAGCCTTGACGTACTCCTTTTCCTACTTGAAACCAGTGTGTTGTTCCATGTCCAGTTCTAACTGTTGCTTTTGACCTGCATAGAGATTTCTTAGGAGTCAGATAAGGTGGTCTGGTATTCCCATCTCTTTAACAGTTTTCCATTTTGTGGCGAACCACACAGTTAAAGGCTTTGATATAGTCAATAAAATAGAAGTGTATGTTTTTCTGGAACTCTCTTGCTTTGTGAATGATCCAGTGGATGTTCACAATGGATGTTGATCACTCCAGATGTTCAAGCTGGATTTAGAAAAGGCAGAGGAACCAGCAGTCAAATTGCCAACATTTGCTGGATCATCAAGAAAGCAAGAGAGTTCCAGAAAAACATCTTCTGTGTTACTTAAGTCATTTAAATTCAGAAATGTGGTGTCGTCAAGAATCTTGACTCTTTACTGCCCATGTATTGCAGTGCTTCAGGCTTCCTTGTCCTTCACTGTCTCCTGGAGTTTGCTCAAACTCATGTCCATTGAGTCAGTGATGCTATTCAGACATCTTATCCTCTGCAGCTCCTTTCTCCTCCTGCCTGCAATCTTTCCGAGCATCAGGGTCTTTGCCAATGAGTCATCACTTTGCATCAGTGATATCCAAAGTATTGGAGCTTCAACTTCAGCATCAGATATTTGGGAGTAAATTTGTGACCTAAACTGAAATTGTAACATGGAGAAATAGGCAAAAACCTAAGATATGCAGATGATACCACTCTAATGGCAGAAAGTGAAGAGTAACAAAAGATCCTCTTGATAAGGGTGAAAGAAGAGAGTGAAAAGCTGGCTCAAAACTCAGCATTCAGAAAATTAACATCATGGCATCCAGTCCATCACTTCATGGCAAAAGAAGGGGAAGGAGTGGAAACAGTAATAGATTTTCTTTTACTGGGCTCTAAAATCACTGTGGACGGTGACTGCAGCCATGAATTTAAAAGACACTTGCTCCTTAGAAGAAAAGCTATGACAAACCTAGACAGTATATTTAAAAGTAGAGACCCCACTTTGCAGACAAAAGTACATATGGTCAAAGCCATGGTTTTCCCAGTAGTCATATAGGGATGTGAGAGTTGGACCACAAAGAAGTCTGAGAACTGAAGAATTGATGCTTTCAAATTGTGATGCTGGAGAAGACTCTTGAGAGTTCCTTGGACAACAAGGAAATCAAACCAGTCAATCCAAAAGGAAATCAACCCTGAATATTCATTAAAAGGACTGATGCTGAAGCTGAAACTCCCATACTTTGGCCATAGGATGAGAAGAACTGACTCATTGGAAAAGACTCTGATGCTGGGAAAGACTGAAGACAGGAGGAACAGGGGACAACAGAGGATGAGATGGTTGGATGACATCACCAACTCGTTGGACATGAGTTTGAGCAATCTCTGGGAGCTGGTGATGGACAATGAAGCCTGGCGTGCTGCACTCTGTGGGGTCTCAAATAGTTGGACACTATTGAGCGACTGAACTGAACTGATAATTTAGCTCCTCCCGGGTCAGTTTTTCTTTTATCCTTTGAGTGCTTGCTGAGTTTTAGAAGACCTCTGATTCAAATTATGGATCAGGTCTAAATAAGGGGTGGTAGACTCTTGAGGAAAGTGGACAGATTTTGCATGGCAAGTCCATCAGGTGGATTACTGTGGGATCTTCAAGCAAGAGAAATCTAGTCTCCTCAAACAGAAAAAGAAAGACTTTTTTTTTTCTTTTTTGCTAAGGAAAGAGGCTTAGAGAAACTCAGAGTATAATCTTTATCAGCCTAATCTGAACCCACTCAGATGGCTTTTGAAATTTTCTGATTTTCTTGCAATGCCATGATTTAATAAAGTCATGAGCTTTTGTTTATGGTTTGTTTTTCTGAAAGGTCTCATGTATGAAAACAATTATTCCATCTTATTGCTTTGTAATCAGCACCAAACAGTGACGACAGTTATGACTTGGCTTCAAGATCTTTGCTTCAGAGGGCCCTTCATCACAAGTAAACATATTTGGTTATTTAATTTGTAAGTCACAGAATACTAGAGATTTCTAGTGTTCTGTTTACCTCTAGCAAATGGTTCACTATTATGCCATGGCCAAGGACATAATCAATCAGTATCTTGGACCCAACATTAGTATCCTACACCATTTCTATTTTCAACTCTTCTGGTATCAGCTTCTTCAGACAGCACTGAGAAAGGAGAATAGAAACCATAACAGAAAGTTAACAGATACTCTGGAAGACTGAAAACACAAGAAGACAACAGTGAGGTACGAAAGAGATAGTAAGTGCTGAAAGCAGCTACCACCCTGAGGCTGGAACAAAGGAGAATTTCAGGGTTCTTTTTCTACGATCTTTCAGATTCAAGTAAATGCTTTTTAAAAGCGACGGGAACAAATCTTTAATTTACACTCTGTCTTGAAGTGTTTCTCCTACCTTTTTTTTTTTTTAAGCAAAGAACTTTGAAATATTTTGTGTTGTAAGAACAGCTTATTACAGCTTAATACTTATTAAAGATATAAGAAACCGAAAACATGGAGGAAGGGACCCTGCCTGGGGTAAGGGGAAGGCGTCTGCCTGCCTGTGCCTAGTTCTCCACTGAGGGGGACAATGAAGCCGGTTCTGTGAAAACTGGAATCAACAGGATGTGGGTGGTGTTGAGGTGAAGAGCAGTGTGAGGTAATACTGTCAAGAAGAATTAAAAAAAAAAAAAAAAAGAAAGGAAGAGGCTTTCTTTTATTTTCCCGCCTTCCAACCCCTTCTAGTACTTCCTTAGGGAACATGACAGAAAGCAATCTAGAAAAACAAAAATGTTGTTTCAACAGCCACCATCCACATTAGAGGGTACAATAATTTCATTACTGACATGAGTTTACTCACAGTCTCCCAATGGGGAGTCCCTAACATATTTTTTACTCATCTCTCTAGCCACTCGAATAGTTAAGAATAAATTCTCATGCCTGTTAGCTTCCCAGCAATGTTTCTTGAATGACTGAATGAATGCTAGTAAGAGAGCTGTTTTAAATTCCCTTTTCAAGCAATGTGGATTCAGAAGCATTTAATGCACTTCAATCCTGCTGTTGTTCTTATGCCTGTGATTATGTCAATCACTTTTCTGAGTTTTTTACTCATATGATTTTATTGAACCGTTGGATTATCTCTACAAGGTAAATGCCATGATCATCTTCCTTCTTATAAAGCAGGTGAAACTCAGGCTTACATATATTCAAAACAAAAGCAAAAAAAAAAATAAATAAAACCTCTTCTCTAAATTTGGAGCATAAGAGAGACAATATAACACAGTGTTTTTAAAAATATATTCCAGCAATAGAAAGACCTGAATTCAAAATTCAGGCTCTTCATTTCTTCTATCAAACAAATTTCAAAATTGGGCTTCAGAAATTTATTCTAAGAAACCTCCAGCATTATTTCTTGGCAAAAATGTTGTTACTTTGAGTCAAAGTATTCTGTCCTTAGTAGAAACAGTTTATCAAGGAGTATTCTTGGCAAAGAATTGGTCAGTTCTCTAGTTCCAAGCCAAAAAATTAAAGTCATATTGATTTATGACCAAAGCACTCAGTAACTGATGGCAAAATGATACCCTGAGTATTTCTACCAGCCAGCAAGTAAACTTTATGAAAAAGAACATTAAAAGCACACATAAATTATTAAATGAATGTCCAAAAAGGGTATCTCAGAATAAGTTAATTTATAAGAATATATGCAAAGAAACACATCCACACACAGAAGAGAAGATGGCGACAGAAAGCAATGGCACTGCAAGTACTTTTTTCCTATCTGTCCTTTTGCAGGACCTTTAAACATCTTCAGAGACCAGTTTTATTTATGCTTCAGATAGACCTTGATCTACGCATTGTTTCAAGGGATCTTCCAAAATTTAATTTGCATGTTAGCAAAACGGTCCAGTTGCTTGGCTCTTCTTTCAGTACATTTTAAATTCAAATCAATGCCCTAAAAGGGAACATAAACAAATCTCCAGCTTGTATTCTGCCTTAAAGTGCTTTCTTTTACCAAATACCTTAAATTTTGTTTTCTGAGGGGTGCCTAATAGTACATACTGTATAATGACCCTATGTTTATCCATACCTTGCCTTCATGTAGGGCTTCCCCAATGGCTCAGTGGGTAAAGAATCTGCCTACCACACAGGAGAAACAGGAGACACAGATTCAATCCCTGGGTCAGGAAGATCCCCTGGAGAAGGAAATAGCAACCCACTCTGGTATTCTGGCCTGGAAAATCCCATGGACAGAGAAGCCTGACAGGCTACAGTACATGGGGTAACAAAGTNGGAGACACAGATTCAATCCCTGGGTCAGGAAGATCCCCTGGAGAAGGAAATAGCAACCCACTCTGGTATTCTGGCCTGGAAAATCCCATGGACAGAGAAGCCTGACAGGCTACAGAACATGGGGTAACAAAGCCGGATACACTGAGCAACTAACACACGCATACCTTCATGTAAGAGCTTCCCTGGTGGCTCAGAGGTAAACATAAGCTCGGGTGGCTCAAACGGTAAACAATCTGGCTGCAATGTAGGAGACCCCGGTTCGATCCCTGGGTCGGGAAGATCCCTGAGAGAAGGAAATGGCAACGTACCCCAGTATTCTTGCCTAAAGAAGTCCATGGATAGACCATAGGGTTGCAAAGAGTCAGACACAAATGAGCAACTAGCACTTTCACCTACCTTTGTGTATGGATTAGCACACGAGAACTTTCCACCAAATGGAATGCCCCTCTTTTTTTTTTTAATCAAAAGAAAGGAGGGGAAAAGTCAAGGATATTGGAGGCATGACATTTTAAAAAATTATTTACAAAGTTTATTTATAAGAATTAACGTTTTGGTTTTTGTTATGATGTTCAGTCACCAAGTCGTGTCTGACACTTTGCGACCCCATGGACTACAGCATGCCAGGCCTCACTGTCTACCAAGATTTCCTGGAGTTTGCCCAAGTTCAAGTCCATTGAACTTGTGGTGTATTCCTTCAACTAACAGGGATTAATCAGTATTATGAACTCTGCACTTTAAGGAATAAAAAAGAAAAGATTACAGAGGATCATCTTTCTCTCAGTCATATAGTTGGCATAAAATGATATAATAAAGACACAATCGATGTAATGATTATTAATGTGAGGTTTTATGTGATAAATAGTAGAGGCATTCTCAACAATTTGTAGAATATTGGTAATGTCTGAATTGGTAAAGAATGAGAGTAATACCAAATCAGTAAGACTATCATAAGCAAAAACTGAAAGTTGAGACAAAGTACTTTGGGAAAAGGGAAAAGGTAGCTTAGCTTGAGCTCAGAGTAATCACCAATGACATCAGAGACTGGTCAAGGCCAAATTATGAAAAATGTCAATCTGCCTGAGGATTTTTCTTTTTAACTTATAAGTAATAGAAAAGAAATTTCAACCCATAAAAATATGGCTAGAAAGTACAATAAGGAAAGGCAAAGAAAGAGGATTGACAAAATGAAATCAGAGTGGATGCTAGTACAGTACATGGTATTGCAAGAGTACACAGTATTGCAGTACATGGTATTGTAATATAGACAACTTAGCGATTAAAAAAATAAAACGTGTTTTATGAGTCTATGTCATTAATTCAATCACAGTGCTTGAAAAATATAAAATTATGGTTATACCTGATTACTGACAAGAATTATTTAATTATTCTAATTTATACATTCACTGGGCTTCCCTGGTGGCTCAGTTGGTAAAGAATCTGCCTGCAATGCAGGAGACCTGGGTTCAATCCTTGGGCTTGGGAAGAACCCTGGAAAAGGGAAAGGCTACCCACTCCTGTATTCTGGCCTGGAGAATTCCATGGACTACAGAGTCCATGGGGTGACAAAGAATTGGACATAACAGGCAACTTTCACTTTCATATATTCATTACACCAGAGCCCTAAATTGTGACAAGCAAATGTGAGTTACAAATAATGGATGGCCCCCTCGCTGCCAAACACATACCCTGTCCAATTGATCATGGACTTTGGATTATGCTTTCTGCAAAACCATAATGTCCCTTGGACTTATTCTCAACATGGCACAAGCAGCTATCACCAACCCAAAATATCTGTCAAAAACAGCAATGAGAAATACTCTATACTTATGAGAATGACTAAAATACAAACCACTGACAACAAATTCTGGGAAGGATATGGAGCAACAGGGACTCTGCTGATTGAGAATGCAAATCAATTGAAAAGCTATATTCACACAAACAACTTGCATCTGATGTTTAAAACAAGTTTATTCTGAAACACTGAAACTTGGAAGCGACCACGATGTCTCTCAGTAGATAAATGGGTAAACAAACTATGAT
>SJYW01028804.1:307039-326713 GCA_006410735.1 Raphicerus campestris | reverse complement strand
TGGCTCAGTGGGTAAAGAATCTGCCTACCACACAGGAGAAACAGGAGACACAGATTCAATCCCTGGGTCAGGAAGATCCCCTGGAGAAGGAAATAGCAACCCACTCTGGTATTCTGGCCTGGAAAATCCCATGGACAGAGAAGCCTGACAGGCTACAGTACATGGGGTAACAAAGTCGGATACACTGAGCAACTAACACACGCATACCTTCATGTAAGAGCTTCCCTGGTGGCTCAGAGGTAAACATAAGCTCGGGTGGCTCAAACGGTAAACAATCTGGCTGCAATGTAGGAGACCCCGGTTCGATCCCTGGGTCGGGAAGATCCCTGAGAGAAGGAAATGGCAACGTACCCCAGTATTCTTGCCTAAAGAAGTCCATGGATAGACCATAGGGTTGCAAAGAGTCAGACACAAATGAGCAACTAGCACTTTCACCTACCTTTGTGTATGGATTAGCACACGAGAACTTTCCACCAAATGGAATGCCCCTCTTTTTTTTTTTAATCAAAAGAAAGGAGGGGAAAAGTCAAGGATATTGGAGGCATGACATTTTAAAAAATTATTTACAAAGTTTATTTATAAGAATTAACGTTTTGGTTTTTGTTATGATGTTCAGTCACCAAGTCGTGTCTGACACTTTGCGACCCCATGGACTACAGCATGCCAGGCCTCACTGTCTACCAAGATTTCCTGGAGTTTGCCCAAGTTCAAGTCCATTGAACTTGTGGTGTATTCCTTCAACTAACAGGGATTAATCAGTATTATGAACTCTGCACTTTAAGGAATAAAAAAGAAAAGATTACAGAGGATCATCTTTCTCTCAGTCATATAGTTGGCATAAAATGATATAATAAAGACACAATCGATGTAATGATTATTAATGTGAGGTTTTATGTGATAAATAGTAGAGGCATTCTCAACAATTTGTAGAATATTGGTAATGTCTGAATTGGTAAAGAATGAGAGTAATACCAAATCAGTAAGACTATCATAAGCAAAAACTGAAAGTTGAGACAAAGTACTTTGGGAAAAGGGAAAAGGTAGCTTAGCTTGAGCTCAGAGTAATCACCAATGACATCAGAGACTGGTCAAGGCCAAATTATGAAAAATGTCAATCTGCCTGAGGATTTTTCTTTTTAACTTATAAGTAATAGAAATTTCAACCCATAAAAATATGGCTAGAAAGTACAATAAGGAAAGGCAAAGAAAGAGGATTGACAAAATGAAATCAGAGTGGATACTAGTACAGTACATGGTATTGCAAGAGTACACAGTATTGCAGTACATGGTATTGCAATATAGACAACTTAGCGATTAAAAAAATAAAACGTGTTTTATGAGTCTTTATGTCATTAATTCAATCACAGTGCTTGAAAAATATAAAATTATGGTTATACCTGATTACTGACAAGAATTATTTAATTATTCTAATTTACACATTCACTGGGCTTCCTTGGTGGCTCAGTTGGTAAAGAATCTGCCTGCAATGCAGGAGACCTGGGTTCAATCCTTGGGCTTGGGAAGAACCCTGGAAAAGGGAAAGGCTACCCACTCCTGTATTCTGGCCTGGAGAATTCCATGGACTACAGAGTCCATGGGGTGACAAAGAATTGGACATAACAGGCAACTTTCACTTTCATATATTCATTACACCAGAGCCCTAAATTGTGACAAGCAAATGTGAGTTACAAATAATGGATGGCCCCCTCGCTGCCAAACACATACCCTGTCCAATTGATCATGGACTTTGGATTATGCTTTCTGCAAAACCATAATGTCCCTTGGACTTATTCTCAACATGGCACAAGCAGCTATCACCAACCCAAAATATCTGTCAAAAACAGCAATGAGAAATACTCTATACTTATGAGAATGACTAAAATACAAACCACTGACAACAAATTCTGGGAAGGATATGGAGCAACAGGGACTCTGCTGATTGAGAATGCAAATCAATTGAAAAGCTATATTCACACAAACAACTTGCATCTGATGTTTAAAACAAGTTTATTCTGAAACACTGAAACTTGGAAGCGACCACGATGTCTCTCAGTAGATAAATGGGTAAACAAACTATGATTAACCTATACAATGGAATATCATTCAGCAGTAAAGAGAAATGAGAGCAAGCTGTTAACAGACATAAAGGAACTTAATGCATGTTACTGAGTGAAATAAGGCAATCTGAAAAGAGCCCACACTGTAAGATTATAATCATAGGACATTCTTGTAAAGACAAAATTATGCAGACAGTAAAAATATCAAAAGTTCAGAGAGAGGAAGGGGCAAAGGCATAAATAAATACGTGAAACCCTGGAATTCTAGGGTGGTGGAATTTTTGGTCAGGTATAGGTCATTTGTACAGAAAACTATGGATTTGTCATAACCCATGGAATGTACAATACAAGGACTGAATGCTAACGTGAACTATGTGGCTAAGTCATTTCCAGATTTGTGACCCCATGAACTGTTGCCTGACAGACTCTTCTGTTCCTGAGATTTCCCAGGCAAGAATACTGGAGAGAGTTGCCGTTTTCTTCTCCAGGGGATCTTCCTGACCCAGGGATTGAACCCATGTCTCGTGCTTTGCAGGCGGATTCTTTACCACTGAGCCATGAGAGAAGGTAAACTATAGACTTTACATAATAATATTTTATTAGTAATGGCTCATTCATCACTACAAATGCATCTTGAAAATGCCAAATAGTAATAACAGGAGAAACTAGCATGGTTAGGGGAGGAAGCTAGCAACGTAGAGAGGAAACGGAAGTAGACATGAGAAGTATGTCACTTCCTCTCATTTTTCAGTAAACCTAAACCTAATCTAAATATTTAACTATTCATTTAAAAAATGGATATATTGTAGATGTTTGAAACCCATTTGACATGTCTGCTCTAAAATGGGATATATTTTCTCATTTTCTTTTTCCTAGCAATCATAGGCTAGATTTGACTACTTGACCTGAGTGGTATTTGTATATCTTTTCGACAAGTAGTAAAGCTCACTCTTATTTCTACCTACATCTGATCCATTCTATGATAAATAGAATGTACGATAATAACTATTTTCTATTATTTTCAGTAGCCATGTGGCAAAATCCTCATATATAATTTAGAGTAACTGGAATTTGATAAACAACAAGATTTAAGGATTCAGTTACATGACTCAAGACACAGTACTACTGGAATTGAAACAATCCCCATTAGAAGAGACATTGCAATATATATATATGTACACACACACACACACACACACATATATATAATCTTAGTTCTCGGTAAAAGTTTATTATATAAAAAGAATCACATACTGTCACTAACTTTCGTGTCTCTGTCTTGGTTTTTGATTCAGCCCTTTCCCCTATCTCCAATGATGCTCCGCTACCACTGCTACTACATGCTCAGTCACTCAGTAGTGTCCTCCTCTTTGTGGTCTCATAGACTGTAGCTCACCAGGCGCCTCTGTCCACAGAATTTTCCAGGCAATAAAACTGAAGTGGGTAGCCATTTCCTGCTCCAGGGGATCTTCCTCACCTAGGGATCAAACCCTTGTCTCTTGTGTCTCCTGCAGTGGCAGATGCACTCTTTATCACTAGCACGACCTGGGATGCCCTGTTTTTGTTCAGTCGCTAATAACAATGTTTGTGACCCCATGGATTATAGCATGCCANGGATCAAACCCTTGTCTCTTGTGTCTCCTGCAGTGGCAGATGCACTCTTTATCACTAGCACGACCTGGGATGCCCTGTTTTTGTTCAGTCGCTAATAACAATGTTTGTGACCCCATGGATCACAGCATGCCAGGATTCCCTGTCCTTCACTACCTCCCGGAGTTTTCTCAAATCTGTGTGCACT
Organism: Raphicerus campestris; assembly: GCA_006410735.1. Lineage (NCBI taxonomy): Eukaryota > Metazoa > Chordata > Mammalia > Artiodactyla > Bovidae > Raphicerus > Raphicerus campestris. The sequence goes on along the minus strand of SJYW01028804.1, from coordinate 322,858 downwards.
GAATTGCTGATGCCACCCAACCATCTCATGCTCTGCTGTTCTCCTCTCCTCTTGCCTTCAATCTTTCCCAACATCAAGGTCTTTTCCTATGATGTCCTACTTTAACATAAAAGACAGCCTCTTTTTAGAAGAAGCAAATTAAATTTCTTAAAATATTTTTCATTATTGATTACATCGGCATTAAGCATCACATATAGCATTAAGATTCCCACTCAAATTTTATTACTCAATAATTCACATTAAAAAATATAATTTTGTGAGAAAAACTACATTAGACCATATGCCAGCCTAGTTCAGATATACTTGGGATGATTACCACATAGCTATATATATTATACTGCTGCTGCTAAGTCGCTTTAGTCATGTCCGATTCTGTGCGACCCCATAGATGGTAGCCCACCAGGCTTTCCCCCCGCTGGGATTCTCCAGGCAAGAACACCGGAGTGGGTTGCCATTTCCTTCTCCAATGCATGAAAGTGAAAAGTGAAAGTGAAGTCACTCAGTGGTGGCTCCTCAGTCGATGGGGTTTTCCAGGCAAGAGTACTGGAGTGGGGTGCCATTGCCTTCTCCAATATATATTATACTAGTTGTATTCAAAATTCACTCCTTTCAAGGTATGCAAATTTTCTGACAAAGGATAAAATCCTTACACATTTACTTTCAAAATATCTGTAAATTAAATGACTGTACCATGCTTATTTTCCCATTTCATTCAAGCAACTACTCTTCTACCCTGATAAGTCAATGAACCTTTCAATAAAGGATTGGGATTCCATGATTCATTGCCCAGAATCCCTTCCCTTCTTGCACTTTCTGACATAAAATCTCAGAAAGTAGATGTCACCTTTTCTCATTTCCTGGAGATGTCATCATGTGATGAAAACTCCAGACCTACCAAATAGATTGTTTTTGCACAGAGACCATTAAGTGTTGACTGATTCCCAAATAAAACAGCAGTCAGGGTACATCTTTAGCTGCTCTGGAAATGTGAGGACTGTGTTTCCATTTATTAAGAAAGGCTGCAGTGTAATTCAATGTGTATGGCTTCCACAGGGCTTCCCTGGTGACTCAGTTGGTCAAAAATCTGTCTGCAATACAGGAGACCCAGGTTCAATCCCTGGCTGGGGAATATCCCCTGAAAAAGGAAACGGCAACCCCTTCAGTATTCTTGCCTGGAGAATTCCATGGATAGAGGAGTTTGGTGGGCTACATAGTCCATGGGGTCACAAATAGTCAGACACGATTTAGTGACTAAACCATGGCTTCCATAAGTGATGCAGGAAATACCTTTATCCCCACAATATTCCCTTGTATCACCCTCTGTGTACATGTATGAAAGCTTCATACAAAATGATGAAGAATTTGAAGAGGAGGCGCTAGTGGAAAATAATCCACCTGTCAATGCAGGAGACACAAGGGATGCAGGTTCAATCTCTGGGTCAGGAAGACCCCCTGGAGTAGGAAATGGCACTCCACTCCAGTATTTTTATCTTGAAAATTCCATGGGCAGTGGAGCGTGGAAGGCTATAGTCCACGGGGCTGCAAAGAGTTAGATATTACTGAGAGACTGAGCACACAAACAGATTTAAAAATATAGCTCCTGAATGTGTATAGATAGTGACACCATTCTATTATTTTCAACTCTTCCATGTCTGTTTTTGTAGAAAACAAGTAATATTCTCTTAGCTCCCTTCTGTTCTCTTCTGGGGTAAATTGCATGTGAGGCCAGAGTAACTCATTCTGTCTACGTGGTTCACAGTTATTTGCAGACAATTGTAAAAGAAGTGTCCTTTCTTTAGTTTTTTCCTTATGTGAACATTTATGATGCTAGTTGCATAATATATAACCTTTATATTTTCTTAAAATCGGTCATTTTAATATTTGAAGCCTCTGTTATTTTCAAAAATTAAACCTTTTATATATAAGAATATTTGAAAGAGAAAACTTAAAAAGCATAAGATACATTCACTTTCTTGTGAAAACGAAGAATTTTTGTTGATCTGAAAAGTTTTGTTTTTGTGGGGAATAGGAGAAACCTACTTCAAGCAGTACTCAACATTTTAAAAACAGGGAAATACTTTAAGAAAGCAGTAGAACCTCTCACAGTGAAACCACTGTGTATAACACAGGAAGAAAGAGCCCCCTAATGGTGCAGATATCTATAAAAAACAGTATAGGTGGTGCTTGCTCAGTTCTTGCTGGTTCAGTAAGCCTGAAAGACATCTGATACTATGGAAATGAATGGAAAGTTGAATAAAATGTCAGATGGAGCCCTCCAAAGACGGTATAGAGAAGTGAAAGTTCCTGAGCTGAATTGACTAAACTGCTGAATTTCAGACCTAGACTGGTTTATATACATAACTACTAGGATACGTGTCTTCATGCCTGCTGAGAGGCACTGATCTGACATGCAGGAGCCATATTAATTACATAGTTAGGAAGTGTGAAATACTATTTTTTAAAATAACACATTTTTCTCCCAATCATGATACAATTTCCTTTTAAGAAGATGGAGAATCAAATTCCTCACAGGGGTAAGCACAGAATTTGTAAAATAACAAAAAGAAAAAAAAAAGAGAGAATCAAAGCAATACCGTGAGTAAGCTAAGAAGGATGCCTAAATATCAATTTAAAGAAAGTATTTTAAAAGTCTTTCTAAAGGAGAAATAAGCCTAATCATGTGAAAAATTAAGGATGAAGATTCACAGCTGTCCATACTAAAGAATTAATTAAAATTTCTCATATAATTATACAACACAATTGAGAATTTTTTACTGTGTTTTCCCCAATAGAACTCATAAATAAATGCTATAAGGAAAATATAACTGATACTAATACTGTTGCAACAAAGTTATGAAATTTTAAGTAATTTTGTGTATTAAATATAGAAACTGCAAGACTAATTCACTAAGTCTTAAGTATATCCTTTGTTGAAATATGCTATATTATTTGCAAAAAAATAATGAAAGGATTAAAACACTATTTTGTATTTGAACAAAATCTTAGCATAACTAAACAAAGTTATAACTAATTTAACATAAATTCTATATGTAAAATTGATACAATAGTGCTAATATATACATAGTTTCTCAAANTTATAAAGGCACTAACTATGGGAATAGAGATGAGGGAGAAAGTTTGAGCAGTTTTTAGGTGATAAAACATTCAGGGCTTTATAAATTTTGAATATTGGTTAAGAATTAAGATAATGACTCTATTTTGATATTAAGTGAGAAAAGGGAGAGAAGGGTATATTTTAGTTTTGAAAATGATGATTTTGGTATCTGTGGTGGATGTATAGGTGCAGAGTCCAGTAAGAGTTTAATAATTGGGTTTTTGATTCTTTGTTTATTAGATATTACATATTAGTATATTTAAAAGGAATTAATCAAAGGTGTTTATAATGTATTTGCATACTATTCCTCAAACATTCTCAATATATNTGTATAGGTGCAGAGTCCAGTAAGAGTTTAATAATTGGGTTTTTGATTCTTTGTTTATTAGATATTACATATTAGTATATTTAAAAGGAATTAATCAAAGGTGTTTATAATGTATTTGCATACTATTCCTCAAACATTCTCAATATATCCATTTTATTTTTTAAGTATTCTCCTTTATCTTTAAGGACTTCCCTGGTGGCTCAGAGGTTAAAGCATCTGCCTGCAATTCAGGATTCCTGGGTTTGATCCCTAGGTCAGGAAGATCCCCTGGAGAAGTAAATGGCAACCCACTCCAGTATTCTTGCCTGGAGAATCCCATGGACAGAGGAGCCTGGTGGGTTATAGCCCACAGGGTGGCAAAGAGTCGGACATGACTGAGCGACTTCTAGGTGAGTGATCATACCTATACCTATATAAACCTGATCACAGTCTATATTGAATCCAATTAACATTAATAATTAGAAATTACACCAAATGCAGAGAAATAGTAATTTAACCTATTGAATTCAAATTTTTCATAATATGTTTAACCTTTGGAATTTTGATAAGTACTTGTTTATTAAATACTACATACTAGTATATTTAAAAGGAATTCATCACAGGTGTTTATAATGTGTTTACATACTATTCCTCAAACATTCTCAATATATCCATTTTATTTTTAAGTTTTCTCCTTTATCTTTAAAATATGATTTGTGCATAAAAATATTAACCTTTGAAGAAAGATTTCCTTCACTAGATTACTTATCAGAAATGTCTATATAATGAAAAACCAAGTTAATAAGCAAATAGCTTTCTTTGGTTTTGACAAGCCATCATTTTCACTTTCATATTTGAATTTGTATTTTATTAAACTCTGCTGCTGCTGCTGCTAAGTCGCTTCAGTCGTGTCCGACTCTGTGCAACCCCATAGATGGCAGCCCACCAGGCTTCCCCGTCCCTGGGATTCTCCAGGCAAGAATACTGGAGTGGGTTGCCATTTCCTTCTCCTAGTAAACTCTAGTAGTATATATATTAACTATTACCTATTCTTATATTTTGCCTTTTCTCATATGTATTTTGCATGCATGCTAAGCCACTTCAGTCATGTCTGACTCTTTGCAATCCTTTGGACAGTAGCCCACCAGGCTCTTCTGTTTATGAACATTTTCCAGGTAAAAATATTGGAGTGGGTTGCTGTGCCTTCCTCCAGGGGATCTTCTCAACCCAGAGATCAAACCAGTCTCTCTTATATCTCTTGCGCTGGCAAGTGAGAATCCCATATGTATTTAACTTTCTGAATAATCTATAAGCGATTTTTAAGCAAAAATTAAATTTTGCATTTTTTTCTAAATAACCACTATAGTTTCAATAAGTGATTATTGAATTCTTGAATTATTTAAATTATGAGATATGTCAGTATTATGAAGAATATAATTGCTTTAAGATATGAATACATAATTATTATCTAGTTTTAAAATAGATCTTGCTTTAAAGGTAAGTTTTTCTGAGTGTATCTTGAATGAGCTATGATTATCCAAGGAGTGACAGGTAAATAATGTTAAGTAAGAAATGAGTGGAATTTTGAAGCTGTGGTTAAATGAGGAAAGGAGAAGACAGAAGGTTTGGGTGGTGCAATAGGGCACCAGATATCTACTGGAAGGAGGAAGNTTGAATTATTTAAATTATGAGATATGTCAGTATTATGAAGAATATTATTGCTTTAAGATATGAATACATAATTATTATCTAGTTTTAGAATAGATCTTGCTTTAAAGGTAAGTTTTTCTGAGTGTATCTTGAATGAGCTATGATTATCCAAGGAGAGATAGGTAAATAATGTTAAGTAAGAAATGAGTGGAATTTTGAAGCTGTGGTTAAATGAGGAGAGGAGAAGACAGAAGGTTTGGGTGGTGCAATAGGGCACCAGATATCTACTGGAAGGAGGAAGTGGGTTAAAGGAATTAATAATGGCAGATATGGATGAAGTAAAGTTTAGTTTAATTGCACTGCTTCCCTACAAGACAGCAAAATGCCAAAGGAAACTCTACAGTCCAAACGTGTGGTAGGCATAGTGATTGAGACTTTTCTAGTCGGCTGAAAGAAGGGGGAATTCTCAAGATACAAGTTGAAATAAAGATGAGATATTTAATTGAAACAGGAAGTAAAAATAAGAGTTCTCAAACACTGAGTAACCATTGAATTTTTCTGTGTTGTGGGATAGGAGATTCAAGCCAAATTCATTTGAGGCTCTAACCTTCCATGACAATAGCTAAAATACAGGTTACCGTGGAAGTCAGACTCACTGTTCTTTTCACACTCCTTTTTCAGGTCTCCTTGTGTTAAAGTCTTGAAGGCTAAAATCTGCCTTTGTTAGGCTTGCTATCACATCAGTCCTTGGTGTGTGACTTTGTATCTGCCAATCAAATGTGTCTTCATGAGACTTGAAAGTGGAAATGAGCAAAGTCAGAGGTTATTGACTACAGCTATCTGCTAGCAAGCATGACAGTGTATGCATCTGTTTATGCAGGGACGACGAGGGGGAGGGTGCAGACAGCAGGAGCAGAATTCTTGGGTCTGTTACCTATTGTTTTAGGTGATAGAGTGAAGCACAGTGGTGTTTCCATTAGAAGAATGTCTGCATTTGGTTGTTCATAAACATTTCTTGATTCCCTTCCCTGAATATATAGTTTCTGAGTAGGTAGGATCACAGTCTAGTTGTCTCCTCTTCTGGTGAATCTGTGGCAAAACTAATATCTGTCAACTAAGAAATGCACAACATGAGGGTTGTACGTTAAGTTTTATTTGGGGCCAAGTGAGGAGTGCAGCACTGCAGACACCTCAGATAGCTCTGAGAAACTGCTCCAAAGAGGTGGGGGGAAGGAATCAATATATATGATTTTACTAAAGGGAGAGTTGATGCAATCAAGCACTTATCTCTACAGAAGTTTTTTGCTCATCATAAGGAGCAGATGTCAGCATAAAGGCATTTACCATTTTTCTAGATATAAGGAGATTCAAGAATTGGGTGCATAAAATCAGTTTCTGAAAATTTATATTTGAAGAACTGTTCTGCCAGTTTTCCTAGACAACAGAGTGCATCATTCCTGATATCCAGCCTGAACTCCCTTCTTGGGGTGTTGAAGTTCAGCTGCTACAGTGGCTCAGGATACAAACCCCACCAAGGCAGTTGGCAAGTGCCAATTTGTAGTGGGCCTATCCTTAATAATAATTATCCTAACTGCTAGAATAGTCAGACTGGCTCTACTATCTGCAACTTAGACTCCTACAGGAATAAATATATGTGACAATATATCATCATAAACCAGAGGTAGGTGTTATGCCCAGGTCACAGGGAGCCGATATCCGATGCAAAAGCAAGAGACTTTTTATTACCAAGCTCGAGCTGGGGCTCCCACCAATACTGACGCAGCGGCTATAGGGAGGAGCCCTGAGCTCTGGGTTACATTGCTTATATAGGGTATTCTTGCACGAGAAATTTGAAAAGTGGGAGTTTCCAGGTTGGGAGATGTCTAATTGGTTACCTTTTGTGGAAGGGTTAGGTGTTGGGTTCTGGTTGGTTCCTATTACCTGGGCTGGCCATGGGTNTGCTTATATAGGGTATTCTTGCACGAGAAATTTGAAAAGTGGGAGTTTCCAGGTTGGGAGATGTCTAATTGGTTACCTTTTGTGGAAGGGTTAGGTGTTGGGTTCTGGTTGGTTGCTATTACCTGGGCTGGCCATGGGTTCTGATTCATTCTCATTTCCCGGGCTGGCCACAGGTTCTGACTGGCTCCCATTACCTAGGTAGACCACCAGTTCCTGAATGTCAAGTCAAGAGATTCTGGTCTGGGGTCCGATTGGCTCAAGGCTGGTGGAGTGAGATCAGGGGATTTCCAAAGGCTCTTGGATTTTCAAAGGCTTTTTTCCTGGAACTTTACAAAATGGAGTTTTTCTGTTAACAAAATGGAGTAGCCTAGGTCCTTCAGTAGGAAGTAAGTATGGTATTTTGAATGCCATGAATCCTGGCATAATATTAAAATGCCACTTACCCCCAGCATCTTCCCAGTTTCCTGAGTCACTTCCCCCATACAGTCAAAGTCAAAAACCATCTGACCCAAATGAATAAGAAAAACACCCAAAGCTTCTGAAATAGAATATGGGATTTGTAGCAAAGTGGATTTCCCTGGTGCCTCAGATGGTAAAGAATCTGCCTGCAATGCAGGAAACACTGGTTTGATATCTGAGTTGGGAAGATCTCCTGGAGAAGGAAATGGCAACCCACTCTAGTATTCTTGCCTGGAGAATTCCATGGGCAGAGGAGCTGAGTGGGTTACAGTCCACAGGTTGCAAAGAGTTGGGACATGATTGAGCCACTAACACTTTCAGCTTTAATTTTTCAGAGATTTTCACTATATTAAAGTTGAAAAGAAAGAAGAAAAAAATATTTGTTTCCCATTTCCAGGGTTTTCTTTCTAATAAGAAGCAATTGGGAAAGTAAGAGATAGTAGATGATTACAGAAGGCCTTTAAATTTCCCCAAAACATAATAATTAACTTTTAATGATTACAGTTAAAGGAAAAGGAAGAATGTTAGCCATACAAATCTCTTTGTTAGGAATTAATATCTTGACCATTCTAGATTCGAATGGAGAGCTGAAAGGAAACAGGATCAGATAGCGAATCTCCTGCAAAACCAAAGAATATAAGGCAGGTGTTCCTTCTGTAGAATGGCCTTATCTCTGTTTAGAGCTTCTCTCTATGTAGCTGGAGTCTAGGCATCAGATGGATGTGAACTGACACTACAAGCAAAGGCACATGCAGCTGGGGCTGCTTATGGTGCTAAGAAGCATAGTGCAGTTAGAGCAGATTATTCCAGAGAGGAGCATTCTGTTAAGGCTGAACCTAGTACCAGCTTTAAATGCAGCTGAAGTGTCTGCTTGTTGGTTTGCAAATGTTTTGCAGTGAGCTCTGTGCATTGCTCATCTTCAATTGTGTTGTTTCTCTCTCTGTGGTCTGCACTTTTACTGAATTATTTCAACACTGCTCTTCCTGTTCTGCCCTTTCTGACTCCCAGAAGAAAGAAACACCTTGATGTTGAAATAGATTGATTTGCAGCATTGTACACAGGTAATAGAAACATCACAGACTTCAGTGAAACTGTTAAATATCTATGGGAGTGCTTATTGACTGTGTGTCATTATATTGAAAAAAAAAGAGAATATCATGTTGTTACTCTTATAGAATAGCGGATAATTGTTCCCTAAAGGAACATGTTTACTCAGGTTTTTTTTTTTTTTTTTTTTAGCTTAGTTTGCTTTCTGGAGAAGATTACAATAATTCTGCAGTGAAAGGTTTTTCTACCACAGGAAGTATCCTGCATTGAAATAAGTAATAGTGCTGCCTATCTAATCTAATAAATAGGTATGAAGTTTTATAGAATTTAGAACTGATATTTCCAGTGCCATCATATTCATTTTTTAAAGAATCTCTTCAAATGTATTGTGAGAGTTTACTCTATATTCCCATTTTCTCTTAATTATACAGAGTGGGGAAAATTCACAAGCTTTCAATATGTGAAAAGGGAAAAGTAAACTAGAAGTTTAAAGTGATTGTTGGGAGTTGAGAGTGAAAATTAAGTAAGGAGAAAAATCAATACTATCACAGGAATGAGAAAGTATCAGTGGTATGAACAAAGCTGTCTATCAAGCTAGAAAGAAAATAAGAAGTCTTGTGCATTTAGGGAAGAAATATTCTAAGATTACTAGGAAAGAGTCCAAGGAAAAAGATGCACAGAGAGAACACTGAAGCAAGTTTCCTGTAGCCTTATACCNAGTGGTATGAACAAAGCTGTCTATCAAGCTAGAAAGAAAATAAGAAGTCCTGTGCATTTAGGGAAGAAATATTCTAAGATTACTAGGAAAGAGTCCAAGGAAAAAGATACACAGAGAGAACACTGAAGCAAGTTTCTTGTAGCCTTATACCTAAGAAATAGTCCAAGATACTCTCATAAGATGTATGTTCCATGTGAATTGCTATTATGTACATATGTATGAATATCTATGGTCTTCTCTGGTGGCACAGTGGTAAAGAATCTGCCTGCAATGCAGGAGATGTGAGTTCGATCCCTAGGTCAGGAAGATCCACTGCGGGGAGGAAATGGCAACACATTCCAGTATTCTTGCCTGGGAAATCCCATGAACTGAGGAGGCTCTTATCCTACAGTCCATGAGGTCACAAAGAATTGGACACAACTAAACGACTAAACCACCACAAAGTATGTAAATATTCATGCATATGTATCTATGTATATCTATTCCAACATACATATATATGTATATGCATATCATATACACATAGAGAGAGAAACAGAGTGGATGATTTTAAGTTCATTAAAGGAGGATAAAAACAAGATGCAATAAGGAGACACATCATAGTCAATAGTTTAAAGCTATAGAGGTTGCTGTTAAAAACCTATGAATGAAAAAAAAAACTATAAATAATAAAAAGAAAGAGCAACAGATACATGTACCTGCCTGTATCCAATACTTATATCATGAAGATATTTTTAGGGGACAATAAAATGTGATTGTTTTGTGAATTAATTCTAAAAGAGATCAAAGCTTTCTCTTATTTAGACGTAAAGTCTATGGGTTAAGATTGTGCATTATAACAGATGCTTATCTTATCAGAGGCTCTGGCAAGACAGTCAACAAATTTAACAGTCGTAAAATAAAAGAAATAAGAAAACAAATTAATTTGACCAAGTCCAAAGAATAAAATCAACAAACCAACCAACAAATAGAAAAAACAAACCAAATAAACAAATGGTATTGGGATTACTAAAGTGTTTATGGTGCACAGAGACTTTGTCCATAAGGTAGAATTACTTAGGATTAAGAGCCTTTTTTTTTTTTTAACTAAAAGGAATAATGGAAATTGACAGAGATATAAAATTTTTCACTAGAAATTTAAACCACAATTGTCAAAACATTTTGTTTGCATAACTCTTTGATTGGGAAAGGGAGTGAGGAATAAAATTATATTTTTAACTAAGGATATTTTTCATAGCAGTCTATTCATTTTTTTTTAACTTCTAAGGATCTGTGATAATTCAGAACATATTTATATTTGACTTTGGAATGTAGTAAGATTTTAACTCAATTTAGTTGACATTTACAATGAAAATATTACTCTTAAATTATTTATTAAATTTAAATGTTTTATATTTCATTAAAAGAAATCAATGTTTAAAAAAGCAGCTTCTTTCACAGATGTCTTTAAGTTTATTGTCAGAAATCTGAGCTTCTTAGGAGTAAGAGGCCAGAGTATTTAGGGTTATTGCCATAGTGTTATGTCCGGCAGATTGTAATGACTCCATCGGTTTTATAATTAGGTAATTTTTATCCTATTGTTCTATTTCAGTTAAAAAGGTATCACCTTTTTATGAGCGATCTTTCTATGAGCGATCTTCTCTACCAACCAAAGTTAGTTTCTGATTTTATTATTACAGATTTCTTACTTGTGAGATTATCTTGAATTTTATAAAAACTTTCCTGTAGGAGAAGCTAGGAAACTACTGGGACCCAATTCTATGCTATTGTTAAAAATGAGTAATTATCTTGTCTTAACTTATGAGCCCTTGCTCTATCCTTCTTGATAGAAAATGTTTCAGAAAATAGCAGAAGTCACTTATTTCCACTTTTCTCACACCCACTTTTAAGAGCTGACACTTGGAACTCAGGGGAAAAAGAGGGAGATTGAGATGGTTTAGAGGTCTTCTTAATTGTTGAATCTGTGTGTGAGAGAGAGAATATAAATGATACAGAATGAGATACCGAGATTCACAAGATTATGAAAATAAAAAAGAATTACATTGCTAATTACATTACATTGCTAAAGAGAATTTATTTTTATAAAAATAAAAAAGACTGACATATAAAATTTAAAATTAGAAAATTGTTATGGTGGCCTATTTATAACATGCCAATAAATTAACTTTCATAAATAAAAGAGAGAAGAGCCTATGCTTTCAAAAGGAGTGAGGAATATGTTAGCATCAGAGATCTCCAGGAAAGCAGAAAATAAATAAACAAATGCGTGTGTATGTGTGTGTGTGTGTGTGTGTGTGTGTGTGTGTGTGTGTGTAAAGGAACCGGGAATGGCTCAAATGTTTCTGGGGGCTGGCAAGCCCAAAATCTGTAGAATCAACCAACAGGCTAAGAAGCTATCAAGGAATCTGCCATTTTGAGAAAAAAGTTTTCCTCTCCAAGAGAGCTTAGATTTACTCTTAATACCATTAGATGATTTCAAGTAGCCCATCTAAATTGAGTATAATTCCTTTACCTTTAATAACTGATTATAGTAATTAATCACATCCATGAAGCTGAAGCTCCAATACATTGGCCACCTGATGTGAAAAAGCCAACTCATTGGAAAAGACTCTGATGCTGGGAAAAATTGACGGTAAAAGGAGAAGGGGGGTGGCAGAGGATGAGATGCTTAGATAGTATCAGTGACTCAATGGATATGAATTGAGCAAACTCCAGGAGATAGTGAAGGACAGTGGAGACTGGCATACTGCAGTGTATGGTGTTGCAAAGAGTAAAACATGACTTAGCAACTGAACAAAAACGTGATGTAAGCTACCTTCACAGCAAAACTTACATTAGTGTTTGATTAAATGCCTGGGTACTATAGACTTGGGTTTTCCAGGTGGCTCAGTGGTAAAAAAAAAAAAAAAAACCAACCACTTGGTAAGCAGAAGATGAGGGTTCTATCCCCAGGTTAGAAGATCCCCTGGAGAAGAAAATGGCAGTCTACTCCAGTATTATTGCCTGGGAAAGCCTGTGGACAGAGGATCCTGACAAGCTACAGGTGATCATGGGGTTGCAAAAGAGTTGAAACTGACTTAGCAACTAAACGACTATAGCCAAGCTGACATGGATACTGATCATACATGATATCCGAGGAGTCTCATAATTTGAGATCCTTCCAGCCTAGACTAGTAAATGTGTTATCTGAAATTTAATGACACAATACTATGTGTTTAACATATTGCACATTTCTGTGTTGTACTAGAAATTGGTGGAAGAAAATATGTTATTAGCCTACCAAGTTCCTCCCACCATGGCAAGAGTACTAGAGTGGATTGCTATTTCCTTTTCCAGGGAATCTTCCTGACCCGGAGATTGAACCCAGGTCTACCACATTCCAGACAGATGCTTTAGCCTCTGAGCCACCAGGGAAGCACTTTATAAATTATAGTCTGATGATTTCGTCCTGTTATCAGCATAATATTCCTTCCTCTTGTCTGATATAAATGAAAACACTCCAGTTATCCTTTGCCTAGCATTTGCATGAAGCGTCTAGTTTCACATTTTGATGTATGTCTTCAATATTTAAAATGGTTTCCTGTAGACAAGTTTAAGGTTAAATCTCACATTGTATCCAATCTGACAAATGTCTGCCTTTAAACTTATTGGAATTATCAGTATGTTTGAGTTTAACTCTGCCATCTCACATTTTTTTTTTCTATGTGTGCCATCTATAGTTTGGTAATTTTTACATTTTTCTGTCTTTCTTGGATTAATGTAATACTTTTATAGCTCCTTTTTTTTTTCCTTTATTATTGACTTAGCAGGGAAGGAGAACAGAATTCACCACCCAGAATATTCCCTTTGATTTAAGATTATCTAGAGATGGTTATTTTTTAAGAAACAGCAGACACAAAAGAAGCTTTGAAAACCTAGAAGTTATACTTTTGTAAGAGATATTAACCAATTCAAGGGAAGTCTGTTTGTAAAGGCATCTTCCAGTATGTGTCAAGAAAAAATAGTGACTAAATCTCTAGAAACTCTCATTAATGGGCAAGCTTATTGTTGCTGTTGTTCAGTCACTTAGAAACTTCTGACTCTTTTGTGACCCCACGAACTGCAGCCCACAAGCTCCTCTGTCCATGGGATTCTCCAGGCAAGAATACTGGAATGCGAGTTGTCATTTTCGTCTTCAGGGGATCTTCCTGACCCAGGGGTGGAATCTGCATCTCCTGTACTGGCAGGAGGATTCTTTACCCCTGAGTCACCAGGGAAGTTGGTAATGGAAACCAGAGACTTAAATCTGCAAATCTGCAAAACAACAAAACCCTCCTTTACTGTGCTTTGCCCTAAATCTCCGTAATAGTCTCCCAAATCCCCAAAATATTTTTTTCTGTCTTTCACTGAAGATTGTATCTAAGATGATAGCTTGGTCCATTTCAGAAATTTCCTCAGTTTTCCTGGGTCTCCCTTGGAGAGGAAGTACGCTTGCTATAATCTGTTTTTCTCCTTTTACTCTGTCTTTTATCACAGAGAGATCTCAGCCAAAAATCTAGAAAAGCAGAGAGAAATTTTTTATCTCCTCTACATTAGTTAAGTGGGGTTTATTTTGTTGTTGTATTTTTAAAGGTTTCCAGATTGAGTGTCATTGGTTCAAGAATCCATCAACAAAAAGTGGAGAGACCTTTCTTTAGGGGAAGAAGAGTCTTTATAATAAATGTTGCTGGGGCAATATTAGAAAAGCCATGTAAAAATGACACAACAAGGAACAATTAAGTTATGATGTATTATAAATATTAAAGTTAAAATAATAGTGCTTTAACATAAGAACGTGTATTTTCATAATTTGAGGATAGGCAAAGCATTCTAAAAACTTGCAACAAAAGAGTATTAAAACTTTTAAAAGTTAAAACTTGGACTTCATTAAATTAGGAACTATTTATTAAATGATAATATTGAGAAAATTAAAAGGAAAGTCACAGATTGAAAACCAAAGTCAAAACTAAATAAGATACTAGTATTCTCTATCAGAATATCTACAATTAAAGGTCTGATGGTAATCGACATTAGCCAGAATATTGAACAAACAGAAATTGTTACATTTCTTGGGAATGTAAGTTGGCACAGGCATTTTGTACAACATTTTGGCAGTGTCTTCTAAAGTTAAACATATTTATGGTCTAGGAACCAGAAATTCTTCAAACAAGATAGATGAGTGTGGATATCTACCAAAAGATACAGACAAAATTGTTCACAGCAGCATTGTGTTTAACAGCCAAAAACTGGATACAACTCAAAATGTCCATCAGCAAGTGAGTATACTATAGTGAAGTTGTACAGTATAATATGATATAGCAATAGAAATACAAACCACAACAACTCATAACAACATAAATAAATCGCATAAGTACAATGTTGAAAAAATAGCAAAAGGTTAGAGACACAACTAATCTATGGTGCTAGGAATCAGAATATTGGTTATATTTAGAGTGATGTGGGCTCCAGAGCATCAAAAGGGAGTTCACTGGGGTATTTGAAATGATTTATATTTTCTCCTGGATGATGAATAAACAGGGAAGGGTACACATAAGTAAAATGCTGGCAAGTTATGTAAGCTTCATTCCGTGTCCTTTATTCTGTAACTTACATCTCAATTGGAAAAAAAAAAAATACAGCAAGCACACACCTACACAGTCCTCACATTTTCAAGAGAAATGTAAACCAAAATGCTGCTGCTGCTAAGTTGCTTCAGTCATGTCAGACGCTGTGAGACCCGAGAGAGGGCAGCCCACCAAGCTCCCCCGTCCCTGGGATTCTCCAGGCAAGAACATTGAAGTGGGTTGCCATTTCCTTCTCCAATGCGTGAAAGTGAAAAGTGAAAGTGAAGTCACTTAGTCATATCCAACTCTTCGTGCCCCCAAGGACTGTAGCCTACCGGGCTCCTCTGTCCATGGGATTTTCTAGGCATGAGTAGTAGAGTGATTTGTCATTTCCTTCTCCGTAAACTAAAATACCTATAAGCAAATACTTAGTTAAATAATTCTTATGAAATTTAAAAGAAATTAGAGCCATGACACATATCACATTTTTGAGATCAGCTAAAAAGCCTCTTGATGAAAGTAAAAGAGGAGAGTGAAAAAGTTGGCTTAAAGCTCAACATTCAGAAAATGAAGATTATGGCATCTAGTCCTATCACTTCATGGGAAATAGATGGGGAAACTTTGGAAACAGTGTCAGATTTTCTTTTTGGGGCCTCCAAAATCACTGCAGATGGTGACTGCAGCCATGAAATTAAAAGACGCTTACTCCTTGGAAGAAAAGTTAAGACCAACCTAGATAAAATACTCAAAAGCAGAGACATTATTTTGCCAACAAAGGTCCATCTAGTCAAGGCTATGGTTTTCCAGTGGTCATGTGAGAATTGGATTGTGAGGAAAGCTGAGTGCTGAAGAATTGATGCTTTTGAACTGTGGTATTGGAGAAGACTCTTGAGAGTCCCTTGGACTGCAGAAGATCCAACCAGTCCACTCTGAAGGAGATCAGCCCTGGGATTTCTTTGGAGGGAATGATGCTAAAGCTGAA
>SJYW01028804.1:278296-294957 GCA_006410735.1 Raphicerus campestris | reverse complement strand
TTTTTTTTTTTTACTTTACAACATTGTATTGGTTTCATTTTATAGAGTACTCAGTCACTTCAGTGGTGTTCCACTCTTGGTGACCCTATGGACTGACCCAACCAGTCTTCTCTGTTCATGAGATTCTCCAGGCAAGAACACTGGAATGGGTTGTCATGCCCCCCTCACAGGATTTGAACCTTTGTCTCCTGTATCTCCTGCACTGCAGGCAGATTCTTCACTGCTGAGCCACCAGGGAAGCCTCATCCTTTTATGGGTAGGACCATTATTAAACAGGCTTCATGTGAAACATAGAACTTTGAATCAATTATTTTGTGTTTCTCTCTTCATTATTCAAAGGCAGTCAAGCAAAATCAAATATTTGAAGAAATATCTGAATAAAAGTCAGAGACTAAAACTAATGAATGCAAATCAAGAGAAATTCAGAAAATTTTTGAATAGATTGGAACAAAAGACCCACAAGTAATATCTCCATAGCCATGTGAGTTGGCATTTCATCTGGACAAAAATACAGAGATACTAGAAAACACAAACTTTCAGGTGAAAATAAAGTGGTCGGAATTTTAAAATATTGTAGATATTACAAATAAGAATATATCAGATGATAAAAGATAAAAAATGTGTACAGGAATTAAAAAAATAAAAGAATTAAAAAAGGAAGCATAGAAATTATCAGAGAAGATATAAAAACTAATTTTCAGAAGTGAGGAAAAGAATTTGTAGATTAAAAGAACTCATTACAAACATCACACAATCAATAATAAATAACTTACACAGCATGCTGGAATTTTAGACTTGTGGGGATGAACAAAAATTACAAAGACCCTGCAATGTTGGAGGACTAAAACAGGATTTTATGGTAGGCAAAATCCTAAGATTTTGCCCCATGATCTCTATTACATTCATGCTTGCATGCTTAATTGCTGTTTTGTCCTACTCTCTGTGACCCCATGGACTGTAGCCCAGCAGGTTCCTCTGTCCAAGGGATTCTCCAGGCAAGAATGCTAGAGTGGGTTGCCATTCCTTTCTCCAGGGGATCTTTCCAACCCAGGGATCAAACCCAGATCTCCTGCATTGTGGGTGGATACTTTACTGTTTGAGCCACCAGACAAGCACACACTCATGCTTAAGTTACATCATGGCAGAAGTACTAAATGTCAAGTCCCAAATCAATGTTGTAAGTTAATAATAAGAGATAGGCCTGCTCAACTAGTTGGAATTCATCCAAAAGGGGATGTGGACCTTCCTAAGTTCAAAGATATTCTTCTCTGTTGGTCTGGAAGTTCTACAGCCATGAGAAAATGAATTCTACCTTCAACTTCAACATGCATCCAAGTGTGCTCGTCCCTATTTATGTCTTTAGAATGCAGCCAGATCAACCTGTTGATTGAATCCCTGTGAAACCCTGAACAGAGGACAAGTTAGGCCATGCCTGGACTCCTGACCCAAAATAATATATTTTAAGTAAAGTATGTGGTAATACCTAGCTTAAACTAATTCAATCATGAATCAGAATAGCATTGGGTATCTTAACATGAACACTTGAAATTACATTAAAATGGGGAGAAAAGATTTCAATTATTATGTTTATATAGGTATTTCAAGATTTCATGGGTAACAACTGAGATCTCTATTAGGGAATAAAAAGTATAGAGGAATTTTAAGCAGTGGGATGATGTGAGGTTAAATTATACAGAATAATTTGCATAAAAACACGTAGTATACCATAATAATTCTCCACCCTGTACTCTAAATATTTAACAGAATGAGGACACAGTGATGAAACTAGCAGATTAGCAGGTGTGATACTAGGAGTGCCCTATTAGTGTGAGACTGACAGCATCAAGATAACCGGAAAACTACTAGATTCAGTGAGAGATTATGGTGCAGACAGTAAGAAATTTGCCTGCAGGAGACCTGGGTTAAATCCCTGGCTTGGGAATATCCCCTGGAAAAGGGAATGGCAGCCCACTCCAGTATTCCTGCCTGGAAAATCTCATGGATTAAGGAACCTGTCAGGCTACAGTCAGTGGGTAGCAAAGAGTCAGATATAATTGAGTGACTAGCACTTTCACTTTCACTCATTAGATTCAGTGAGAGAAATACAAGCTCAAGAATGAGCACTTCAACTCAAAATCAGGGCTTAGATATTGTTGATGGTAAGGCATNATGTTGTAAGTTAATAATAAGAGATAGGCCTGCTCAACTAGTTGGAATTCATCCAAAAGGGGATGTGGACCTTCCTAAGTTCAAAGATATTCTTCTCTGTTGGTCTGGAAGTTCTACAGCCATGAGAAAATGAATTCTACCTTCAACTTCAACATGCATCCAAGTGTGCTCGTCCCTATTTATGTCTTTAGAATGCAGCCAGATCAACCTGTTGATTGAATCCCTGTGAAACCCTGAGCAGAGGACAAGTTAGGCCATGCCTGGACTCCTGACCCAAAATAATATATTTTAAGTAAAGTATGTGGTAATACCTAGCTTAAACTAATTCAATCATGAATCAGAATAGCATTGGGTATCTTAACATGAACACTTGAAATTACATTAAAATGGGGAGAAAAGATTTCAATTATTATGTTTATATAGGTATTTCAAGATTTCATGGGTAACAACTGAGATCTCTATTAGGGAATAAAAAGTATAGAGGAATTTTAAGCAGTGGGATGATGTGAGGTTAAATTATACAGAATAATTTGCATAAAAACACGTAGTATACCATAATAATTCTCCACCCTGTACTCTAAATATTTAACAGAATGAGGACACAGTGATGAAACTAGCAGATTAGCAGGTGTGATACTAGGAGTGCCCTATTAGTGTGAGACTGACAGCATCAAGATAACCGGAAAACTACTAGATTCAGTGAGAGATTATGGTGCAGACAGTAAGAAATTTGCCTGCAGGAGACCTGGGTTAAATCCCTGGCTTGGGAATATCCCCTGGAAAAGGGAATGGCAGCCCACTCCAGTATTCCTGCCTGGAAAATCTCATGGATTAAGGAACCTGTCAGGCTACAATCAGTGGGTAGCAAAGAGTCAGATATAATTGAGTGACTAGCACTTTCACTTTCACTCATTAGATTCAGTGAGAGAAATACAAGCTCAAGAATGAGCACTTCAACTCAAAATCAGGGCTTAGATGTTGTTGATGGTAAGGCATGCTCCTGAGTACTCAGTCTTATCAGACTGTTTTAGACCCCATGGACTGTAATCAGACAGGCTCCTCTGTCCATGGAATTCTCTAGGCATGAATACTGGAGTGGATTGCCATTTCTTACTCCAGGGAATCTTCCCAACCCAGGAATCAAACACACATGTCTTGCCTTTCTTGCATTGGTAGGCAGGTTCTTCATGACTGTGATACCTGGGAAACCCATTGATGGTGATAGATCTTAGGAAAAGTCATGCATGTCTCTAAGAATGAGTGCTGTGGAAAATTCTAGTGCTTGTAAATTTTTCAGTCTCTAATTTTTGTATGAATCTGGGAGGATTAAACTTTCTTGCTTTGACTGTTGACATTAAGGATTGCTCAGTTCTAGCCACTGGATTGTGAGCAGGGGTGAACTGTATCAGATGTAGGCTGAAACAATTTCTGGATATCTTGAGATCCTCCTACTTTCTCTTCCCACTGTTCACTGGGGAAGCATGTGCTCCAAAATGTAAAGCTACAGGTGAGTAGGCTTCCATTAGCCTGGAAAATTAAGTTCTGACTTAAAAGACTTTGGACCTAAAATGTTACTGGAAACTTCAGAGATTTTATGAGGAAGACATGAACTTGTAGTGTGTTAAGTCATTGGAATTCTGGGCCTTTCATACTATAAGAATTCTAATTTATGTTGATTGTATAATAAGGAATGCTAGCAGATAAAAGAAAGATGAAGACACTTTTCTCACTATGAGTGTAGAATAGATTTAAACATGAAATTGGTAAGGACATGGTGTGGTAAAATAAATAAGATAACGCTCTGACTCCAGGATGGTGAAGGGATGATTAATTCAGGTCCTAAGTGTGACTTTCAAAGTCCAACAGGTACTTTATCCCAGTGGGGTCAGGGTGTGCTCCATTCATTACAAGAAAGCAATCACAGAAAGGGGATAAACTGAAGAGGACCGTAGTAGGTAGGGTAATGACCTCTCCAAAGCATCTGTGTCTGAATCCCACAGAATTTGTGACTATGACAGGTTCATGGGAAAGGGGGATACACATTGCCAATGCAAGTAGCTTTCTAACTTGCTGATCTTAAAATAGAGATATTACTCTGGTTTTCCTACATGGGACAAATGTCATCACAAGATCCTTAATTCTAAGAGAGAATCAGAGGAATAAGTAAGCAAAATGTGATGTGAACTGAACTCTACTTGCCACTGATTGGTTCAAAAAAGGAGGAAGGGACCACAAGCCAAGTAATGCAGGGAGCCTCTGGAACCTGAAAATACAAGGGAACAGATTCTACTCCAGAGATGCAGCCTGGCGGACATCTTGATTTTAGCCCATTGATATCCAAGTTGGGCTTTTAACCTACAAAAATGTAAAATCATACATCATTGGGTTTTTTTTTTAAGCCATTAAATGTGTGGTGCTTGTCATGGCAGTAATAGGAAATGAGTTAAGGAAGTCATATAACAGTTTCTGCAGGTTGACAGAGGAGATAGTGGTAGTAATACCACATGCTAATGGAGACAGGCCACTAGGATATGGACATCATATCTCACTGTCAGCAAGAAAATAGATACCTCAGTCTGAGAGAACTCCTAAGTCTTAGAGAGTCCACCTACAATCCAGGAGACCCCAGTTCAATTCCTGGGTTGGGAAGATTCCCTGGAGAAAGGATAGGTTACTCACTACAGTATTCTTGAGCTTCCCTCGTGGCTTAGCTGGTAAAGAATGCACCTACAATGTAGGAGATCTGGATTTGATCCCTGGGTTGGGAAGAGCCCCTGGAGAAGGGGAAGANTAGAGAGTCCACCTACAATCCAGGAGACCCCAGTTCAATTCCTGCGTTGGGAAGGTTCCCTGGAGAAAGGATAGGTTACTCACTACAGTATTCTTGAGCTTCCCTCGTGGCTTAGCTGGTAAAGAATGCACCTGCAATGTAAGAGATCTGAATTTGATCCCTGGGTTGGGAAGAGCCCCTGGAGAAGGGAAAGACTACCCACTCCAGTATTCTGGTCTGGAGAATTCCATGAACTGTATAGTCCATGGGGTCACAAAGAGTCAGACACAACTGAGCAACCTTCACTTTCACTAGGAAACTACATTTCACCAGTAATCTGAATAAATCTGAAAGCTGTTTCTTCCCAAAAGTCTCTAGAAGGGTGCATTGTTGTTATTGTTATTTTTTAGTGCTAAGTCTTGTCCCATTCTTTGTGACCCCATGGACTATAGCACGCCAGGCTTCTCTGTCTTCTACTAGCTCCGAGTTTGCTCAGATTCATATCCATTGAGTCACTGATGATATCTAACCATCTTATCATCTGCTGCTCCCTTCTCCTTTTGCCTTCACTCTTTCCCAGAATCAGAGACCTTTCCAATGATTCAACTCTTCTCTCAGGTGGCCAAAGTATTGGAGCTTCAGCTTCAGCATCAGTCCTTCCAATTAATATTCAGGGTTGGTTTCTTTTAGGATTGACTAGTTTGATCTCCTTGCTGTCCAAGGGACTCTCAAGAGTCTTCTCCAACACCACAATTTGAAAATATCAATTCGATCCTCAGCCTTCTTTACAAAGGATATGAAGCCCTGCCAACACCTTGCTTTCAGTCTTGTAAAACTTACAATAGAGATCCAATAGGACCCACTAGGACTTCTGACTACAGAATGCTTAACTGTAAGAACGTGGTGTTTTGGTTATGTTTTGTTTTAACTGTGTTTTGTGGGGTTTAATTTTCTCTTTTGCTTGAAAAATCTTCCTAAAAAAGGAGTTACAGGAAAATAATTCCTTTCAGGATTTTTCCCCCAAGTTTTATTATCTTTCATGTTTGGTTACTAATTTGGATAGAAACGGAATTCTATCTAAACATTATTTTCTATATGAGTTGTAAAAGTTTTGTCCAATCTTCTATCATCCAGCAATGCAATGTTGTTGAAAATTCAGCTCCAATTGCATTATCACACTTCTATAGATAAAGTGTTTTTTCCCCCTCTCAGCTCTGTTCAGATGTTCCCAAGTGAATTGAAACACAAAAATGAGCCTTGATGTGAATTCCAAAAAAAATCATAGCTCTAAACACTTCTTGTGCCTCCTTAGACTATTGAATCATACTTTGTTTCCAGAAAATGCTGATCTGTTATTTATGTATTTTCTCCACTGATCTTAATCTCTTTCTGGAATAAATATTATGCATGTGGGATGCTGTAGATTGTTCCTCTAAATCTTTAAATTGCTAAGTTTTAAATTTAAGTTGGCATTCTATATAATGTCCTTGAAGTCATCTTCCAAACTTTTGATTAAAGTTCTTTGTAATGTCATATTTTTTACTTCAAAAGCTCTTTATTTTAATCTGATTCTCCTTCTTTAATGAATTATTTTTCCAGTTTTATGAATGTAATTTATTTCCACTTATTTGAAAATCAATTGGTTTTGCTTTGGTGTGGCCACCTGATGCAAAGAACTGACTCAATGGAAAAGACCCTGATGCTGGGAAAGATTGAAGGCAGGAAGAGAAGGAGATGACAGAGGATGAAATGATTGAATGGCATCACCGACTTGATGGACATGAGTTTGAGCAAGCTCTAAGAGTTTGTTCTGGACAGGGAAGCCTGGCGTGCTATAGTCCGTAGGGTTGCAAAGAGTCAGACACAACTGAGTGACTGAACTGTGCATGCTGCTGCTGCTGCTAAGTCGCTTCAGTCGTGTCTGACTCTGTGCGACCCCATAGACGGAAGCTGGTCAGGCTCTCCCGTCCCTTGGATTCTCCAGGCAAGAACAGTGAGTGGGTTGCCATTTCCTTCTCCAATGCATGAAAGTGAAAAGGGAAAGGGAAATCGCCCAGTTGTGTCCGACTTTTCACGACCCCATGACTGCAGCTCACCAGGCCCCTCGGCCCATGGAATTTTCCAGGGAAGAGTACTGGAGCAGGTTGCCATTGCCTTCTTCCATATTTCTCCTACTTCTTCCATGATCTCTCCATCCTTTTTCTCACGTTTGTAATTTGTGTCTTTTGGGTTTCACTTTTGCATGGGGTATTTTCCTGCTTTATCCTGTTCTTTGGTAATCTATTAATATTTTAAACTCCTGACAGTTGTCCACAGTATCTAACTCCTGTTTTCTCTATGATACTCAGTTATTTCGCTCTCCATTCTCCTCCAGCCACAGTGACTTCCTTGTTCCTTTTAAAAAATAGCAAGTACTTGCAGAGATTACAATGGGGCCATCAGTCTGCAAAGCAAGGATTTCTGGGATAAAATAACAGGAAGAAACACACCCTTCACATGTGTAGTCTTTGAGACAAGCAAGCTCATCCCATCTACGCCCTTACACTCCAATTTCTCATTGAAAGTGAAACTGAAAGTCGCTCAGTCGTGTCCTACTCTTCACAACTGCGTGGACTATACAGTCCATGGAATTTTCCAGGCCAAAATACTGGAGTACTGAATACCAATTGAAACACGATGAAAGCCCAAGAATATTGAAGCGGGTAGCCTATCCCTGCTCCAGCGGATCTTCCCGACCTAGGAACTCAAGTAGGGTCTCCATTGCAGGAAGATTCTTTACCCACTGAGCTATCAGGGCAGCCACCCGTTTCTCATTCCCCACCCATACATAAACCAGTGGCATCATGATGCCCTTATCACAGAGCTTCCCTGCCTTGTCCTTCCAAGATCCTTCAATCTGTTGGGCTGACAGCTGATCCAAGTCCCAGGTCTCTTTTCCTGAATTCCACCTCTTTCAGCGGTGACCCCAGACACCTACCTGGCTTGCAACCCCTGACTCTCTCTTTCCCCTTATCATTTTGCCAGGGAGGTTTCTTTCAGTTGACAGCTTTTAATAGTTAGTATATTCAGGCTCATCTCCTCTAGACGACCCTGGCACACTGTGTGAAGCCCGGAAAGACACTCAAGGTCATTGCCCCTTCACAAATATTCATTTTTGCTTCATCATGTGAAAGGTTGAACTTGCCCTTAGAATGTTAATGATACAGTCCATTTGACCTCTATTCTCTAAGACTTTATGATCTCAGAGTTACGGGTTTAGCAACTTAATAAAATAAATATATCTAATATATGCATTGAAAAAAGCAGTAAACGCGTATCCATCCTGTGTCCTTTGCACTTCTTATTCTCTCTGCCTGGGGTTCTCGTCCCTGAGATACCCATGTGACCAATTCCCTCCCCTCATTAAAATTGTTGCTTGATTTTCATCTCCTCAATGACACTCCCCTTGGACATTCTAGTTAATGTTAGAACTAATTCTGCTTTCCCTAGTATTTCCAATACTTATAATACAGCTCCACTTCATGGTTTTTTTTTTTTTTTCCTTTCTTTATTCATAGCACTTATTTTAGGTTATTTTTGCATTTGTATTTCTAACTTTTATTGCCAGTCTTCTCCATAAAGGATATAAGTTCCTCAAGAGAAGTGATCTTCTCAGGCATAATTATTGACATACTTTGATCACCTAGAAGTTATTGGACTATGNAAGTCGCTCAGTCGTGTCCTACTCTTCACAACTGCGTGGACTATACAGTCCATGGAATTTTCCAGGCCAAAATACTGGAGTACTGAATACCAATTGAAACACGATGAAAGCCCAAGAATATTGAAGCGGGTAGCCTATCCCTGCTCTAGTGGATCTTCCTGACCTAGGAACTCAAGTAGGGTCTCCATTGCAGGCAGATTGTTTACCCACTGAGCTATCAGGGCAGCCACCCGTTTCTCATTCCCCACCCATACATAAAACAGTGGCATCATGAAGCCCTTATCACAGAGCTTCCCTGCCTTGTCCTTCCAAGATCCTTCAATCTGTTGGGCTGACAGCTGATCCAAGTCCCAGGTCTCTTTTCCTGAATTCCACCTCTTTCAGCGGTGACCCCAGACACCTACCTGGCTTGCAACCCCTGACTCTCTCTTTCCCCTTATCCTTTTGCCAGGGAGGTTTCTTTCAGTTGACAGCTTTTAATAGTTAGTATATTCAGGCTCATCTCCTCTAGACGACCCTGGCACACTGTGTG
The DNA here is from genome assembly GCA_006410735.1 of Raphicerus campestris. NCBI lineage: Eukaryota > Metazoa > Chordata > Mammalia > Artiodactyla > Bovidae > Raphicerus > Raphicerus campestris. Next base: position 285,783 of record SJYW01028804.1, on the reverse strand, counting down.
GAGCCCGGAAAGACACTCAAGGTCATTGCCCCTTCACAAATATTCATTTTTGCTTCATCATGTGAAAGGTTGAACTTGCCCTTAGAATGTTAATGATACAGTCCATTTGACCTCTATTCTCTAAGACTTTATGATCTCAGAGTTACGGGTTTAGCAACTTAATAAAATAAATATATCTAATATATGCATTGAAAAAAGCAGTAAACGCGTATCCATCCTGTGTCCTTTGCACTTCTTATTCTCTCTGCCTGGGGTTCTCGTCCCTGAGATACCCATGTGACCAATTCCCTCCCCTCATTAAAATTGTTGCTTGATTTTCATCTCCTCAATGACACTCCCCTTGGACATTCTAGTTAATGTTAGAACTAATTCTGCTTTCCCTAGTATTTCCAATACTTATAATACAGCTCCACTTCATGGTTTTTTTTTTTTTTCCTTTCTTTATTCATAGCACTTATTTTAGGTTATTTTTGCATTTGTATTTCTAACTTTTATTGCCAGTCTTCTCCATAAAGGATATAAGTTCCTCAAGAAAAGTGATCTTCTCAGGCATAATTATTGACATACTTTGATCACCTAGAAGTTATTGGACTATGATGTGTATGCTTTCATTTATTAATTTATTAATTGAATGAATGTGTGAATTAGGGGCAAAGCACTAACAGTGTCTAATGGGAGGATGTTATATATGGGTAGGGCTTGTCCCTTTGATGACTTCATGCAATACTGACTGGGGAAGCAGACATTCAGATGTTAGTGATGACATGACAGAAGCTGGTGTTGGAATGTATATGTGTCTAAGCCAATTGTTTCCATTGGTTCCTTGATATCAACCAATATTTTCCTCAGTAACCTGCAGTCTCACAAATCCCTTTTTTCAGGTCTTTGTCTAGGTGTCTGCACTTAGTGTTCTCAAAATAGATTCTCCATAAATATTCTGAGCATCTCACTCCTGTTTATGACCTGACTTGACTCTTCCACGTTGTTAGCTTCTCCAGGCATGGGTGACAACCTTATCCTTATCTTTTGCCTTGGCCTCTGCGTGTTCTAAATGTGGAGCAGAGATGTCTGCTACGTTTTTTTGCCATTGTCTGTTTTCTGCCTTTTCATCTGTAGACATTCTTTCTTCTTTCCCCTTTTATCTGTGAATCTATACCATGTACCCATATTTACCTTCATGAGGTATCCAAGGGGAGAAGAAACATATCTGGGAATTCCTCATGCCTGCCTAACTTTAACTTGGCTATTATCGTATTTTTTTTATTTTATCTCTAAGTAGTCTAGTGTTTCTGAAAGATAGTTTATCATTATTATTATCCTATTTCTTATTTATAATACCTTACCTGTATGAAATTTAATAATATATCTTACCTATGGACACTCTTTACTCCCAACTTCATCAAAACTCATGTTGAATGACATGTTCAGTTATTTGGTTTATTAAGCAGGATATGGTGCTTTATAGAAACCATAGTTTTAAAAGAATTTTTCAAAAAGTCACCTGAAACTAAATGTGCCCAATTAAAGCAACAAAAACATTTTAGAACCAATGACATATTTTTAAATAAAATTATAAAATTAAGTGAGAGCTGATTATTTTACTCATTTTAATGTGTTGATGCACATTTTGGATTTTAGCTAAATAAAAACTGAAATTTTAGTACAGATTGTTTTTGAAAAGAGTAGGAAACTAAAACTATGAAGATATATAGTCTATGATTATGTCTGTAAACTAACCTCTGATTCTCTGAAGAAGTTAGTAAAGGTTGTTGTTTAGAGACATTATGGGGACTTGTTTCAAAAAAAATAAAAGGTTAAAATGTTTCAAAATGACTTTGACAAGTTTTTTAAGTGATCTGAAATAAATAAGACACTATTTCCTTCTTCTCAGCATTGCTTCCAATCCCTTTGAAACTACTTACTAATGGCCCACATAAAAAAGGATACAACCACATCAGCCTATAATTATAATCACTTTTACTTTTCAGTAGTTCAGTGTTTCAAGATGCTAGTTCCTCATTGTTGAGTGTTCTTTAGCTCATTATCACAAACCATGGTTTGTTTATGATGCTAATCTTTTCCTTTTAACAGCAATGATTTTAATTTTAGTAATAAACAATTTTGGTAGAATTTAACTAAAGTGGATCAAGTCAAAGTTAAATAAGTTAGAAGCAGGATCTCTTTCTTTTGATTGAATTAATGCATCTCTTGATTTTATTTGGTGATATAACTATTTTAAAGCCAGCCTATCTCTGCTTCAGTTCCCCTTGACTTGCTATGATGATTTATGTGTATGCTAACACTAATTTATGTCCCATAGTGACAGTTTGAGAGACTGCAGATGTTACCCAGGTGGTTGGTTACCAGGGAAGTTATTGAAATACATGAAGCTAGGTATTCAGTGGGTGGTACCAGTAGGTCAAATACAATTTATCACACCTGATAAAAATATTCTTGGCAAGATCCAGTTACATTTGTAGTATCCTCAAATTAATTATATGTTAAAGTAAAAAGAATAAATTAATGGGCATATTTCTCTGATCTTGACCCTGGCTACCTACTAAGGTAGACTAGCATCTAAACTAGTCTGGCTATATGACTAGACTGTCATCTGGTGTATTTACTGTGCTATCTTTTTCATTTTGGGGCATATGTTTTGCATTGTGAAAGTTTTTAATGCATTTCTCAAATTTTTTCATTATTATTAAATAGTTATCACCATTGACATGTATATAAGAGAATTCAGAATTGAGTAGTAAAATGAAAAATTGTTTTATACACTTTATAATTTCATTTATATGGGGTAGTTTTACAGTTAAAATCTACTTTGCGTTGTGGCTCCATGGTTAGTAATTCATAAGAGGTGATTATTCATACATCTTTTTGATATCGTGTGTGCCTCCTCCAGAGAGAACACTGTATCAGGAGATGGTCCACGCTTAACATCCAGTGGTTGAATATGTTAGAAATGGTTCCAACACTAGATGTTCTCAGAATATATTCAAATCCTTTGTTCCTTCTTACAGTGATAATCTTAATTTCTTTCAAAGGTAAATGCTAAACATTTCAGTGGTTACAGATGGTGAGAAAAAACATTATTTTCTTAGGACCACAGAGAACATTTTCTGCTTGTGGTTGACACACATGATTGGGGGAGTATGGTAGGAAGAATTCTAAGATGGCCTGCAGGATTCTTGTCACTAGTATACAGGTTTTACCTTTGAATATACACTAGATCGGTAAATATGAGAGTAGTCATTCCTGTGCTTATGTTAAGTTGCAGTATTAGCTGACTCTAGAGAGGTTTTTCTGTTGGTTTTGTAGAAGGAAGCTGCCATGTTCTGGGCCAATGACAAGAGACTATGAGTGGTTTCCTGATGCTTAAGGCATCTGCCAGCAGACAGAACAAGAAAATGGGACCTTGGTTCTATAGCTAGAGAGAACTGAATTCTGCCAACAATGGCAAAATCTGGATGATGTTCCAAAGCTTTAGAAAGAAAGATTACCCAATTGGCCTCTCAATTTTAAAGTTGTGAAATCCAGAATAGAGGATTACCTAAAATGTAATGTAATTACCTAGAATTCTGCCCCAAGGTAACTGTGAAATAATGAGTGTGGACTTTTTAAAGCTGTTCAGTGTGCTAACTCTAATAGCAAACTAGTAAGAGCAAAGAACATAGTTGACCTAGTAACTGGAGAACTGGTTAGGTTTCTGAGGAAGAATTCCTAATGTTTTGATTTCATCAGTGCTAAGAGAGTCTGAGTTTCGGCTGTCTTCATAGATTCAAAATGAAATAAATGTATAATTCTAGAAGAAAAGGTTGAAAAGGAGATTCTATTTTAAACTCAGTCATCATAAATGTGTGTTAACATGATATATATCACAGCCAAATTATTTTTGCACATTTTAATACAATTTGTAAAGGCTCATTGACCAAAATATTTTAACTGGATGCCACAATTAAAATAATTTACAGGCTCTGCTTGATTTAAGGCTACACTAATGCAAGGCCATTAATTCATGTAATTATGTTCAATGCCATTTTTTTTACTGTGAAAGAGAATATATATACCACAAGACTCTATGAAATTATTCTTTAAATTAGTGTAAAGAACATTTCATCAATGAGAGGTTGATGCTTTATATTACTTAAATAATGAATGAGGTAACAAAAAATTTGCCACTGAAATAAAGAGGCTGTAAATTTAAAATGTTTTTGCTTTTAGTTTTGTCCTCTGTGTATCCTTTTCTATATGGGATGCTAGAAGCAGGTACTGACTTAAGATTTAAATGTGATAATATTAAAATTACTATATCAATAAGAGAGGAAGGGAAATATTTCTATTTGAGAAAAACCCCAAATTTTGATCTAAAATTGATATCCTACAAATTTTGAGGGGAAATTTTTCATGCAATTGTCTTCATCTACCTAATATTAAAAATCTAAGATTGAAGGAAATTCAACATGAAAATGCTTTATTCTAACACAGTATTTCTTTCATAAATTACAAAAGGAATTTCACATTGCTCAAAAAGACTTCCAAGAAAACAAGTTATACACACCTTTTGAGAAATACTTTTCTCATAATACAGAAATTGCATGCAACAACAAACAAACAAACATTTGTAACAGGGGTGTAAGTTATTAATATAATATAAGGGATACTTGTGCACATATAGCCCTGCTTAATAATTAAGCATCCTGATGCTCGGGGCTTCCCAGGTGACCCTAGTGGTAAAGAACCCACCTGACAATGCAAAGGATGTAAGAAAGCCTGGTTCAATCCCTGGGTTGGGAAGACCACGTGGAGGAGGTCATGGCAATCCATTCTATTATTCTTGACTAGAGAATCTCATGGATAGAGGAGCCTGGTATATTCCATTGGATCACAAAGAGCTGGACATAGCTGAAGCAACTCAGCACTCATCTGTGCATACTGACCCTTGAAGACTCCTAACCATTCTCTTTACTACATACAGAAATTTATTTGTAAATATGCTTTTTTTTTTTATAGATCTACTGTCCAAGGCTGTGTCCATCATTACAATGCTTTTTAGTTTTACATGTAGATAAACTTTATATGAAAGGAATCAACTACATTTTATACAGATATTTCAACAAAAAAAGGTAGGAGAACAAAAGGAAGGGGTATTAGGTGAAGTATCTATAACTTTCATTATGATTAATTCCAGAGGCTTTTCATGATGGTGGTTTGCCTGTCAATGAGATTAAACACTCAAAGCTCCACCTTTCTGCTTTGGATAGTGTTGTGCTAATCAGTCAGAGTTCACCTCTCTTCCTGCTTCATCTGCTTTTTATTTCTTTAAAATTGACCTACTGAGGGAAATATTGTTCCTTATCAAAGGTGGTAAATCAAATTAGGTTACTACTCAGCCTATTTGGGTGGTGCACTGCTATTCTGCTTTAAAGATAATTAGTCCAATCCTGAGTTCTAGTTCCAAGTTTAGATTTTTAAAATGCAACCACATTTTCAAGTTCATTGAATAAGGGAAGGAGAAAGATCACCTCAATTTCATCATCCATAGAATCTGTAAACATATTAAAAAATATTATTTCATTTGTTCTGTTTATCTATGTGTATATCCTTTGCCAGATATTTAGGTTATGCTGATACAAACTCATACTTTAGTCCTCAGTTCAGTTCAGTTCAGTTCAGTCTCTCAGTCATGTCCGACTCTTTGTGACTCATGAATCACAGTACACCAGGCCTCCCTGTCCATCACCAACTCCCAGAGTTCACTCAAACTCATGTCCATTGAGTCGATGATGTCATCCAGCTGTCTCACCCTCTGTCATCCCTATCTCCTCTTGCCCCCAATCCCTCCCAGCATCAGGGTCTTTGCAATGAGTCAATTCTTCACATGAGGTAGTCAAAGTATTGGAGTTTCAGCCTCAGCATCAGTCCTTTCAATGAATACCCAGGACTGATCTCCTTTAGGATGGACTGGTTGGATCTCCTTGCAGTCCAAGGGACTCTCAAGAGTCTTCTCCAACACCACAGTTCAAAAGAATCAATTCTTCAGCGCTCAGCTTTCTTCACAGTCCAACTCTCACATTCATACATGACAACTGGAAAAACCATAGACTTAACTAGATGGACCTTTGTTGGCAAAGTAATATCTCTGCTTTTTAATATGCTGTCTAGGTTGGTCTTCCTTCCAAGGATTAAGCGTCTTTTAATTTCATGGCTGTAATCACAATCTGCAGTGATTCAGTCCTCAAAAAGGCCACAATAAAGAGCACAAGTCAATAAAGTATGGTTTGTGGGGCAAATTCATCTCATGACCTCTTATTGTGAATAATATGATATTAGAACACATCCATGCCCATTCAGTAACACATCATCCCATGACCATTTTTGTCCTCCAAGGATGAGCAGTTGTGACAGAGAACATTTGGCCTAGAAAGCCTAAAATATTTACTAACTGACCTCTTACAGGAAATGATATCTGATCCTGGATAGGGAGGAAAAGAATTACATAGTTAAAATTCAATAAATCTAATTTAAGTATTTGTATTTGTTGGTAGTCTGATAACCCTTGGACTGCAAGGAAATCCAATCAGTCCATCCTAAAGCAGATCAGTCCTAGGTGTTCATTGGAAGGACTGATGCTGAAGCTGAAACTCCACTACTTTGGCCACCTGATGCAGAGAGCTGACTCATTTGAAAAGACCCTGATGCTGGGAAAGTTTGAAGGCAGGAGGAGAAGGGGATGACAGAGGATGAGATGGTTGGATGGCATCACTGACTCAATGGACATGGGTTTAGGTGGACTTCAGGAAATGGTGATGGACAGGGAGGCCTGGTGTGCTGTGGTTCATGGCGTCACAAAGAGTTGGACATGACTGAGTGACTGAACTGATTCTCTCATGTTACAATGATAATTTCTTAAATTGTCTCCTAATTAACTGCCTGTATTTGACTTAACTATCTCAGAGTGGATTTGGGGAAAACCTAAACAAAGACAGTTGGTGCTGGAGGTGGATTCCTAGCAAGGATATTCTTGTGATTCCAGTACTGGGTCTGGTCTGGCCATTAGTGGTAATAAATTAGGAAGTGAGTGCTCTTAGCCTGTTAAGCATTTGAAGCACCAAGACACTCAAGTTTTGTGGATTTAGATGGAATAAAGGTAGAAAGGTTATATTGGATTTGAGAAATGCTTGACAATGACAATTATAAGTAATATATTACTAATTATTATAAGTAATAAAGAGTGATGAGGTAATTAGAAAATCCTAACTGAAATCTAACTCCTAAAAGAAAATAATAATGTAATTACACATTCTGGGAAACAAACTCACTCAGAAGGACAATGCAGATAGTGGAGTGCAGTTTATTACACTGGTGGGCCCAAGACAGAGTCTTCTCTTAGCCAAGGACCCCGACCAGCTTTTTTTTTTTTTTTTAACCTTATATACTCTAAGTGTATGTGCCCAAACCCACCTCCCCAAATTCCCTGAAAC